>OX393568.1:1904852-1975932 GCA_947652115.1 Blastomussa wellsi | reverse complement strand
CCATAGAAACTTGTGGTCTATTGCTTTTATATAATAATTCAGAAAACGCGCGATTTTTCCATGAGTTTACTGGCACAATAAACCATAGCTGGTTGACCAATCAGAGCGCGCGCATTGATTTGGTTATTATATAAAAGCTTATAAACCATAGAAACTTGTGGTCTATTGCTTAAATAGCACGCAAACTGCTTAGCACGCGAAGATGCGAATGCAGCCCAGCCGGACTCCGACTCAGGAGCGACTGGGAACGAGTCTGCTTCTTTGCAACAAGCACGGGAAAAATCGCGTTTGCCAAAAAATCTTTTACACTATTTGTTACGGGTTTGCAACTGATTTTGTACCCGAAACACCATCACTAAGATTGACAAGAATACGTGCAACAAAAATCCTTGAGTGCCAGGGGTTTTCTTTTGCGATTTCCTGTCTCGGTCGATCAATTCTCTGGCCGATCCAATTCTATTCCGATACGCACGAAGAAAAATAATCTGGCACCCAGGGTATGAAACACATGACTTCTTTCAAAAGTTGCTTGAAAACGTTTGTTATTTTTGCACCATCTTTACCTGGTTATCAAACACTGTTCTGTTGTACAATTCGAACAGCTCTCTAACAAGTTTATCCTTGCTCTTTTTGAAATCTCGATGTTCAGTGGAGTAGGGCGTGAGAATGTCGTCCAAGACACTTCTTGTACGAGGCGAGTTCGATGATAATAACCCTAGGATGTACAAGGGCAAATCAGGATGAAATGAAAAATACAAAACAGTTAAATTATCGCATTAGGTAGAATAACGTTTAACAGGATGGGGAGAAGAAACTGCAGTGGAACTCCGCCTTACGGAGTCCCGCCCATACATTTTCTTTATAATGCGGCTAACGGCCACATTCTGAAAGCCGAAGTTGTATAATCCTTTATAATTTTACACCGTTAATACGGCCACTCGAACCAAATACACATTCGTAATTGTCCAAACGAAAGAAATACGGTACTTGAGAAACAAATTTAACGAAACGTAACGTGACGTTAAGTCAAAGTGGTTGGAACCTTTGTTTATGTACAGCCAAGTCTGTTCTTGTTTCGATTTTCGAATGTTCATCAAAGTTCGGTCGGAAGCCCTGAATTTTTTCCAGGCTTCTTCTTTCCAAATGCTTAAACTGGAAATTCACGGCAATGGTCATTCCCCACATTCATAAATTAATTGCTTTCCAGGCTTTCCATGGCCTATAATGCAAGCTGGAGTACAATTATTATAAGAATTTTTTATTATCATGTTGCATGTTTAATTTTTGTTTCAAAGATGACAAACGGTATAATGTTGAGCGATCTTTAATAGGGTTGTCTATCTCACATATTAATGATATTATTTATTTAAATTCCTGGTTTACCCTTACTTGATTTAGCAGACATAAAAGAAGAATTTGGACACGTAGCTGCAAAGAAAAAAAGTAAATTTTTAAATGCGCGGCCAATACACAACACTTTGCAGAAAAGACTACGAGCAGTCTCTTTTTGGCTCCAAACGCTTTCGTTTCGTATTTTGGAGCAAAATAGAGACTGCTTGCATGGGTGCGACACAGATTAACCGGTCGAGAGGCATTAACAAACTGCTTTCTTTCAAGTTGAATTTTTGCCTGTTGTTCATCCGTGTACATGCCTTTGGCAATACACTGTTGTTTCAAGATAAATAATAAAATGGGCCCCTTGATTAAAGGGCCCAAGTCAGCCTACGCCATTTCCGATGCCATCAAAATTATAGTGACACCTGATTACATTTATTGTTGTTAGTTATGTTATTGGAAGTGTTCAATTACCGTTTGTAAGTTTCTCTGTGATTTCTTCCATTTCAACATGCCCTGCGCAAAATATAATACTGAAACTCTCACATGTTTAAAAAAGGTGTGGCTGACTAACGCCCTTAAAATATAGCTCTCTTTTACCTTGCTACCTCTTATAATTACACTTAGTTATTGAAATGTCTGGAGTAATAAACTTACTTGATATAGGAGTCTTGAAGTTGGAAGAAGCTACATCTGCAGCTGCAAAATACAGAGCAAAATAAAAACCTTAAAAATACACTAACTGTAATTTATTAGTGAATTCAGACATGACTACCTGACAAATATCCCACTGAATAACTACAAACTTCTGAGACATGAACAAAATTCTTAAGCTTTTCAGACACCTCACAATCCATTTTGTCTGCATTTTGCAACCTGGTTTGCAAATATTGGAAGGCAACCGTGCCATCCACAGGAGGAACAGTGACTTTCAAATGGCTCGTGAACTGACTCTGAATTGACTCACCCTTGTTCAAGCCCTGACCAAGGCACTGCACCCTTTTCTGAAGTCTGGGGTGGGGAAGGTCATGACTCTCATTGACCATTCACAAATGCCTTGGGGCATTTGAATAGAAAAATCTCAGCTCAGTTCAAATGCCCCACCTATGCCTGGTGTCCCCCCTCTGGCTTATCATTGATAGGTACATTAGGGTAGACAGCGGTATTCCTTGACACTTTTCAAGGTCTGAAATTGCACCTTCCTGGTCAACAACGTGAAAAATTGCACTGGTGGGCAACTAACCATTTCCAGGACTTCTTCACAGATATATGCATGATACGCAAATATTTCATACTAAAACTTATGTTTACTTTGATTTCAGGCCAAGGCGATTACACTAGCATAAAATTTAGATCCCCTTGACAGCAGCCAGGGCTGTCAGTAGGTTTCTGAGTAGCAGGTTCCATCCTAAAAGTAGGCGGCTATTTCCATTTTATTTCTCTAATATCACACTCAGAACTGACCTACTAACATTCGGAGTAGCCAGCACAGTATTCAGAATAGCCGGTGAAATGCGCCGGTTGCCGGCTTATTTTGACAACCCTGAGCAACTGGCTTTTTACCTTGCTGCTAATTGGGAAATGGAATTGAAAGGGTTTTCCTGTTAATCTACGATTTTTGTGAGTATTTCTGCCAGAAGCAGGAAAATTTTGGCGAACACAAATTGCTAACTGGCGACAAAAACTTTTTACTAAGTTGTCAGCTGGCTCCTAGGCCAAAAAGTTAATTTCGTACTGCTTTTACTACTGGCTATGGAAATACGGCTTTACATATTATAATAATGCCATAATACAATCTGATAATAATGTCAGCACAATTCAGTTCTCTCTTACTCTTTTTCAGCTAAATACCTTGCGTTATCTCAACACAGTCATCAGACTGTTCCTCCAGGTCTCCAGGATCATAAAAGACTTCCTCGTCATCTTCCTCCTCATCATCATCTATCACTGTAATAACCTCCTTTTGACTTCACCAACAGAAAGAGCATCATTAAATTGACATCAGATGATTTTCTTTAATTTATTTTGCAGACCTGCCAATCCTTGAGTGATATGTACTAACAGCAATGTAACTGGGATCAAAAACGAAACCATAAAGTTTCTCTTCAACTACAAGAAGAATAAGACATTACATCTTTTATAGTTAATAAAACTGTGAAATCATGATCGTTTGACAAGCAACCAAAATCTCAATAATACTTAACAGTTTCATTAAGTTATTTTTTGAAATACTGTGATTTTAATGCTTTGTTAAATTATATTCAAAGGGTCGAATGGTGTAAAAGTTGTGTTGTCATATTCTTCTCAAAGAACTCAGCATGCAGGGACTGCAGTTCTGGGGGCTTCAGCTGCCCCAATAATTATTTAGGGAAAATGTTAAATTTACCCAATTAAAAAATTGCAGTTTTACTCAGCTCTCGTAGATAATAAAATATTCACTGCGTCTGGCATATTGGGATGCATTTTTAGCCATTCTGGGAGCATTCATTTTAAACATTTTCAGGGGAGCATGTCCCCGGACCCCCTAGATGACTTGTGCCTGCAGTGTGCTACAAATGCCTACGGAATTTGCATTAGTAGAGCTCCCCCAATTGAAAATAAACTACATGGTCCCTGGGATGGAATGTATTGATAGACTGATTGAAAATAAAGACCTCATAATTCCTGCGACTTTTCATGTACACATTTCATATGTATGTGAACTTCTCGTTAGATTTTGGGTATACTGATAACTAAAGATGTGTTTTAAGTTTTTAAGTTTGCTATTGAATTGTACTTTGACATTGCAATAACAATTTCAGAAGTGATCAACACTTCTAATCTGGCACAGGCAAGTATAAGCTTTATAAAGTTACTGCATATCACCTAAACTTGAAGCTGGTTAATTCTCTTGATGATCCATTTGTGCAATTGCCATTTACTTCATCAGAGTTAACCACCAGGGACGTGGGCCAATGTGGCTCTTGTTCAGAATTCTTTAATCTAACGTCTTCAGCAAAGTTATTGTTCTCATCATCATCATCATCACTGTACTCAGCATTAATGCCAATGTCATCATCGCTATCATCAACCGCATGAGAAGATTCTTTTACAGTGGAGACCACACCATCCTTTACAAGGCTATCAGAAATACTGATATCTTCATTGACACCTTTGCTGTTATCATTCTTGCTATACATGTAGGAACAAGATTCCTCGATGTAGGGCACCTCGCCAGCCTTAAGGGGGCTATCAGAAATACTGATATCTTCATTAACATGTTGGCTGTTATCATTCTTGCTATAGGAACAAGATTCCTCAGTGTAGGACACCTCACCAGCCTTAAGGGGACTATCAGAAATGCTGATATCTTCACTGACATGTGGGCTGTTATTCTTGCCAGAGGAACAAGATTCCTCGATGTAGGACACATCACTAGCTTTAAGAGGACTATCAGAAACACTGATATCTTCATTGACACGTGGGCTGTTATCATTCTTCCTATAGGAACAAGATTCCTCGATGTAGGACACATCGCTAGCTTTAAGAGGACTATCAGAAACACTGATATATTCATTGACACGTGGGCTGTTATCATTCTTATTATAGGAACAAGATTCCTCGATGTAGGACACGTTGCTAGTTTTAGGAGGACTACCAGAAGTAATGATATCTTCATTGCCACCATAGCTGTTATCATTCTTGCTACAGGAACAAGATTCCTCATTGTAGGACACGTCGCTAGCTTTAAGAGGACTATCAGAAATACTGATATCTTCACTGACATGTGGGTTGTTATCATTCTTGCTGTAGGAACAAGATTCCTCATTGTAGGGCACGTTGCTAGCTTTAAGACTATCAGAAATACTGATATCTTCACTGACATGTGGGTTGTTATCATTCTTGCTGTAGGAACAAGATTCCTCATTGTAGGACACGTCGCTAGCTTTAAGAGGACTATCACAAATACTGATATCTTCATTGCCACCACAGCTGTTATCATTCTTGCTATAGGAACAACATTCCTTGATGTAGGACACGTCACCAGCCTTAAAAGGACTATCAGAAATACTGATATCTTCACTGACATGTGGGTTGTTACCATTCTTGCTGTAGGAACAAGATTCCTCATTGTAGGACACGTCGCTAGCTTTAAGAGGACTATCACAAATACTGATATCTTCATTGCCACCACAGCTGTTATCATTCTTGCTATAGGAACAAGATTCCTCAATATAGGACACGTCACCAGCCTTGAAAGGACTATCAGAAATACTGATATCTTCATTGACACATGGGCTGTTATCATTCTTGCTATAGGAACAAGATTCCTCATTGTAGGACACGTCGCTAGCTTTAAGACTATCAGAAATACTGATATCTTCATTGACACATGCGCTGTTATCATTCTCTCTATAGGAACAAGATTCCTCATTGTAGGACACGTCGCTAGCTTTAAGAGGACTATCACAAATACTGATATCTTCACTGACATGTGGGCTGTTATTCTTGCTAGAGGAACATGATTCCTCAACCTCGTCAGCCTTAAGAGGACTATCAGAAATACTGATATCTTCATTGCCACCATAGCTGTTATCATTCTTGCTATAGGAACAAGATTCCTCAAAATAGGACAACTCGCCAGCCTTAGGAGGACTATCAGAAACACTGATATCTTCATTGACACCTTTGCTCTTATCATTCTTGCTATAGGAACATGATTCCTCGATGTAGGACAGATCACTAGTCTTAAGAGGACTATCAGAAATACTGATATCTTCACTGACATGTGGGCTGTTATCATTCTTGCTATATGAACAAGATTCCTCGGTGTAGGACATGTCGCCAGCCTTAAGAGGACTATCCAAAATACTGATATTTTCATCTAAACACTTGCTGTTATCATTCTTGCTAGAGGAACAAGATTCCTTGATGTTCCACACCTCGCCAGCCTTTTGAGGACTATCAGAAATACTGATATCTTTGTCGACGTCAGTGCTTTCACTCTTACTATAGGAACAAAACTCTTCATGATAAGACGCCTGGTCAGTCTGTACAGGGCTATCAGAAATGCTGATAGCTTCAACAAAATTTCTTTTCCTGTGAACATTCCTGCCAACAAAAAAGAACAAGCTATGATCTGAGCAAAAAGAGGCAAAGTCTGCATCAAGCCCAGTGGCCCATACCACCAGAGCTTATTCCAGTTTCTGTACCATGAAGTGACAGAGAGTATTTCTACTCCCCCTGGATAGGATGCTAGTCCATCGCAGGGTTACCCGCCAGCAGTATTTTTCCGGTACCCATTTATACACCTGGGTGGAGAGAGGCACTGTGAGAGTAAAGTGTCTTGCCCAAGAAAACAACGCAGTGCCCTGGCCGAGGCACAACCCGGATCGCCCGATCTGGAGTCCAGTGCACTCCCCATAAGGCCACCTCGCCTCCCATGATCTGAGTAAGCTTGATTTTAATTGAAATAATGACACGTAGTTTACAACTTATTCTGAATTTTGTCAGGAGGCCTAAAACAAGTCCAATTAATGTTTTTATTCACTGATTCCTAAAAATTGACTGACAGGCCAAATTAAACCGACCATATAGGAGCATGTTCATCGTTCCACTTGTGATATTTCTAGCTGCCTCTAATCTAGATGGCTTCTAACCAGTTAATTACCTGATAAACTGGGAAAATTCCTTCAGGATATGCTTGATTATTTCTCACTCCATACCAATAAGAAACCTCGGCATCTATGCTATGCTGTACAAGGTGGTTCTAACTTTTATGTCTGTGCATGAAACCCTAGTTTAATTACCTGCGCTTGGGCCTGATTATTGGCGAATCATCAATTTCAATACAACTGTATTCCACATTTTCATCAATACTTCTTCCTTGTGATTTTATTTCTCTCTTTAGCTGAAGAATAAAAATCAATTTTAATAAATACTTGTAATGACCTGAGTTATATGACTGAGAGTTTGAAGTTTAGTCATCTAAAAAGTTCATCCTCCTACGGTGCCAGTGCACCAGTCAATGTTTCAAAGCCACATGGAGGATAAACCAGACATAGATTGGGGATTTGATTAGAGCTCAGTATAAACCTTTGATAATTAATTGGTACGGAAAATTAGGTTCAGTTTGAATTCAATAAAAATTTATGCTAATAGGGGGTAACATAAACAGCTACAATTGTAGCTACAAATCACAGAATTTAAGCTTTGATCATCTTATTTCGCGAACAACAACGAACTTTTTTTCGCTCTGACGAACTTAGGTGGGCAGAAGCCACAGAAAATTTAGTCACTTTAAAATGTCGTCTACTACCGATCGCGATATCCGGTCAGATCGCTCCATCGTTGAGTTAGATCGTCCCATCATAGAAGTGACTTCACTCCAAACAGAAGTACGCTATTACTTCAAGATTTATTTACGACGAATGAATGCAATGTTGTTCGATCGATCAAGTTCGGCTCAGTTTTAACTTACTCAAAGTGCACTATTACTTCCATTTGAAAGCTTACCTCTTCAATCTTGATGGCCAAACTTGGCCTATCAAACCACCCGCGAATTCTTCCCAACTTTAGGAAACGTTCTCTTACAGGATTGGCGTCCATAATCAATCTTTGGTCGTTGGAGAGAATATTATGAAACAGATTTTCGCCACGATTTTCGCGCCATTAAAACTGAACGAACGGAGGAGAGGCTATATTTGGGAAAATTGCGATATGTGATTGGCTGACTGATATCTGCAGAACCAATGAGAAGTCACGTGAGTAACCAAGCCTGTTTGACTCCAAGAAAGCATCATGGCGGCCATGGCGAGTTCAGCGTTACCCGAACTAGCTATTGCAAGGCCCAAAATGTTGACTGGATGTCCTTCTAAGAAGTCATGTGTAGTTGATACAGTGTTTCTTGTACGCCATCTCTACGGATCAGCCATCAGCTGTAGAAATTATTGGCTAGAACGACAACAGGAACCGTCCAATTTCAATACGCTTCGGAGAAATCGATCGACATTTTTTGAAAATAGTGGACGGAAAAATTGCACAGTGACCAAAAAATTATGTCGCGGTGTTCCTGCGAGATACTTTGAAGTACAAACGAATAGATGTTGTCACTCTCGCCGGCATCTAAACACGGCAAGCGTTGTGGAGGCTTGTCCGTCCGTCATACAGCCATATCTTCGGTTGATTCGTTTTGATAAACCAATAGGAACCTGGTTATTGTATTTACCATGCACTTGGAGCATAGGGCTTGCAGCTTCTCCTGGCTCGTTACCAGACCTCAAACTGTTGACTCTTTTTGGAATAGGGGCACTGGTAATGAGGGGGGCGGGGTGCACCATTAATGACATGTGGGATGTAGATTTTGATAAGAAGGTAAGCAAAGCTAGTAAAATGTATACACTGGAGCCTCTTACTAACCAAGCGAGGGACCGTACTGTGGAATATTGGCCCGAGGTCATGGCATTATGAACCAAGCGCAGCAAAGTCCGTACCCTGGGGGTACTCCTTGTAATTTTTGGTGGGGGTGTGCCACCCGGATCGCCAAATCCAGACCATGTTTCAGATCAATGCATGCCATTTTCCACACCCATTTTCAGACCTGGCCTCAAAAACCCGTTTTCAGACCTGACCTTGAAAATATACACCTGTTTTACATGTACACCCGCTTGGTACAATTTAGCTGGAATGATATATTTTATCTATTTCTCTTTCCCTCCCATCAGTTACTTGTCCCAGTTACTGAGAAGAAAAATATTTTTACAAGCTTTCGTCAATGTTCCCCCAAGACCATAACCAATTTCAGAGCATAAAAGCCAAAATCTATAGCCGTTTACAGACCAAAACGGCTCAAAAACCATACCCTTTGGGGTGGCACATACCTGTATACCTAACATAGGGTAGTACCTCCCCCCCCTACCCGGGGTCCGTACAGAAACGACTGAGGGCCAATATTCACCAGTACAGCTCGAGCAAGGTAGGTTAGTAATTAATTCACATTATCAACCCAGTTGATAAAACCAAATTGTACAGGTCAGTAATTAGTTTATTATATGGCACTCTGGCCATGCGAAAATGTGCAAGGCTGGGAGGGCCAAAACCTTTTTTGGGTACCAAGCAGAATTCGAGCAGAATAAGCAGTTTCTATGAGCATTGTCGACAGGAAGAACAAGACATTTTAGTGACCTATGATACCCAAGCAAAGCACCAAAACCTCCAAGAACAGCTCTCGGTTAGTTAGAAGTTGACGATGCGTTATCTTTAGGAGACGTTACGCCTTTTTGTAACTGTACAGAAGTTGCACTTGATGTTTTCACAATCTTTATAAATCAGTTCCAGAGGACTCGCGACTCAACGAATATCGGTTATTAAATTAAGCTCTTCACAGGTCACGAAAAACCTTTGGGTCACAGATCACGACAAATAATTTATTACATTCACGTTTTACTGAAAACAGAATCAGCTAATCACGGATCATGAGAATACCCCTGTACGGCCCTCTACTAGAATATTTCATTCTTACGTTCCTGATTACTGGCCCTACATGTATGTACATCCAGTTCCTGAAACTGATGGGGCTGTTACCCATCTGACATTTTTGGTTTCATTTTGGACATTCTGGGAAAAATGCCAATATTTTTAGCCATCTACTTGCTGCACTTGCCTTTGAGTGGAGTGATTTATTTCTTGTAATTAACAGGTGGCTCGCACTATTTCCAGGCCTTTGGCTGCTGGTTCTCTTACTCGTTTCCAGGCCTTAGTGTTTCTTGGAACACAGTTGAGTGTTGGGCTGACCATATTACTCTCCCTGAACAACTATAGGTACCAACATCTGGCATTGATAAATTAATAAAATTATTATTATAATTATTATTATTATTATAACTATTACTACTACTACTTCTACTATTACAGTACTGTGGTGCATATGCTGAAAAAAAATCCAATGACAGTTTGAGATTCCTTAGAAATGATTGGGAGCATTGCATGACATCCAAAAACGGCTACAAAGGAGACCACCTAAAACATTGCTGATGATTGAATATAATTTTTCTATTTTTATATATAACCTACCCCAAGCTAGTCTTCTACCTTCTCTAAGTAAAATGTTCTTTGTTTTCCTTTGTCTAAACAAAGTATAATTCTTGGAGCAGCATCTCTTGGACTTGTAGTGACATACCCGCTGATGAAAAGAATCACCTACTGGCCGCAAGCTTTCCTTGGTAAGCAGCTGTTTCAACAGTAAAGTGTTACAAGCTTCCTGACAACCCTCTGTCTAGTGTGAATCCATCATTGCATAAGGATTGCCAAATTTTCTTTAGATCAAATGTTGGTCTTGGGTTAGCATTAATACTGTCACTGATCAAGAAGTAATAAACATAAGTGAGTGTCTGTGTTAATTAAAAATAAAAACTAAGTTAAAATTTAATTTTGATATCAACATAGGTATGACATTTAATTGGGGTGCCCTTGTTGGCTATGCTGCTGTCCAAGGGAGCTGTGATTGGTCAGTCTGTCTGCCACTGTATTTTGCAGGAATCAACTGGACACTAATTTATGACACTATCTATGCCCATCAGGTAAGTGGCATTTGTCATGTGATATTTAGTATCAATATTACGCAGGCAAACTGTATGAAGATGATTACTCTTGGAGTTGAATCAAATGGTACTTGCCGTAGTTTGGTCCAGGGGGCCAGGGCTGGAAATAATTTTTATCCTGTGAAAGGACATGCGACTGACTAAGTCACCATTTTGATTGGACGAAAAAATAGTGATGTCATGTTACAAAACTTTTAAACAAAGCATTCTCAACACAAAACATTTTTTTAGCATTTGCATTGGAAGGTGTTAAAAATATGTCTACGGTTGGGATTTAATCGGGCTTTGTCATATTTTGGCGAGCCATTGTTTGATTGTTATTTGCGGACATGGGGGGTGGTAAGAGACTTTAGAATGGCTGGCATTTATTTCTCTGGCAGTGAAATGCATCTAAGATTTTATGAAAATTGGCCACCATAAGCAGCTTTTAAAATCGTCATAACATCACGTGACATTTTTCTCTTGCAGGATAAGGCAGATGACATTTCAATTGGTGTCAAGTCCACAGCACTCTTATTTGGGGATCAAACAAAAGTTTGGCTGACTGGATTCAGTACTGTGATGTTGAGCAGCCTTGCACTTGTGGGACTAAACAGTGATCAAACATGGCCTTATTACGCTGGATTGGGCTGTGTTGCTTCTCATCTCGCATGGCAGGTATATACGATTACATGGAATTCACATTTCACAGGGGTTTCAAAACAAGGCGGCGGCTGCCGGAGTTCCACCAGCTACTTGACGATTATGCCGCCGGCTACTCTGGTCATAACAATCAGCTTGTGACACAAAGTCTCACTTACAACAGCCGCCTACTCTTTCAGTCGGTGATGCCTACCTCAAAACATTTTGGAACCCCTGATTTCAACCAAACTCAAGGTCATGTTGAGCTGTCTTGGGATCTTTCAATCCGAGCCTATATTCATGGATAGTAAAGACCCATACTCAGTGCTTTCAATAAGCACCGATGGCCGACGAAAAGCGTCGGTTACTTCGCTCTACTTTGCTTAGAAACGTTGGCTACTTTTTTCCTTCATTTTTTCGTCAGACCGAGTGCCTACTTCAAAATTTATTGAAACCCCTGCATACTGTTTTCCATAGCATTGAACAATAAGCAGTATTTCTGCTGCCCCTGGATAGGTTGCCAGTCCACTGCAGGGTTACTGCCAACAACTGGCAGGGGCTTCAATAATATTTTAAGCAAGCATCTGCTTTGAGTAGAGTAGTCAGCTATCACAATCTTGCCTTAATTTCTTCAATTTTGGGGAAAAAAGTAGCCGACATTTCTAAAGTAGAGCGAAGTAGCCAATGCTTTTCGTCAGCATGGATCATCCTTGGTCCAGTGAGGCACTACATAAGTGAACACAATGCAGTTACTCTCACTGGCAATGGCTCAAACTCAGACCACTGTGCCTTTCCCTCAGTGGGGGTGAGGGAGGGGGAAAGACTGTTACTGTGCAGCTGAAAGTTTTGCAGGAGTTTTATTTTGTTTGTGTTACAATTTTAACTATTTAACTAGTTGTTCATGTCCGATATCACCCCAGTTTTTATTGGTGGGCATTTTTTCTACAGGATTTTATTTTTACGGATAGTGAGCAATCTGCAAACTCTGCAAAAATGAAAACCCACGAAGTTTTCGTAACTTGGTATTTCAGGCTTGACAGAAAATCTCCACAAAAACTTTGACACATTAACTGTCTGACAGTTGATTTTGATGTCCAGTCAGGTTTTAGTTTTTAAACTATTGTTTCCCTTTTTTAGATTAAAACTGTGGATCTTTCCAAGTCATCTGACTGCCTGTCAAAGTTCAAATCCAACAAGTGGCTTGGTTTGATTCTTTTCTCGGGTATTGTAGGTGGGGCACTTGTGAAGAAAGCCACAGACAAGAAAGAAACATACGAAACAGAGAGCAAGACAAAATAATTCTTGATGACCTCGGGGAAGGTGCCTGGAAGATGATGGAACCACAACCACAAGAGCTGAGCGTATAGGGTAACCATGGCAACCTTGTGAGCGGCAGCCACCAGGCACCGTCACACTGAAAAAAAAAAAACAGTGGAAAACTTACCTCATACTTTACCATAACAAGGGATGCAGCATAGGGAGTGAAAAATTGCCAAGTACAACCAAAAGGCAAGAATGCATGTGAAAATGATTTGACCTCAAAACCATGTGACCTCACTCTGCATGCCCGCCACAGAGGAGACTGCTGACAACCATTGTTTTGTGTTTAACTTAGCCTGTGTTTCATCACATTTCCAAACATCAAGAAGAGAGTTGACAAACTTCGAGGTGTTTGGAAATGTGATGAAACACTGTCTCGAGTGTTTCATATATCTTCTCAATCGAAACTAAAACTATGGAGAGAACAAAGAACTAAAATCGTAAAAATCTATGCTAATTAAGATCACATTTCCAAACCATGGTTACTGTTCTGATTCCCTTTGTTTTAATGTGATGAATTATTAATGAGTTTGAGCAATAAATATTATAAATTTTATTTTTATTATTACTCTTGAATTTGGATGTAATAATTACATCAAGCAATAGAGTGGGTATTCAAAAATATGACATGCAGTGAGTAGTTTTGGTGAACATCAAGATCTTTGGAAATGCATTGATGTTTTGAACACTTTCTTGGGTATTTGTTATTCCTTCCTTTGTTTCGACTTGAATTATTGAAAGTAGATTGAGAATTTTGTAATCAAAAAGTCTAATTTTCCAATGTAGTGCAGCCATTGCGTATATTATCCAAGTTTTGTTAAATGGGATGAACAATCCCAAACCACTTCACTCAGGTCCTTTTTAGCATGAATTAAAATTCATTTCCAGGAAGTATGAATATCTAAATATCTAGTACCAGTAGAAAGAAAACAGATTCAGGTAGAAAAAAAAACTTCAAATTTCTGCTTGTCCTTCAGACAAGCAGCTCTTCTTGCCCAGGGGACCTTATAGTTGCTTGACAACTTGCCTGTGTTCTTGAGTATAAAAAGATAGTTACCCAACAGCAACATCCAATCACAGAACATTTTTTTCAAGCCCCGATTTGGCTAAGTAGATGTAATTCTAAGTCAAAAATAGATCTCAGACTTCAGACAATGTCAGGACAAAAACCAATAAGGAGATATGTGCAAATGTTTTATTCTTCTTTCCATTTGAATTCATTCTTTCTGAATGAAATGCAGCTCATATCCAAAAGCTGGACAAACAAATACCAGACACAGCAGAACAGCTATTGAGTTGATCATCCACACCTTTACATTGTTTAATAAATTTGTGGAAAAATATTATAATATATACTTAAATATAGTGACCAATCTTGATAAGGACATTACTTCTAACAAAGATAGCACTTTCAAAAAGCCACAATTCAGAGTTCATAAATGGTATCTTATGTAATCCCTTTCGAAAGGCAACATATTGGGACTTGCAATTTTATTTTCTGCATGAAAAGGGAATTATTCTTGGAGAAAAAGCTCTATTTTATCTAGTATATAAAAGTTTTTATCAGATTTAGTCCAGATTAAATAGGAGCACCCACTAAGTTATAATTGTGAAGCAAAATGGTCTATTTGAATATCTTTTTCAGCCAATCCACTGAAAAAAAAACAATATAATATTGGAGTTTCGTTTGATTGATGCACTTGTTCGCAGTGAAAAATGCAATGTCCCATTAAGTTGTTAAAAAATTAACTGTACAGGTAGTCAAGATTTCACAATATAGTAGGCTTTGAAAAATAAAGGCATTTGTTTCATAGCACATTTTGAATTTAAGGAAATTCTGATCAACTTTAATCAGCCTGAGGTGTTATTTGGGAAGGTATATAATTTTTACAGCGTGTGAATATTACTATAATATATACCTTGCATAAGTTAATTATGGGTTGAGGTTGACACTGAGGAAAACAAGGGTCTTGCGATTCTTTAGGGAAAAGGCATATAATTATTATCACTGTGAACTGTTGCATAACTTGACTTAAATGAACACATACTATGCACACAGGAATCAAGGAAGCATGGGCGAATCTCTATTGTTGCTGTGCTTGTGAGGACAAAGCCAGTAGTAGCCAAAGAATTCTAACTTTGACGTACTTACACAATGTTAAGAGAACACACATTTGTCAACTTGAATTAGAAGCAATGTATGTGCTTGCGAATAACACCCCAGCTGTGAATGACTATGAACTATATGATTGTATGGCAATTGCTACACTTTAATCGTGAAAATGCAAACCTGGGGTTTCTTATTTTTTCTTTCTGTCCCATTCAAAAGATCATGCCCATATGTCTGTTAACCTTCCACATAAAAGGATGTATTTTTTGCATATGTGAGAATGGTCAGTTAAACAGTTCAGTTGGACCTCCACTGAGGACACAGCCTTGACAGACAATGTTAGGGTCCCAGCCACATACAAACATTATAAACTTTAACCTCCCATAAGGAGACACTTCAACCAAGAGGCAATTTCAAGTATCAAAAATCTTGAATTCTAGCTTGTCCATTGGCCAAGGAACTCTCATTTTACTTGCCAGAGAATGACATGCTGGTCAAAGTATACTTTTTGTTTTTAAAGTCAAACTTTAGTCAACATCTGGCTTGCCCCCGATGGGCAACTAAGCATGAAAATTACGAGCAGCCCCATTTTTTCGTACTAGTCTGTTGAATGTGAAGCGAATAAATATAGTCGTACACTTCCAAATTCTACATGACCATGTTTATTCACTTCACACTTGAGGGACTAAGAAAAAAGGGCCCACTGCTCGTATTCTACGATGAAAATTACTTGCCCAAAAGGAAAACGTCAGTTTCCTGGATGACCTGTATTGCTTGATTATGTACAGCTATCACCACTGGGTGAAGTCTAGATAATGATCACTTGGAAATTGCAACCTAACCCTGAACTTCCCGATTAATTAACAACCATTTTATAGTAATACAATTTTTTCTGAGAAAGTTCTCTTGCATTTATGACAACAATAACAAATTGCTTTCAAGTATAAAATAGAAATGTCAAAAAGCTGTACAGGCAATGACTGAATCTGTATTTAATTACAAAATTAGCTGAAGCGAGGTAAAAATGGAGATGGATGAGTTCCACTTGAGGAAGTTTGATTTGGATCTACAAATGAGAAATGACACAGTCAGATAATTAATATGATTAGTGATGTTCAAGCTTGTAAAATGAACCAGTTAAACCTGGTTCACACCAGCAACATAATTATCAGAAAATAATTATCAGTTTTTTGCTAATGTTCATGAAGCTTTATGTCATTATGTTCCTGCTATGTTGTGTTGTTCACACTGGCAAATTAAAACATCAACACAAGGTCTGTTTTAATTAGCATTTGTATGACCTTGCTGTTATGTCCCTAGGGTGAAATTCTACATGGGAAAAAAATTTGCAGTTGTGATGGGTATTACAAAATATTTACTGACGGTATAGATTTTTCCTGTTCTTTTTGAGGATCATGTTAATCTTTGCACTTTTTATTTCAAATGTTGACATTATGCAAAGAAATGGTTAAATTTGACTGAATTTACGTTTTAACACACGTTACACCTATGTTTCCTTTCTCAGGTTGTTACTTATCTTTAGTGAGAATCTTGCATTTTAACTAAAAATATTTTTCAAAAATGTTTAGAATTTTAAAACAGACGGGACTGAGTGAGCTTTTGCTCTACCCTAATTGGCTAAATGACAGAAATCAAGCCTATTAAATACCTTGAAATACTGGCTGATTTGACAGCAATGCACCAGGGGGCAGCTGTAACGAAGGCAAGCTTTGATTGGCTGTTGGGTTCATCCCCAAGAGAACTGTTGAAAGTTGAATATTAAACATTTCTCAAAATGTGGTACATAGAAGGTTTACAAAATGATTTTAAGTTCTGTGTAAATGGTTATTAACTATTTGAATGTTATTACCATTTTTTAGTTTCAGTATGGCATGGAAAAAGATCAAATGAAGGCATTTTGATAGTCTAAAGTGTCAGACTTCTTCTCGCCCTAATCCCCTGAGGCTCGGGTGAGAAGGACGTCTGAACTCTGAGCGTTATAATTCCGTCCCGTGACGTCACATACTTTTGCGAAATTTGATTGCTTATGGTCAGTCTCAGAGTCGACTGCAATTATTGGCATGTTTTCTGTGTTAGTTTTGCACACCAAGATTGATAAAAACTCATCAAACACAGCCAAATAGCAATTTCATACAGCTAGACGTGACTGGTTGTTATTGTTTAATCATGATCTGCAATACACATGTATAATCAATGAGATTTTCATTAAATTCTGCTGTTAAGATTATGATTATGCCTTAGAAATGTTAGGGTTAATACTTCCTAGCATCAAAAATTATGTCATTCTTATGCCATGTACATTTCATTAAATCTACTGTCTTCTTATTCCACAGTGTTATTTTTATTATCAATCTAGGATTATCTTTCACATGGAGAATTACATTTTAAACATAAATAATAACGACAGCAATTTTCAAAGAAATTAATATATAGCTTTAGCCAAGCCTAAAAGTGGAGCTCCATCAATGAAAATACAATACATGGTCAGCGTTCAACTTCAAAAAAACATGTTACCTCCATGAGTTCTAAATCTGAGACCGCGATCTGGTCATGTGATACTGGTCAGCGAATACCTGCTTTTGACAGCTGCCAATTGACCATAACATGACAACAATGTAAGCTTACAGAAACCTTTAAAAATATTAACCAGGTCGAACTCTCTGGACTATGGCCACCATATTGATATTTGGGGTGACGTTGTATGGACGGACGAACGGACGTATTTTGCATGCACCCGCGAGTCATGCCACTTGTCATTTTGACCATGAGAAATGAAAGGTATGGTTCTCCTGTTTGCACTTTGTATCCATGCTTGGATGGATATGGGGCTCCGCTCTGTGGCACTTCGGGCCCCCGGAGCTCCGCTATTATCATTTTTGAATTAAAGTTAGGGGGGGGGGGGGTTATTAGTAAGAGAAATATAATTAAGTACCTGGACTGAAGTGATTTTGCGGCAAGACAATGCCAGATTGTTCCTGGGACTGACGAGACAGGTGAAGCATAGCACTCTGTAGGTTGGGTGGGATCATCCCTATATGCGTCAAAGGTGTGGTACCCTTGCCTTGCAGATTGGTTGCAGCACCAAACAAGGTCAGGTTGGGAGGTTGAGGCTGGTGTAGTGCTTGTGAGTTTAGGGACATAGCAATGGATTGAGGTGACATTCCCTGTGCAAAACCTGGATGGCTTGCTTGACAGCTTTTGAGATCCACTGGCCTATAAGCACACAAAAAAGACCCAGGATAGATAGAAATCGCAGTGAACATGTTAATTACTTAACAAACAATTTTGGCTCCACTCAGTCACAAGATACAGTGTTCCAGATAACTGGGACAAATTCAGTGTTCCAAAAAAGCTTTGAAGACAAGGTCTAAATGAAAATCAAGTTGCAATGGATTGATTCACCCATTTTAATATGGGCCTCACATATTGCCATAATTTTTTCATTAATCTCAAATTGCGGTTTTCGATTTGAGACCACTCCCTTAATATCTGGAGTACTGCAGTGGTGATGATGCAGTTGGAGAGGGGAACAGTGATTTACACCATACATCAGGACAGGTGGAAATTAATGCATTCTCCACTCACCTTCTCGGTGAACTGATGCTGTCCAAAATCGTTTTAGATGGAGAAGAATGAGAGACAGCTGTCTGTTGTTTCTGCTGCTGCTGCTGCTGTCTTATAGAAGAGGTCGCTAAATCAATGAAATTGTTTGGCAACCCTTGTGCTGCCAGACTTGCCACTGGCAACCCTTGTGCTGCCAGACTTGCCACTGATGCTGCCATCAAACTGGACTGGTTGTTGCTCTGAACAACAACAGGAGAGGAACGAATAATCTTTGGTGGCGATGACATTGTGATTTGAGTTCGTGCAGGTGAAATTGTAGATGACTGAATTGGATGCGAAACTGACGTTGTAACCACAGAACTCGGTAGATGAGTCAAGGGTTGATCTCTGGGCTTTTCCTTGGGTGATGAAGGTGTCTTGCTAAGAAAAGCAAGCTGCTGCTTTGGAGGTGTAGCTTGTTGCGAATGGAGTAGTTTTGATGTTTCTGTTTGGCCCTCTGGCACAATCATGTCAGCAAAGTCTAATATTGTAACAGTGGGCTTCGACTGAACACTCTCTGATGATGAAGGTGATTTCACTATAACAGGTTTTTTAGCAGGATCTTTCTGAGGGAGATTTAATCCAGTGATTACTGGTACAGTTTGAAGTTTGAGTTCAGGAAATGATCTTCCGCTCGCAGCAGTGCTTTCCATTTTAGTCACGTTAGCTGCAGTGGAGACAGGCTTTGGTACATGTATTATAGTGGCTGGGGCTGTAGTATTTGGTTTAACATCGGCAGCTGTTTGTGCAAGATTCTTCAAAACTGAAATTGCGTTTGCTGTTGCTTCTAATGAAGCAGATAAGACAGACACTGTTGCTGGAGCTGTGTTTGTAGATGTACTTCCAATTCCCGCAACTGATGAAGCGATACTTGTTCCTTCTTTAACATCAGCACTACCAGCATTCTACAGAATATACAAATAACAACATAAGCCTTCTAGCATTTGTCTGAGATAATTTGCAGGAGAATTTAATTTGCAGAACCGGTACACTTTAATTTGATTTTCTCAGCATACAGACTGTAAGTATTGACTCTAATGTAATTGCAAAAAGAACATGATTAAACCTCATAAGCAGTAGATGAGCTTGGGAAAGCTGTCCAAAAGAGTGGTGGTGCTGGGCACATAATGAGTTTTGAGCATGGCATGCAGATATCCATGGCAACATTGAGAGTGGCAACCACAAAGGTAAATAACAATGGGCCAGGGATTATATTAAATTAGGATTTCTTTGTAAACGATATGTACAGTACCATTCCAGGGATGTAGCTACCAAAAACTAAGCTCAGCTGGCTTTTCTGGCCAGTGTACCCTCAAAATTCTTTTCAGCATTTGTTTTCTAGTGAAATTTTGGTGATAAACTGTCTTTCAGCCAGTGAAATACAATGAAGGCCAGTCGCCAGCTCTTAGCTGCCTTATCATGCCGATAACCACTGTTCAAACCAGGGAAAAAGTAGGAAAAAGTGCCCTTACACTGTCCTGGCTCTCTGGGGATTCCCCTTGTTTCTTGGGACCAGGTGCTGCAACAGCAAAGATGATCAAGATAATGTCATTAACTACTAAGACAGTGCCTAAACTAAAACAAAGATAGCTGCTCAAAAATCAAGCAAAAACTATGAACAAGAAGCTACATATGATTCTGCCGACTATCAAATAGGTACAACTTACAGTACATACAATCACATAACTGCAATTGTTAAAATCATTCTTACATGTACCTTTCTTGTAGACTCTAGCTCTGAAAAAAATGAATAAAAAAGAACTTTGAGTAAATTACACTCGGTAATACTGCAAGATAATCAAGATCAGAAGATTTTACTTGATGTAACACTCCAAAAACAAAACAAACTAAAAATACTCACGGCACACTGGTGTACTTTCCATGAGCTTGCTTGCTTTCTCTCAAAAGAATTCTAAAATTTGTGAGACAAAAGCATTTAACAATTAGAGATTTTCTGGTAAGTTTTTACTTGCTTAACAAATTCTACCAAACGTGCTCTGACCTGCTTGTCATCCAGCCTTTTGGCCACAGTGGTCGCACATCATTTTCAAAGAACAGCTGGAAGAAAAATGTACAAAAATCATCAACTTTTCTTTTCAAATGTTGGAAAAGATTCAGAATTTTTGAGCTATCAACTGAACACATCAGCACACACACACACTAACAAGGATAACGTATATAACATACTGTCAATTTTATTTATTTATTCTACGAGATACAAATGCAGGGAATCATGGTGTCCTAGAATAGGCTAGTGTTGAATTGCACTTCAGTGAATGCAGACAAAAGAATCAAGTTTAGGTTCAGGGGAATAATTTGAATTTTCTTTTGTTTTATACCCCTCAACCTCAACTTTACTCCTGTGTTTGGGATCAGCAGAGCATAATTCAGAACTAACCTTACTTTTGACCCACACTGAATGCAACTACAGTATCACGAAAGCTTCCTGGCAGGCATGTCTCAGAGAAAATTGATCACTGTACACATTACCTTCAAGTGCTCTTCAGCAGACTGAGCTCTAGTCTTGGACATTTCAAAGATTTTGATCTTCATCTCGACGACATCACACAATAACTGCCTGGTAATATTATAAATAAGAATTGGGATTAAAAAATCACCCTCAGCAATACAGTTGCAAGTTTAAAAATGTAATGAACACTAGCATCAGCAAATTGCATACAAAAATTAAAAGCTGTGGTATCATACCTTAATTCATCTGTCCAAATGAATTTTCGCTTTGGGACATTTTTCTTTGCTTTATCTTCTGGTTGGGTAGGTGCCTATAGTGCATGCAAATTGAACAAACTATTAATAAATAAATATATATTTTAAGGACATCATCAGATTACATAACCATGGTAGCAATGGTTGGAATACAAGCAACTGGGTGAGCCTTGTAATATTTATTTTAAATATTATTAGGAGAACAATACAGGGTTACAATAAAATAACTTTTTTCCTGCACAAGGACACGTGTACAACAAAGTTACCATTTTGATCGGACAAGACAGTAGTGATATTGGACAACATTTACATAATTCCATTGGAATTCCTTACATTAGCAGATTTTGGTCTGTCATTGTCCGATTCCTAACTGTTATTTGCAGCTCTGACAATGTGTGCATATAACTTTAGTTTGAAGTAATCATTCTTACATTAGGATCTGTGGGGGTGGTGATCTCATCACCTTTCTCACTCTCCTCATCCAACTCCATGGCTGACTTGAAAAGCTCCTTCTGCAATCAAAAAGTGTGACAATAGCTCAAGTCAAGTTTATATTCTGGGTTGTATGATTTGTGCAAATTTAACTGGAAATACTAACAAAAAACAATTTGCAAATTGCTTTTTATAGCAAATTTATCAAATACCTTATGATCATCAGAATTTTCTCCATCTTGTTTGGCACTGCTAGAATAAAAATGACAAATTAAATGTTTGAACATTTTGTTGAAAAAGACATGTAACATTACCACTCAAAGTTTAACCACCTCTCATTTTGTGAGAGGTGACCAGACATGAGACACTTCTAGTTTCGCTAATAAGTGGCTTCTTTCTGATTGAACAGTTTAGTATGAAATAGAATAGGCCTTATGCATCACATGCTCAAAATTCACCACCAAGCATTGTTTACGTAAATTAATCTGATCCTTCTATTACCTTCCTGCAATTTTGATGTGGGTATCCTTTTGATCTTTTCTGTGTTGGGAATTCGTTCACGATAAAATTTACCAATTTGCACTTCAAAAAGGTTTTGTGGTGAATGTAAACATACATGAAAGTTATTGAAGTTTTCAACAGAAAGTTCAAATTGACATTTAAGATATGTGCCAATCATTCAAAAGGACTTGTTCAAATTGTACAAACTAAGGTACCCAGAGGACCAACAATTGATATCAACCAATCAAATTGCTCCATTGGCAGCCCAATATTTTCTCTAATTATTGGACCGGCACTGGTTCTCGTTCTCTGTGTATGGTCCTTGCTGCACTTGTTTTGTATTGTCAAGACCTTGGGCCAATACTGTTTACCCAGTATGGTCATCACGCTTGGCTATTATTAAACAATGAATTTGTGTGTTCTCTGAACTTTTCTATCCAAAAATCATATCCAAAAATACTCATGTAACCTAGTGTTCTTCACTTAATTTGACACTGTCTATCAGCCTCAAAAAGTGAAATTGCAGAGTGGATTCGTACCTTTGTCTTTGACTTTCCTCCTCCACATGTCTTTTGACTTCTTCTTCAAATCTTTTAACTTGTTCTGGTATGACTCGATCCACGGCTATTTTGTAACAGACCAAAAAGCTTAATATATCACTACAACTTTACATTCATTTACAATGTATGAAGTTGTGAGTTGTGACAAGTTGAAACTGAATATTTTCTTGATTGTTTTGAGAACGTAACTTACTAAATCGTTTTGAAACTTAATAGTAGATTGCTAAAAAATTAGACTGCATTCTGTGTTTTATCGAGTTGTAGAAGCTATTTCATTTGAAAAACATGTCTATAATTATAAGTTTCTGGTTCAATTTTACCCTTAACACAGTCATTATCATATGACAAAACAAATAAATCATTACCATAAACTAGAACAAAGAAAAATACCAAATTGCCTAAAGGACAAAATTTGACCACAAAATATTTATCAGTCAATATGACCCATGTTTGAATCCATTTTCCAGCATCATAATTAGAGCTATATAATAATACGGAAGCAAAAATTGAGCCTCATTGTACAAACTATAAAGAATTTTCTTTTTTGAGTGTTTCCATAAAGAAAGGCAGTGGTGTAAACATGAAATAATTGTTTCTGCAGCTTTTCCCATCCACCAAACTGTAACAACTGTGTTATGACAAAGTGAAAACAAAGTGAAAAACCTTTTACACAGCTAAGTAAAGACTACTAATTAAATTATGTGACTTGCCTGCTTTGAGTTTAGCCATTGGCTCTCGCAATCGGCCAGCCTAAATAAGAACAAATATGGTGACACAGTTTTAGAAACAAAGAACATATATATTTTTTTTACCTAATTAACAGTCATAACTGAAACCAGAACAAATTCTTTTGGCTAAAATCTCACCTGTTCATTGAGAAGAAGCTTCTTTGCTCTTTTTAACAAAGTCTCCTTTGTACATGGCAAGTAATGTGCCAAAAATTCATAAATACCCTATAAAGGCAAGAAAAACTAATGGTTTTAAACCAAATATATTGTGTAGGATCTTCCATGATTTTCAAAATGGAGGAACACCTGTAAGACAGAAAACTTGCATTTGTGAATTGGAGTGGAAAGGGTAAACTCCTTTTTATTAATCACAAAGTCATAAATTGAAATAAACAATAAATTACCATGTAAATTCCTTACCGATCGCACTTTACTGCTTAGTGTTCTTGATTTGGTTTCCAGCCTACAACAGAGTAACATCAAATTGGCTCTCAAGCAATAACTGTTATTATTCCAATAGCACTACTCCACACTCTAGAATGTTCACAATGTTCAGTCTTTTTTGAAGCTGATTATTCTTGGTTTTCATGTGACGTCATAAAATTCTGAAATCAAAATTCGCTATGCCTCATAAATTTTCGTTGCCACTAGGTGAAAGGCTAACTAAAAATATATCTTTTCGCAAATTTTCAGCCCCATAGTATCCTTCGCATCTTGAATATTTGAGTTCTCAGCCGTATGTGATATCAAGGCTGAAAACCGTGACAAAACTGTTTTGTTCAGAAAAAGCCTATCCTTTCGATTTTCAGATGTTTGAACATTTCAGATATAATAAGTGGTGCTTATGTGTAAGTATAATAGCTCATGAGCCAAAAGTAGTCGCTATCAAAGCACAATTGAATTCCAGATGGTTTCGCGTGCATCACGGTGGCCATATTTGTGCCCCTCGGAAGGACACAAATATGGCGTCTTCATAGTTACTAAGCTTTGTAAATTTGCGTGGAGCGTTTCGGCAAATAACTCGAGAACGGGACACCGCACAGGCCTGAAACTTGGGGAAATTATTTCTTTAGTTATCATCTACACTCGCTGAAATTCTAAGCTTCGGTAGTTGAACTGTTTCAAAGTTAGATTTTGATAGCGTGACAGTGAAAACCACCAATTGTGTATTTTACATAATACATGTACAATAGCTGTCGTGAGTTTATAGTTATAAAGCCTGGTTCTTAAATAACACTGGCTAATAAAACTGCACCTACGTGGGAATTAAAAAACTTCTATATTTCAAAAGTCTTATTATGACTGGCACACCCTGGTGTTTTGGCACAGTTAAGTTAATTGTGGATGAGCCTAGAAAAGTAGTGACCCATCAGGCCGGAGCTTAGCCCCATTTAGTCACTAGGAGTATAATTTTACTACTTCCTCTTGGATGGGATACCAGTCCATTGCAGCCCTGACTATCTCCCAGCATTAAATTCACCGGCCTCAAGAGTCCACGTGGGCCCGAAGAGGATAAATAAAAAAAATAAAAATCTATTCATACACCTGGGTGGAGAGATTAACTATGAAACAAACTGGAGGGGTTGGCCTAAGAAAATAACGCAGTGCCCTGGCCAGTGCTTGAATCCGGACTGCTTGATCGTCCAGGGTCCAGTCCACTAGCCATTGGCCCCCCATACATGCCCCATAACTCTATCGCAAAACCAGCTTGCTAACGTCTACATGTTCTATACATGTCAGACATGATTTGTACTTCAAATAATTAGAAGAGAAATGTTGGAAGTATATTTTACCCATGTGAACTTCAAATCAAGCTTTGCTAACTTGAACAATAACAATATCAGCAACAAAAAAACTCACTCCAGTAACATATGATTGACATCCGAGTTAAAGAACTTGCATTTTCCCTCAGTTCCGCCATCATTTCCAGCCTGTTTCAATCTCAGGATGCAGCTTTCCAGATCAGCTGGTAAACACTGTGGAAGAGTTGGTTCTAGGACCTCTGTTGAATTGCCGTCTCCCGATTGGATTCCGTTATGTAGTGAGGTATTTGGAGAAGAGCTGATGATTTTATCAGGTTGTGTGCTGGGGGTATTTTCTGTGGCTGCAATACTACTATTTCCATTTACAACAACTGAAGTGCCTGGCTCAGTCTTGACAGCTCCATGATTGCTAAGCTGTGTGGAATTCACCAGTTTAGCTGGAGAGGAATGGTTTGTGATGAAGCTGTTTGTTGCTTGGGAGACCACATTAAGACTTGGACTAGAGTTTGATGGGCTGGTCACAGAAGTTGAAATGTTCTTTGCAGTGGAAGAAGGAGAAGATAACAAGTTTGCAATGTTCGCATTTCCAATGCTGAGCTTCTTTTTATGTTTCTTTTCTTTGTCTTTTTCACCACTACGAAAAATAACAAGACCACAATGTTACAGAGCTTAAGACGGAATGTTTTAAGTGACTAGCCTTCTGGCTAGTGACAGTTTGGATGTTACCAGCCAAAACAGATCTTTACAATCTAGCATGTACAGCTGTGCCAGTTCTGCTTAAAGCGATTTCCTTCAAATTTTCATTTGCCAAAATGGCAAGTGAAAGTCTTCCAGCAAAAACAGATTTTTTATTAGTCTGTGGCTACCAGCAGTTGACTAAAAATAGATTAAGGGGTTGATTACATGGCAATTTTCAGCCCGGGCTGAAATTTCAGCCCGGTTAGCCGGCTGAGATTTCAGCCTGGGTTCTGAAAGAAATCCTCTAATAATGAATGTGAATATTACATGGAAACGAGAATCCCAGCCTGGGCTGAAAAGGCAATGCGAGCATGCGCAGTGAGGTTGTTTTCTGCGGCTTATATTTCAGCCCGGGTTGAAATTTGTCATGTAATTGCAACAATATTTCAGCCCGCCCGACCGGGCTGAAATTTTAACCCAGGCTGAAATTCACCATGTAATCACCCCCTTAATATTAATCTTGAATCCTGAAGCTACAAAAAGAAAACATTGAAATCCACATAATCTTGTGGCACAGAGAAACTGTGGTCTCAAGCACGCACACAGAAAAACAGCTTTACTATAGTACCGGTAAGTATAAGTCATGGGCTTTAATTACTCAGAATTATTTCAATCATCAAGTAGCTCACATTGATCAATATCTAATATTGTCCAACAGTCAGGCGATCAATACAAAGAACAAAATTAAATACCAAGTTGGGATTATAGTGTCTTTGGATGATTAATAAAAATATTGGTGAGAAGAATTTGTATTTTGAGCTAGCCTGGGATTCAACAAAGTTTACCTGGAGCTCTTTCGTGGTTTCTTCTCCTTGTCTGCTGATTTTTTTCTTTCTTTCTTTTCACTAGGATCCTTGACTTTCTTGACTTTAGGCACCTTAGGAATTTTCTTTTCAGACAAAGATAATATCCATCACAAATTAATAACATTGCAGACATTAGTACCTCGCTGGCATGGCTAGGTACAATAGAAGCTGAACTGTAGAAGCTGCACTACCATTTATAAAAATTGTGAGCAAGATCCCGAGTCACACAACCATACCTTAGGGGATTTGAGCTTGACTTTCTTTGGTTTCTGGAAGTCCTCGTCTTCACTGAAATACAATATGCCAAATTTATAGACTGTTAAATACATGTAACAATACAAAGGTGACAAACTTTGCCTTTACAATTTGACCAAAGAAATTAGTTTCAATTAAAAAATATTAATGCATTACATATTTAAAAATAATCTTGCAAAATTGCACAGCTGACAAGACCATAAGACGAATTAGCAGAAATCACATGATAACCTGCAAGATTGAGCAGGATAATTTACTATTCAACAGACTATCAACGAGAACGACTAAAAATAATGCGGTTACACAGTGCTGAATGCAAGTGGCATCCATAATGATTTAATCAGAACTGAAAAAACCAGGGTTTTCAATAAGATTTGATTGTAGGCTGCTGTCCTTGTTTAACACTTCATGCACTGTAGTTGTAGAACAAAATAACATTGAAAGCACTGTAACCTTTACAGGGAGCTAAATGATTTTCAACCAGTCATTCATGACAGATTACCCACTGGATCTTCAGTTGGTAAACAGATCTGATTGAGAGCTCTGAAAATGCTATCAAAAATACAATCAACTCTCTTGATGGACATCACCAGAATCTGCACTAGCTCTCCACAATCTTGAGATGACTGACTTCAGGGAGTTTAGACAAGCAACTTTACCTTTCACCACCAGGAGACAGTGGCCTGAAGTTAAGCACACCCTGATTAATGTAAAAGCCGCCATGTTCTGTTGTCCAGTCGGCAGGTAGAAGCTCATCATACTAAATCAATCAAGGAAAAAAAATATAAATTAATTTAATCTCAGATAATTAACCTTCAGAGTGAAATCAGGTGAATAATTACACATCAATACCTAACATGCAATATAGATACACAAAGTTTTTTCTATCATTTTACTACATTCAGTGGTTACACTACTACACAAAATTGCATCTAACATGATTTATTTGGTGACTTTAAGGGGCACTGTCATGGAATTTTGGCATAATTTTAAAATACTGAAATATGTTCTTGCATCAATGGAAACCCAAAAATAATGGTGTAGGGTTGTTACTTAGGACTATATCACTACATCGAAACTGTTTATTGCTGCCTACCACGTAGGATGGAAGTGGATTGAAATTTGAAAATACTTGTCAGTTTTTGTCAAATTGTAGAGCCATTCCTTGAAAATATTGCCAGACATTTATTATGGTTTGCTCTCTGAGCCACAATTTGTTTGATATCTTCCTAATAGTCCATCGGGAGCATTTGGAGGACAAGTAAAGGTACCAGGTAATGATTTTAGCAATGAATGAAGCTGAAAACACCAAAACCCCTGAGACAGTGCTCCTTTAAGCCAGCTTCCACTGAACATTTGAGCAATAAAGGCAAAAGATAAAGTTGCCAAAAAACCTCATAGCATGGTGATATTTTGAATACAGTAACCGAAAGAAGAAATTATCGAGACTTCAGCTCTAAACCTGCAGACCCCATGAGAGAAAATTGAATTTGAATTTATCCATATTGCAATCAAAATGGCTGTTTTCTTACAAGGTTTGACATACGCCTTTCTCGAGATTCAGTGCTAACGAATTTAATGTCGGGGTCACTTAGAGAATTGAAGTTAAACTAGTATTCAAAATGTCCCCATGCTTTGAGTAGATTTTTGGTATTTGAATTTTGCACTTGTTTCTCAAACTTTGAGCACACCACAGATTACATTATTATAAAGAAAACAAAAAAGTTAGTAAGAATAAAGGAAACAATGGCAAATAGCCAAAAGGAAAATATGTAGCTAATGTTAATTAGGCTTCCTCAATTATAGTTTACAAGATGAAGTTACAAAACATGACAATGGATACAATTACAATATCAAACGGAAAGTTACTGTATGAAAAGGAAAGCTTCAAAAAAAGTTACACACATTTAAAATAAGAATAATAATAACTATTACAAATCCATCTCAACTTTATTCTTATTTCTCCACTGAGATGAAGGTGTATTTGCCACACAATAACACCAATGTGGTGAAATTGACAATCAGGAGACTCTAAAACTTATTTTAAAATTGCAACTTTAAAACTTTATTATTAAACCAGAATTATTTACACTAGAGCATAGCACCTAAATTGTGAAAGCATCAGGAAAATACTCGGCCTTTTTGGGATAATCTTTATTAATAGATGGTAAACAGAGTTTAATTGAGTTGTTACCACACTTGTACAATTGAGACTTAAATTATTACCAAGTTAAATCTACACTACAACAGAATATTAAATGCAAAGTGGAACTCACAGCTTCACTGTCATCAACAAATGGGTCTGTCTCATCGTAACCATACGTGACATCAATTAAATCCTATGAAACAAACAAAAAACCTTAAATGTCTTTTTTGTGTGTTAGCAGAAACCAAGCTGGCGGAGTATATTATGCACTTGCAGAAAATCTATAAATTGCCCCCAAAATACATGCACAGGAGTCAAGAAAAGATGAAGTCCATGCACAAACATTATAACAATCAGGTCAGAGCTTGTCCCGTTCCCTTAGCATCAAGCGACAAGGAGACTTCCTACCCCCCTCCTCACTCTGGATGGGTTTCTAAATCATAGCGTTCCCCCCAGAATAGAATTTGCCAGACAGTACACCTGGGTGAGGAGAAGCAATGGGAGAGTACAGTGTCCAGTCCCCAAGAACAAAGCACAGTACCATGGCCAGGGTTAGAATCCAAACCACCTGATCGGGAGAGGGGGGGAGGGGTCATATAACTGGAATATACATGTACATTTTTATAGAAAATCTGTGATGACTCCTAAATCACATGAAGAGGAGGCAAGGTATGTCATATCTATATCGGTTTGTATCATTTTCATTCCATAGTGCATGGTATGTGTAATACACCATTCTCTATTCTCTATTGTGTTTGCAATAGAGTGATTTCAATTGAATGCCGTAAAACCAAAACCAAGGTAATCGCTCTGGCCAATCAAATTGGACGCAGACAATCCAATGAACCAATCAAAACTCAAAGCAAATACGGTACATGTAGCCTGCACAAAGTGCGGGAAATCGTGCCTAAAATTGGTTTTGCTTTTACTTCTGATTGGTTCCAAAAGGAGTGCGATACCTTTAAACCAATCATAGCACCAAGTAATGCAAAACCAAAGCTAAGGCAAACTAACTTTGACACTCAATCACTCCGCTACAATTTTTGTAAAAAATGTGATAGCATGTTAAGTTTATTAATCACTAACATGCCACAAACTGGTGTAATTTATGTGACTTTTAACAGAAATATCGGAACTATATAACATATACCATAGTAAAAACTAATATAAAGCACTAGTTGTGAGTGATATTGTTATTGTTATAAAAATGACTGTATTTGAACCAAATAGATGCATGGGATTCTCTAGAATCACTACAGCAAAATATCTCTCATCAACCAAAGAAATGTTCTAGTCTTAGCACGAAATTTTATTTTAATGATCGAGTTCATCTATTTGAGTGTTACCGGAAACAGAATTACAGAGCTCTTCTGTAAATTTACCATTCAAAGGAAATAGATTGTGAACGAAAACTATCACAATAAGAAATTAAAAACAATTACCAAGCCAAGATGGTAGTGTTGAAACGCCATCAGTTTTAACCCAAAAATGTTAACGAGCAATTTTATAACCTGAAATTTACATCTACCGGTCAAATGAAACCGACAACGTTGTAAACATCCCAAAAAGGCATCGTGATGTATAAACATCACAAATTAACGGCGTATTGTAAATGCTTAACAAGAAAATACAATACACAAAACCATGGATCTCAAGATTTCAATGCTTGCAAAACAATGAGATAAAGTCAAAACGTTTTACGGCTCTTCGAAAAGGCAGTTACGAACATTCAAAAACAGGGTCATGTCATAAAACACAATGAATTAGTAAAGTAACATAAGCGCTACTCAAAACAAGTGATTCGAATTATTTTTACGCCGATGGAATCAATACGCCCCCATAAAGCAACGGTTTCTGAAAAATTTCTAGGTTAGAAGCAATTAATCTATTTCCAATCCATGTTGTGTACAATGTATTCATATACACAGGAATGATCGAGAGAACAGTTGGTCAAAGAAACCCACTCGGTAGAACGCAAGTTTTGTAAAACAAGACAATGAAAAACTAAATGAGTACTACCATAATTTTTACTTTACCTCCACTCGATCACATCTTCGTTTCTTAGGTTTTGGCGCCTGTAGAAAGAGTAAACGCGTTTTAGTAGTGATATGAAGTCCAAAATACGCTATAAATACTACACGAACGTGAACGAAACATCGTGTATTTCATGGCTTCGATGGCACCGCGGTTTCCAAGGAATCTGAAGCGTTGGACAAAAAAACGCATTGCGCTGACAGACCTGCACAACTTACGTATTTCTCCTCAAACTTCTTGGCCAAAGCTCGGAGATTTTCGTCGTCTCCATCTTCTTTCCACGGACAAGTTTTCTGTGGAGTGTCATTGGACTATGCGAGAAAGAAAAAAAATCCCGGGAATCATAAATCACTGGCATGCTTTAACAGCCACAGAAAACAGAAATGCATTGATATTCCTCCCTGTTAAAATTGTCTCGGCTCTGGAGAAGAGCCCTGATAAGTCAAAACTTCACTCACCGAAGCGGTCTTTACGAGGTCCAGAAACGAAAACTCGGGGCATTTCTTATCATCGCTCTCTGTTAGAGAGAGCTTGAAGCGCAGAGTTGGGACCGATTCTGAGCTCTTCCGGAGCGTATCTACTGTCTCCGAAGGAAATGGGCTAGCTTTTTCCATATCCCATTAAGACGAAGCCAAAAACTCGGGCCGCGTCCGTGGAGCCTTTGTTAAACCCCATCGACACGAACCTTATCCATCTTGAACTTGCCCGCTTCTCGCTCCAAAATTCAACACTTTTCCCGACTGCGCATGCTCAGTGGTCAACTGCGCAGTCGCAGTGCGGTTTTCGGAGCGCCAAGGCTTCAAAGTTCTGTCTTGTGGAAATTTCAGAGAATCTACAACAAATCGAGCAATCTTCCGAATTTCGATTTTTGCCTCGGAATGGGCTGAAAACGTGGAGAATGGCCCCAAAACGGCCTAAAATCAAAGAAATCGCGAAAAAAATTGTTTAGATAAATTTTAAAAATACGGTTTTCCGATCCCTTAACCTGTCTAAAATCTCAAAATGTGGTCCTTTTTATGTCCAAAATGGCGAGAAACGCGAAAGCGTGTGCGAATCGGCCCGGTACGCCCCACCCGACGCTAAAGAACGCACATGTTTTCTCAAACTCGCTAGCTTAACTACATTATGCAAAGCCCCTATTGTTTGCCCCTGATCAATTTTTCAGCGCTACATGTACCTGATACGCGCTTATGCTTGCGTGAAAAAAGCGCTTTTGTTGGCTGATCGCGGTTAAAAATGACAGATGCTATACCAACCGATAAATGTAATTGGACGCATTCTTGGCCGTGTTTACAGCTCAACAGAAACAATATTGCGTGAAATTCACAAGTTTACTTCCGGTTCATGCGAGAAGCCGCTGACCACTTGCAGGCTCAAATTATATTTTGCGTGATCAAATTCTGTTCTGGAGAAGAATGCGTCGATTTTTCTTCCCTTTTCGTAGAAGCTGCTATTCAAAATGCCTATTTCGTTGCACAGTCACAGTGGACAGTTCTGTAAGCACGCTTTCTGTTCATTAGAAGAGATTGTGCTCGCGGCGATCGATGTTGGTTTTACGCACTATGGACTTTCGGAACATATGCCTAGATACGAAGCTGAAGATTTGTATGAAGAAGAAATCGAGGTTAGTACCATATACGGCTTTACAACTTGAACTGAAATCAAGATCCTCTGGTTACACTGTAAAGGAGAGGCACACGTTTGAGTGTTTTAATTAGACGCCGTTTACAGGATCATTCTAGCGCAAGGATCATCCTACCTCTCAGATAGGATTATCCTAGCAAGACTGTACATTGTTTAGAGGGGGTAAGTTTCTAAAGAAACTGTGGTGCTGCGTCGGTGGGAAGCATAACAATATAATTTCGTTTTATCTACTGGGTTGATAATGTCAATTGATCACAGTAAAGGTCAGTAAAGAGATTCAAGAGCTGACGTTTCGAGCGTTAACCCTTCGTCGGAGCGAAGCAAGGAATTGTGGGTCGTGCGTTTTTTTATATACAGAAAGATGGAGCTTCGCTATTGGCTGGTGCCTGGTAACGTGAAAACAACAGAATAAATTAGTTGAATGAAAAGCGTTCATTGATACAGTGAGGATTAAGAGTGCCGATTTGAAAAATAAATTTTTGTTCTGGAGTTTTACGGCTTTCCGTGTTTCCTTGGTGAAGGGAAAGGCCGCAGACTGCCATATGTTGCTTAGAATGATTTGGGAGATTGAAGTGTCTCGCGACCGGTTTCGATGCATTTTTGTCGTCTTTCTCTACGTCACGGAGGTGTTCTCAGAATCGGTCACCAAGTCATCTCCCTGTTTTGCCAATGTATAACTTTTTGCAAAGAATGCAAGTTATACAGTAGATGGCATTGGCTGAGGTACAGGTGAAATGATCAGTGATCAATTCCCACATCACAAACTGATTTGCATCGCATCAAGTCTTTGTAAACATGTATGCAAATCAGCTTGTGATGTCAACTCGGGAAAACAACAACAACAACAACAATTTATTTATTAACAGATTATAAGGAGGTTTGAAGGGCTTGTCCCGCAAATAGCCACAAAGCTAGTCGAAGCGGAACAAGATATGAACGAGAAACATAATAGACAAAACATATTGGAAAACAGAAAAACTTAGCTTTACATAATAACGTAGATTTAAGCTATACAACGAGATTAAAGTAAATTACATGTTATTTTCATTATTATTAATATTACAATTGAAAAGATCGAGATGAAGAGGGAAAAGGAGAATCAGTTTCCACTTCAATATAGGAGTCTACAGTTTCAAGTATATCAAATAACTTTCCTTTTAGGGATTTTTAAAAGATCTGTTTTGCACGCTCCTTCTGACTCGGTCTTGGAACAAATGATGCACAGTTTTTTCGTAACTTTTGAAGGCTATAAATAGTCAGAATTTGGTAAAAAGAAGAAATGAAGGGTGCAATGCATTTCAAACTGGTACAAAGGTTCATTTTAGCAAAAAAACATTTTTGGGTTAGGTGCACTTCAAACAGCTAACATAATGAGAATACAGTTCTTGTCATTGTAGGAGAATATGACACCCACTGATCTCCAGAACCTGTTTGGAGATTTTGTCAAGGAAGCAAGGCGCCTTCAAGAGAAATATAAAGACAAGATTTGCCTTATCATTGGCTTAGAAACAGAAGTTATAAGAGAGGATAGTTTTGATCGGATCCGCAAGTTGAAAATAGACCACAAATTGGACTATATAGTTGGATCAGTTCATCATGTCGATGGGATTCCAATAGATTTTAGTTATGAACTGTTTGAAAAAGCCGAAAAACAGGCTGGAGGAACAGAAGAAGTTATGTGTAGATACTTTGATCTTCAGTACCAGCTGATAAAACAACTCCAACCTGAGCTCATTGGTCATTTCGATGTCATCAGAATTTATCGAGCTGAATTTGAAATCACAGATTTGATTTGGGAGAAAATTGTAAGGAATATAGAATTAGGGATTTCCTACGGAGCTTTATTTGAGATAAACACCAGTGGTGCGTCACCAACAAAGAATCTGAAGTTTCCTTACCCTCACCGTCGAATCCTCAAGGTAAGGACCAACCTTGTTCTGGGTAAGGACACAGAGAAAAGTAAGTTGGAGGGGGGGGGGGGTTGGTGGGGGGTCTGAACCTGCCTCTTCCCATATTTTTTGAGCCTGGTTTTCATTTGTCAGGAATGTCCCAGACTATTCAGGATTTCACTGTTTCCTGACTGTCCCAGATTTTATCGATATATTGGAGAAATGCCAGATGTCATGTTGCAGATTCTCCAACATTCGGAATTTGGGACTGGAGCCAAGCAAAAAGAAATTGCTTACATCAACCATCAGTTACTCCTGACATGTTGCAGGCTGAAGAATAAAAGTGAAGCTTGTTTGCTACCAAACACTCATAAATAATTTTGATAGAAATGTGCATGTATTGCTTGGTAGAATTAGCATCTTCGTCCTATTTTTTCTCAGTATCTTGTGGCTTCAGGAGCTAAACTAACATTGTCTGATGATGCACATGGAACTGGTGATGTAGGTTTCTGGTACAACAACCTGCCCCAGTACCTAGCGGCTCATAATGTCAGTGAGCTGTACTATCTGGAGAAGGCTCTGGTCACTAATCCCTCCACTGGGAATGGAAGTGGAGTGGTGTGTCAGAAAATGGTGGACTGTTTGAGTCATCCATTTTGGTCACGTTGTGGTGACATTCTAGAAAAGTATCAATAAACTTTTATTTCACCGTTAACCGTGTTTGTGTTGTCGGCGTCATGTTTGAAAAACCGTATCCGAGATGCCAACCTAAAAAAATCGAAATTCGCGAGATTGCTGATTTTGTTTCTCGAAATTAGAGCTTCATCGACTGAACCTCAAAAACGTATCATATATCGAAACATGTTCACACCGAAATCTGGAAACGTTTTTACACTGACTTTCGCGCTCTAAATCAAAAGCATCCCACTGGTTTGGAGTACACTAAAACACCACAGTTCAGATAAAAATTGCTGAAATTGGTCAACACCGAAACCGCTAATGTCTCCGCCCTGAAAAAAGAAGAACAGTCACGGGGATGTATGGAAATTTGGATCACCTAAATGGCAATAAACAACTATTCACCGAATTGGAGGTGGCTAGTGGTGGATATATACAACAATTTCCAACGACACTAAGTTGAATAGTTGTTTAACAGTGAAATAATATAGTTTAAAAGTATTTATTTTTCAATTCCAGTATTTATGCGAGGGTCCTGGAGGCTCACGAGTAAAGCATATCCCATGTTTAAACAGCAAACCAGAGTGCGTAAAAGTATCAGCTGTGGTTCATAGCTTACACATCAATATCCCACAAATTACGGCTTACCCTCCTAATTAAGCTTGTGTTTTATGGACGAAGCACTTGTGTGGGCCAAACCAGGGGAGTTGATGAGAATTTAAACTCTCGCTCTTGTGTCCCCTCCCCAACTGGGGGGAGGTACTCCGTACTCCATTATGTGGGCTATACGGTGACCTATAAGATAGTCTTGAACGAAGTATATAATTTCAAGAGAGTCTGTACGTGTTCTAAACAGGGTATGGATATTAAGGAGTCGTCCTAGACAGGGTATGGCTTCAAGACTTTCATCGAGTTTTAAGCATGTCCGCAATCAGGAACGTTCATCAGCCGGACATGAGATCATTTTCGGGATTAGATATATTAGCGCTATAGTATAAAAAACGTTTTCCTTTGTCCTAAACAGGGTATGTGTTTGGTCAAGTAACCCCCCCCCCCCCCTTCTCCGGGGTGTGCCTGAAAACTCTCATGCGCCCTCGTCGACTTTGAATATAAGATAATTTGGTTTTATCAACTGGGTTGATAATGTGAATTGGCCACCGTAAAGAGATTCGAAAGCTCACGTTTCGAGCGTTAGCCCTTCGTCGAAGCATCAATATGATGATGATGTGTTTCGAGCGTTAGCCCTTCGATTCGTTCCGACGAAGGGCTAACGCTCGAAACATCAGCTTTCGAATCTCTTTACGGTGGCCAATTTACATTATCAACCCAGTTGATAAAACCAAATTATCTTGCAATACTTCCCACTGACGCAGCACCACAGTTTCTATAGAAACTTACCCCCTCCATGACTTTGAATATACTCAAAGTTTCAGTTCATCAGTCGATGCGACTTTTGTTATGTTTGACCCGAGTTTATGAGAGGTGACGAAAGCACTCATGAGACTCGCAAATCTTATCTTTGAAAAAGGCTGAGCGGGAAAAGTTTGTCAAATAATCGTTAAGAAGAAACAAACTGTGCCCATTGGTCATCTGAGAGCCACCGGATAGGGGAAATGTAACTTCATTGGTAGCACTGGTGTGCTATACAATAAGTGAATTCAAATAAACGTTTACTTACTTGGTGACACGAATTTAGCACTACAGCTACTACGAAAATGAAGTAAATTCCCGAGCACATATTTACGTCTCAGTTTTGAGTCGTTTTAATAGCTTAAAAGTTTCGTTTTGTCAGTGGACAGAAATTGGGAGTCAAAGGGTTAACATCCCGTACCTTCGGTGAGCTATACATTTTAAGTTATTATATCTTTATTTTTTGATTAGTTAATATACAAAAGAATGAAATGGTGAGTTGGTTTTAGTTGTACAAACACTGGAATAAGTTGGGTAATGACACACGTGATGTACATGTAAAGGCTCACTTTTGTTACGTTAAATTAATCAAACGATATTAAACTTATTTGTCAGTATTAGTACCGATAGTTCCCTTTGGGAGTGCTAATAAAATCTGTATTGGTATTTGTTACGTTGGTGTCAAGATTTAGTTAGAGTTTCACGTCTTCCTAGCTGTAGTTAATTTTACTAACGGTAAAAAGTTTCTCTTACCCTCAAAAATACTTTTTTGACTTTCTATATAAACTTAAAATTCGCTCACAAAAATATTTTCTTCAATATCAATTAATTAATTACGTGCACCCGTCTGGCTAAGGCCAGGTTACCCAGTCCGGCCAGATTCCATTAAAGTCCAACGCAGTTTATACGGAAGAATTCTCTTCATTTGTGCGACCTAACAATTAAACTTAGTTAAATTAAACCTGTCGTTAATTAAACGACTTACTCTGCCTTGAAACTGTGTATACTTATTCGATAGAACGAAGTGATATCGATCCCCAAAGATACTCTCTACTCTCAAACGTCATTGGCCTCCATTGATTTAAATTAAAATAGCGCCATTATTTAAACACTCTATATTAAAACGTTTCTCGTCTACATGGGAGTCATTGGCTCATATTCTCTGCCCCTGTCAGCAACATTTTCCCGATTGCTGGAGAAATTGCTGGTGTTCTCGTATACAGGATCCTCTGGATTCTTCAAACCAAGGGCCTCATACAAGTGATCCGTATCTGGGAGATTCTCGTATGCGTTCCCATTAGGAACACTCTCTTCCTTGGGGCTTTTATAATAAGGTTCGGCCTTTGGGTTTTTATAATGAACTTCAGGTGGCGCCGGAACCTTGTCACGCGTGGCATCAATTTGTTCTTGCGTGACATAACGTTCGTCATCATCGCTTTTCCCGTCAGCGGCCTTTGCTTCATCGGAACACCCAGCTTTGCCAAGAGATCCAATACTTTCATACAATCCCGAAGCGCTTCCTTCTTCGAGATTACTTTTCCCGTAGCTCAAATCAACCCTCAAATGATCGCATTTGTCTTGTTCACCAGCCGTCAACAAAGAAGCGTCTTCCTCGTCTGTCCTCGATAGCCTTCCATTTGGCTGCTGTACAATGATAACCGGCAGATCTGGTTCGTTCGCTGTTTGTAACAAGCCCACGGTCATGGAGTCACCGGTTAGTGTGGAGTGCCCTGAAGGGGGTTCATATGTCACGCTGTAAGCACCACGCGTGACTACATCTTTGGACCTCTTCCTCTGGCGTTTTGGCTTGATGATCTTCAGTGGGATTTCTCCGTTTTGTTGCAATTGTTTTCTCCTGCGGGATCGTCTGACGCTCGAGACGGCGACGACTATCAATATGACAAGCAAGAGAAGGCCACCGGCTGCAGATGCTCCTATCATCATAATCTTGTTCCGCTGAGATTCCCCATCAGCTGAAATCAACCAACAACAATAAAAAAAATATTAGTCTTGAAGCCACAACACAATTATAGGGTGCGTTCCTTCGGAATGAATCCTGCATAGAGTGGATTCGCAGGTTCCTTCCATGCTCCATGAATTTGTCATGAGATTAGGATGCAATCGTGCGCGAAAATCGCCATATTAGGAGTTTGACGTCCAACGTATTTCGCAGTAGTAACATCATATTTGCTGATGTTACGTGGAGGAATTTGGTAGGACATCAGGGTGCATGACATGACAAGATGATAATGATAATGATATTGACATTGACATTGACCTTGACAATGACAATGCTGATACTGATACTGATACTGATAATGATAATGATAATGATAATGATAATGACAATGACAATGACAATGATAATGATAATGATAATGACAATGACAATGATAATGATAATGATAATGACAATGATAATGATAATAGCAATCATGAAGAAAGAGTCAAAACTGAGTTCATCCGGGAAGCAAGATGTCTTTCCTATAAAATACTTTTCGCATAACTTACCTTTACCAAACGAAGCAACTCCTGGCGTGGATTGATCAGGTTGATTTGCGTGCGACAAGACTGAAGGCTCAAAAGCTGTCTCACCCGATGAATAAGTTGATGTTATTGTGTAAGAATAAGTGAAGGAGATATCTGTAACAGTACATTTGAAGTAAGCTACACCGCATTATATATAAGCAAACATTAATACATCTAGCATACTGGGCTTACTAGCTTGCGTAGCAAGCGTTCACATTGAAGGCGGATCGTTCGCGAGGGAATCGTGCTCGCTTTCTCTTGCACGCTACCAGCAGCAAGTTAAGGAACATTCAAATTGGAAAATTTTATGTCTACCTTAGCTTAGCGCTTAGAGAAATTTTTACTTTAGTTTTGCATTACATACTATCGCTTTTTGATTGGTTTAATTAAGCATAGGCACGCAATGCGTGCGAGAGTCATTTTTTTCAGTTTCTGATATGGATTTTCTGATTTTCTTTTGGTCGGCAAAACTAGCCCGTCCAAAACGAACGCTCAATGACCAATTTAGTGTTGGGCCTTTTGCTGACGGCGTGTGCATTTTAAGCAAATGACCGCAACGCAAAATACGTTTTGACTAGCGAATTCATTCACGAGAAAACTTTCTTGTCGACCATGAATAATGTACCTGTAAAAACTGCAGTAATCAGTTTAATCAATCACTTTACTGCGCATGTTATTCCATTTTCATCAAACAATATGAAAATCTCGTCCCCAGAGCCCGCTTTTCTTTTGGTCAGCATCAAGAAAAGCGGGATCTGGGAACGAGATTGACAATTTGACTGGTTTCTTGATACAACCCCAAACCTGATCTACGTCACTAACTTGGGTGTGACGCCTAAAAGTCTACAGGGATTCCATACCACAAATCGTTAGAAAATATAAATGCTTTCAAACTCTCTTCTTTAACGCTACTCATTACTTCACGGCATTACAATGTTTCGAAGACATACCCACCTACCGCTCATTGTAACTAAATGCCAATTCTAATTAACAAAGCTATTTCTACCTGAAAATGAAAATCTCAGAGACTAAAAGGACAGTGCAGAATGCAACACCAAACGTGATTTCTAGACTTTTCTTGGCAGCGGTAACACGATACTTTTGTTTATTTGTAATATGATACTTTCGTTTTTCTTCGAAATGTTGTAACATGATACTTTGTTTTTCCGCATCGCTGATTTTCAACACAAAGCGTCATATTTTGTGATTTATTAAACACGTACCAAAGTATTTTATCGAAAGACAATAAGCGGATCAAATGGAAAAAATATATCTTTCGAAAGGGTTTTTAAAACGTAGTATCTTCTTCACCACCAATTAAAATTTCCGAACAGTTTTCCGCTTAAAACCCACACACAACGTTCTACGCCAGAGCTACATAAACACCGAGTGCTGGAAACATCATGCCAACACCGCCCAATAAGGCCAAGTTGATACGAAAATAAAGATGACCGTCCCTTCATTCAGAGACAAACATTGATGCAAAATTAAACGATGCATACAAGTGGCAATTTCATTGGTTATCGATCGATAGCATCCTAAATCTGATTGGTGTGAAATACACCGCTCGTCCATCCATCCACCCATCCATCCCCTGAATAGCGACATACGTCCGCACTACTCTTTCAACCAATCAGACATAAAAACTACAACCAATCGTGGCTCCCTCACACACGTTTTTCCCGCCCTTTACGCCTGCTTCTTCTGTTTGTTTCGAGATTTGATTGGTTCACTGGTATTGCATTGTCTGCGTTCTCTGCAGACATACACATAGACAAAGACATAAAATAAAACTATACTGACCCGTTGTCCGATGGGGACCTTCACTGGAAGCATTTGCTAACGTGCCAACCTGTACGCTTCCTGTTCTGGAAGGTCTGGTTGATACACTGTGTTGTTTTTCAGGAACTATAGTCCCGGGAATAAAATAGGCAGATTAGTATTCTACAAGGGAAGTTGAAGGACACCCCTATAAACAGAGAAAATTTCTAGGTATTTCTGACAGTTGAGTGTATAAAAGATATGGATTTCTACAGCGTTCTCACCAATAGTCGGCTTTGTTTCGGAAACTGTCGAAGTGTTCTTTGACGTTGTGGTTATTTTTATCGTTGGTTTGGTTGGTGTACTCGTCGATTTGGCTGTCACAAAATATGTAAGTGAGAAATGTTAAGGAGAAAGACCAATATTAATATGCGTTGAACTAAAGTTTTGATATTAAACTATAGGAACTTGAAGTGGTTGACACTGGCCTTCGAAGGCAACTGAAGCGACCGAAACGAAAAATTAATGTGTCAACCACTTTTCCTATCGTTTTATATCACGCCTGATTGCGACGACAGTATTTTTAATGTTTTGATAATCTTGGTTGGTCATGTCACCATTATGCGGAGACCTGCGAGCATGGTCAAATCTCATTCCCTGACTCGGTGACTACAGTTTACGACATCATGATTTTGCGCGGGAAATAAAGCACTAGTCGCGAGGCGATGGACATAGGCGTACGGGCGGAAGGGGGGGGGGAGTGGAGGCGGGGGGCTGCAGCCTGTCCCGTATTTTGGGCAACTCACATTTTTTGGGCAGCAAGAGAAATTTGGGCAAACCAAGGCAACTTGGGAGAATGTTTGAGCAAATTGTTCACCGTTCCTACCCCCCCCCCCCGGGCACAACATGGGTGTTTAAAACAATACTTACGCATTGTTGACTTCTGTGTTGGCATCTTTTTCGTAGTAGTGAGAAACTGGCCTACAAAGAAGAGAAAGTTAATGGCAAATAAAACACATTTTCAACTGCGTTTTACTAAGCCCTTACAGAGAAAGTCAGCGATCCATGTTGAGTCTCTAGTCATGGTTGTATTTGTTGCTCGATGGAATTTTGCTATCGAATAATGAACGTCCTTTGGACCTGAGCCACAAAAGCTGAACATAGAGGCATCTCTTTCCTCTGGCTAGAGATAGCATGAAAAATGTTCTTTACCTCCAACAATAATTCCTTTAGCTGTAGACTTGGTTCCTCGCCCTATTTTCGTATATCCTGCCACCTTGATTAAGTACTGCTTTCCAGTGGTCAGACCTGTCAGTTCTCGAGCATAGACTAGCTTTACATCGCGTTCAGACCACCGAGATACATCTTTCTCACGGTAGAATATGACATAGCCCTGGATGATACCATTGCGACCGTCTGGGGAAATTTGGCCCCATGTGACTATTATGGAAGATGGAGTACTGGACACGACTTTCACGTTTGTTGGTGACTCGCTTGGAACTAAAAGTACGAAGGGCAAACGGTGGGTTGATAATTAACCAATCAAAATTCGCAATTATAAGATATACAACCTGACGCACGGGCGTGAAAAGTCGTAAACTTCACAAAGCGGTCGATTGGCTAACTAAGCATTGACACCTTGGATTTGATTGGTCAGAACACCCGGCAAAAGACTGATCGACCAATCATATTCAGAATCAAATTAAACTAACGCGTGATTTAGCTCAGACAACTTCCCCGCGCTTTTCATCATTTGAGATGTGTCCTGAGACTTAGACCAGTTTTTGCACTCGGTTGATTTCTCATTTATGATAAATTCTGACTGAGGTGCGCTGCACTTACCGGATTCGTTTGTTTTCAGCGTGATAGAGTCCGACCAAGGGCCAGCAACGCGGTTGTTAATTGCCTTATAGGCTTGGACCATAAACTGATATCTTGAGTTCGCCTTGAGACGGACAGAAGCTTTTTCAATGGCGCTTCGTATCTGCCTTTTCCTATCGTTTTCAAGATTCTTGTAGCTGACGTAGTAGCCTAACAAAGATGAATCTGGTATTCCTTTTAGAGTTGTTTGTGGTTTAGTCCAGATTAATGTCACTATGAAGTCTTGTTCTTTAGCCACCTGGAGGTTAATTGGTTTCGCTGGAACTGTGATAAAAAAGGAAATAATTAAAACCAAGAAACTCAGAAAATGGATAATATATCATAGCCACGCAGGTTAGGGAGGGGCGAGAAGTGGTATTCATAATCAGCTAATAATTTGTGATAGTCTAATAGAATTTGGAGATGAATAAGCAATTTCGTAAGTTTTATTCCCCTAAGCCTCGGCGCCATGTTAGAATCAGTTAATATATCGGAATTGGTCGATTTCAAAGAGATGAATAGAGGGGGTAAGTTTCCGGCTAAAGAAACTGTGGTGCTGCGTCGGTGGGAAGTATAACAATATGATTTGGTTTTATCAACTGGGTTGATAATGTCAATTGGCCACCGTAAAGAGATTCAATTGCTGACGTTTCGAGCGTTAGCCCTTCGTCGGAGCGAATCAAGGAATTGTGGGTCGTGTGTTTTTTTATATGCAGAAAGATGGAGCTTCGCTATTGGCTGGTGCCTGGTAACGTGAAAACAACGGAATAAATTAGTTGAATGAAAAGCGTTCGTTGATGCCGTGAGGATTAAGAGTGCCGATTTGAAAAAATAAATTTTGTTCTAGAGTTTTACGGCTTTCCGTGTTTCCTTGGTGAAGGGAAAGGCCGCAGACTGCCATATGTTGCTTAGAATGATTTGGGAGATTGAAGTGTCTCGCGACCGGTTTCGATGCATTTTTGTCGTCTTTCTCTACGTCACGAAGGTGTTCTCGGAATCGGTCGCCAAGTCGTCTCCCTGTTTCGCCGATGTACAACTTTTTGCAAAGAGTGCAAGTTATGCAGTAGATGTCATTGGCTGGGGTACAGGTGAAATGATCAGTGATTTTGATAGATCGCTTGGGTCCCGATATTTTGTCAACGTTGTGAATGAAAGGGCATGTCTCGCATCGTGCGCGAGCGCATTTAAAAGTTCCGGGTTGATCACTAGTTTGGAATGCACTTCTGACTAAAAAGTTAAGTTCCGACGAAGGGCTAACGCTCGAAACGTCAGCTCTTGAATCTCTTTACGGTGGCTAATTGACATTATCAACCCAGTTGATAAAACAAAATTATATTGTTATACTTCCCACCGACGCAGCACCACAGTTTCTTTAGAAAGTTACCCCCTCTATTTACCTATGTTTTTGTCGCGTTTGAATGAAATTAATGGAGGTTGCGAAAAGATTCTACCAGTATCGGGATCATTTTGAAGTAATTTCAAGTTTTTGACGATGATGGATTTAACTGCGTGGTTGTGAGGGTGAAATGTGAGGGTGAACGCGGCTATCCTGCTTCTGTTGTTCAAGCGGGCCATCATCGCGCCCAACAAATTGATCGACAGTTAGCACTACAAACGTCACAGAGAGAAAACAACGATAGAATCCCTCAAAAACTTTAAATTACTTCAAAATGATCCCGACACTGGTAGAATCTTTTCGCAACCTCCATTAATTTCATTCAAACGCGACAAAAACATAGGTAACTTTTTAGACAGAAGTGCATTCCAAACTAGTGATCATATTGGTGTCCCAAAACAAAGAAACGGCGGCCATATTGGTATCCCAAACCAATCCTCCGGGAATTGAATTCTATTGTTATGAAAATATAATCTTTTGTTTCAGCAATCCAATATGGCCGCTTGTCACGTGTGTGAAAATATTCAAAAACACAAAGAAAGTAATAGTTCAAACTTACCCAAATCTTTAGTATCAACACTCAGAGCATCCGACCAATCGCCTTGCGTTTGATGATCGCCTGCTCGAATAGCTTTCACATAAATTTTATTCTGTGAATCAACATCTAAACTAAGCTGGGCTCTCTCTGTTTTCACTGTCAGCCGTCTTGAGTTACTACCAACAGCCACGTAGCTCACTATATACGACAGAATTGAGTTGTCTGGTGTGCCAGCAGCAGTCAGCGGCTTTTTCCATGTAAGCAAGATCGTTAGGTCACGAACACTTGAGACTCTAAGGTCCGTTGGTTTACCTGGAGCTAAAGAGCAAATTCCTACCTGAGAGCTTTCTGGGGATTTTTATTTGAATTCCTTTTACCAAATATCTACAAACTCGGTTTAGATTTGGACCCATGGTCTTTAACAGTTACAGAAAACTTGCAACATCTAATTTGTCTTGCTCGTCACTGGGTTGTCGAGCAAACAATCTTCAAATAAACGACTCACGATAGACGGCCTTTTCCAGTTTGCAACCTACCTGGAGTGGTACATCTTCGGAAGCTAAAAATGGTATCCCCCGGCCTCTCCCTAAACCTCTCGTTCCTATTAAGCTAAGTTATAAAGGGCCTTTCAGAAAATCTAAAAATGGGATATTGCGCTAATGCACCTAAGAAAGAGGGTCTCAGTGGGGAAACCGTCAACGGGTAAATTGAAAAAAATTGACCCCAGGTCCGCGGACTACCCACTGACTCCCTAGTCCGCGGACCAGCCCACCGTCAACCGTCAAACAGCCAAAAATATTTCCGCGGTCAACCGCCAGAAATGTATGGAAAAATTGTAACCGTTAATCACCCATCAGCGATCTACGTAGGCGTCAAATTGCTTATGCATGAATATGCTGTAAGCGCCGTTAAGACCGCCAAGATCATTCATTTAACCGTCAAAATGAGATGCTCCACTAATTTCAACAATGAGCGGCTAACTGGCATGGCCTATCGTGCACACTATGTAATCCGCTTTTGAACAGATTTATTATCCCTTGTAAGCTTAGTGTCTTCCGGCTTGAGCTAATTTTTCCATCCAATATTTCAATGAATTGAAGATTTTCAAGCAACGATGAAAGAAACAATTTTCTTTTAAACTAAAACTAGAATTCCAGTTGTATTTTTTTCAACTTTAACAGAGTTCTCTATTTTTTATAAAAAATTCAAGTGGTAGTTCATGAGAAATGAAGATCTGAACATGGCAGAGCTAAAGTGTCTCACAACCAAATGTTTTCAGCTGGAAGAAATATAGAAAACTAGTCGACAGGCTGAAAATTTTGAGGTTAAGACGGTTAAATTAATGCTAACATTTTTAGCTATATATCCGTTTCAAAAGGCGGTTTATAATGTATGTGGTCATCGAAATTTTAGAATTAACGTTTTTCTCCGTCTATCTGGAGCCGTTTAATCCTATTTAAGCTTTCATTATATGTTATCGGCTGTAGTATTTTTTGATGAATAGAACTGGAGAAAACCTCTTGCCAGCATTCTTAAAATGATTCGTGGCTGAATGTTCAAAATGCCTTACAGAGAACAACATCGTTTTAAAATGTAGCATTTTCAAGCAGTAACATCGAAATAGTAAATAAAACACATGAATCTCACGAAGCTGTTTTAAAAAATGATATAGAAAAACGAAGACTAAAAGAAAAATTAATAGTACAAAGTGATTATTTTAATTCATCACACTACTAATTGCATAATTAATTTTAACTCCTTCCAGTAATTAATTAAAGAGTCATTCTTTGTGATTTTCAGTTGATCAGTTCAGCTGTTAGTTGTTCAGCTAAAGCAAGAAATTTCGATGTGCACTGTTCGCAAGAGCTTCAGAATATAAGTAAACTACAGGTCCCTTCGTGTTTACTCGGCAATTATATCTTTATCCGTTGCAATCATGAAATTCGTCGGAATTCGGAGAGATGTAAAACATAGCCTGTCAAGGGCTGTCTGTACATACCACATTTAAAACTGAACTCGACTCAAAGATATGAAATTTAGATAACAGTCTTGTGACAAATCCGTTTGTTTACATTGTGCCAAAAATAATTTGGCTCTACCCTCTGTGATAATAAATTCGTCGAGTTTTCGGTAAACGTGACGCTGATTCGTAGCATTGCTGAAATGGACCATTTCCACGTCCGTTTTACTGCAGCAATGTCCAGCAATGGGTTGAGGAAAAGAGGGGAGAATTTTTCGAAATGTTTCGAATTCTTATCTCAGGCTTATCGCACGAAGGGATATCGACTGAGATGCGTCTGTACGAAGAAAATACCGAGGGGAACTTTGAACAATCTAATTTATTTCTGGAACAAACTAGACGAATGTAAACGCGCAACCCCTAATAAAATAAACATGTCAACTAAATTTGACATCTTACTAACGCCTGTTTTACTGAAGAAAGAAAAAAGGATTTAATTAAACCTTTTTTCAGTTCTCAAGGCTAATATAGACACGTGAAAAAGTAGGGTAACGTTTTTGTTGTGTAATATCAGTCTAAAAACAACAAAACCAGAGCCACTGAAAAATGAAAGGTCACAGAAAAACGCAGACTTGATCTTGAATATAATAAATCCGATTGAAATTCTGACTTCATTATGGCTATCATTCTTGGAACGGAACGAAGAGAGACAATTACGTCAAGTGCAAAGAAAATTAAAAACGTCCAGTGCTTGTAAAAGAACATTATCACCTATACTTACTGTTAGACGCTGAGATAAATCCCGTAAGGCTTATCACACTCCAGGTCAAACACATTGCCACGAAATGTCTTCTTACTTGCGCCATGTCGAAAGTGTTTCTTGGCCCTTCAGTTTCGTTTATCAAAGAAAGTTGTTGTATAGTTTAGATTATTGCCGTTGAAACGGCCGAAAAACCGCAGATCCAAAGAAGCCACAGAACGTTGCGTCGGCGCGAGTTCCTGTTCCTGCCTTCCCCTGAAAAGCATACCAAGCTGAGAAGGCGTACATATGTAACTTGAGGAGACAATAAAGAACTAAAGAATACAAATTAAATTGATATTTTTGGCGAACTTGCCAGAAAAGAGTCAAGGGTCTTGCGTTCCACGGTTTTCATCATTCTAATGACTTTGTGTACCTACAGCTTTATAGGGTAAATCAGAAAAGTGCTCGGGCAATGGCGATAATATAAATCAGCTTTTCAGCAAAGGTGTCAGGATTGAGTTTGGACACACACTTGGCTGATAAAAAAAATACCTCAGTCAGAGAGTTTAAACAATATTTAGCTACACGCTTCATATATCAAACCTTTATTTTGCCTTTTATGTCAGTGCTAATGATGAGTTGAAATAGCTTCCTGTGGTGTCGTAATAAAATCACGATTCAGCAGCGAATTAGTGAAATGGGAAACTCCGTTGCAGGATCCCGGGGGAAACGTGAAAAGTAAAAAGAGGAAGTAGGGGTCTACCCCTTACGCCAGAGAGTACCTCCTCTTTAATAGATACTATCGCCACACTGGGCTTCTACGCCCCGACCCTCCCCCACCCCCCCAAACCCCCCCCCCCCCCCACCACCACCTCTTCGTGAAAGGGCGCAGTCGTGTGACAAAATTTGAAAATTTGTAAAACCATATAATTCATACCCAAGGGTCTCATTTTTTTTCAGTGCTGGTAAAAACTATTACAATCAAGCTGGTTTTCAAATTCAAATAAACCATTTGTGGCTTTTATTTTGTTAATTAATTAAATCGACCCAGCTTATCTCGTCAAATAATATCTTTCGATTTGTGAAAGCTTGGTAAACATCACGTCTCAGAGTATTAATTTGCGGATTTCTCGTTATATTCAACATCTGTACTCGATTTTCGTATAACCGAAAACGGCCAGATGACTAAATATGATACAGTTTTGCCAAGATGCAGTAAAATTCTGCAAGATAAAATGAATGGCCCTCTTGTACGTATTTCAAGTTCGGTTCCGCGCTAACACTCATATCATCTGGATGTCAAAGCAAATAAAGCAATGTCACATTATCACTTACTGCAGATCCTTTGTTTGATCAGGGTATCATTAGACAATCGAAGTAGCAAGTTCCTTGCGAAAACCTGCTCATTTAAGTTGTATACACGCGTCTCAGAGAATCGCTTTATAGACTCCAGGAATGTTACACAACACAGCTGTCAGCATTTGTGACCTTAAAATGATGATAGCTGAACAATACGTGCCAGATCAGAAGCATTTTTGGCGCGTAAGCTATGTGTCACAGGCCATGCATGACCCACTCAAAACTCCTGCAAATAGACTGCACTGTATAACTTCCGGCGGAAGTCTCAGAGATAAATATTTGTTTGTATGCGATCCAGTGATAAGGTGATAAAACCAGGAATACTGGAAAACCGGAAGGGCCAAGAACAGCCCGGAACACACACACACACACACACACTAGCTAACCCTTATTACCAAAACAAAACCAATTCTCGTCGAACCCAACCCTAAACCTAATCCTAACCACCAACCACCGCCTTCTAACTCCAATCCTAATTAGCTAACCGTAAACTAACTTTGTTTTGGGGAGCTTGGGGTTTTAGTAGATGCTGCCTGAAGCCTGGCTGAAGCCATCTGCTGGTGCACGTGCGGGTTCGAACTCCGTTGAAGTCCTGAATTTCTTCAGGCTTCTTTATTGCAGTTGCTTAAATTGGAAATTCACTGCGATGATATTTCTCACTTTAATCTTCATCCGCAGTTCATATATGAATTATGTCATATCTTAACGTCAATCTGTATTAAGGCGTTCTATTTTTCTCTCTTTTGCAACAGTGAAGCTACGAGCAGCCCCGCAAAGAACGAGGAGAGTTAGGGCGAGTAACATAAGTATAAATTATACCTGGGGCCCCATTGATAAGGTTCCTAGTTCCAGTCCTTTTACCTTCGACCGCCATGTTTTGGAAATATACGAGTTTGGCCAAAAAGTGGTGCGTTGTTAGTCGACAGTGACAGTTGTCCTAATGGCTTATACTCCAACAGATCGTTTACAATCAAGATAGCAGGATGGGATCAGTCGTTTCTAATATGTATGGTGGGGTTCAGTACATGTTGAGCTGTGGTGGGGACAAACAAAGTTTCGGCGATAATGGCGGCTCGCCAACTGCGACTCCATTTGTTTGGAAACGTACAAGGTAAACTTATTATATTTCGCCCTCCTTCGGTGTCGCTTTTTGTGTTGTTTCTTTTTGTGGTGGTGTTCTGGAATCACTCCTGGCGTGATTTTATGATTAAAGAAATTAAGAATTGTTTTCGGGCCGTTCAAGTGAACATTGTTCGAGTTGTATATATATTTCGAGCTAGGATACCCAAAATATGTTTCCTTTTGTGATGATTAAAGTGCACAGTTTTTTTCCTTTATTTCTGCAAAATAATCTTTGTTGGATATTTGAGGCTGATTTCAATCTTTTTAAACCTAAAATATTAAATTAATGGTAGCGAAACATGGCACGATCTTCGGTCGATCAAATACGTCAGAGTTCCTTATCGATTTCTCTAATTCATAAAACGAGAGATAAACATTGACTTATCATGCCATGCATTTTTATACCGATATTTAATTACACGCGTGAAACAGCTGAAATCAGGTTAATTTTGTAAGAGTTCAGTCAGTCTGGAGATTATTCGATTCGTGACACTACTGCGAGGTTCAGTTTTACCTGTTACCATCCACCCCCGGGACAAGTCCAGCCCTTTCGGCTTGCGGATGGGAAATTGTTGTAAGTGATCTTGTCGGGGTGGGGGGTGGGGGGTGGGGTGGGGATCTATAGTACCTTGTTGATGTTCTTCCTAGCACATAAGATAACTTTATTTATACACGGTATTTCCATTAGCTTATTTATGGTAATCAACTAACTACCTATCTTCCTAGCTACAAAAAAGGTATAAAACACAAAAGAATAAAAACTGCTTTTCATGGAGGCCGTGTTCAAAAATTATACTTAAAAATTTCGCTTAAGAATTTACTTATCAGTTGACACAATTATGCCAAAGGCTGTCTATTTCCAGAGAACATCTGTAAAAATTGTAGCTGACTGGTTAGAGAAGGATCATGTTTTAAAATTGAAATGAATTTGAAGTTTTTTGCTTTCCGCTAAGTTTATTAATTTTTATGTTTGCTGGTTGCAAGTTGCTTTTTATTCAAGTTTTGAGATGTGCTGGTTAGAGTTTTTCCTTCTAATCAAGTTTTCTTTATAAAATGTAGTCTTTGCGATTTCTTTCATTGTATATGTAGTCTCTCTGATTCAATATATGAAGTATGTCTAGAAAAACGTTCAAATTCGGGAGTAGACGTGTGCCACAAGTCGGCCCTTATAACTTTATGAATGACAAGGTCACTGTAGTGTATCTTCTCTAAACTGGAAACCGGAAGTCAGGTTAAGTCATGTAACAAATTGCATATTATGGGATGTAATAGAAACATTGGGCATGTGGTCGAAGATGGAGTGGCATTAAAGTTGTTGTTGTTTTTTGTGCAACTCCTATTAGTCTTTGAGACTGACACACCACAGTCACGATAACAACTACAGGCTAATTATTAGCCACGAGAAGTGAGCGATTCGCGGCCGAAGATGGAGTGGCATTAAAGTTATTGTTGTTTTTTGTGCAACTCCTATTAGTCTTTGAGACTGACACACCACAGTCACGATAACTACAGGCTAATTATTAGCCACGAGAAGTGAGCGATTCGCAGGCGCTTTCAGAAATGTATAGGTCTTGAAAAACCTCTGCTTTTGCTATTTGTATAGAAATCAATATTTTTATGTTGATTCTGTACACAAAACGACATACTTTTGGTTGATGAAGAGTCCTGGGGTAGGGAATTGTCTGTTTCTGTGTGCCTGGGGATGGGGAATAGACTGCCAAAATAATTATAAGAAAAAATTGCAAAAGCCCAGGGGTATGCCTGGGGAGAGATTGTACAGGGTTGCCACGGTCAGGGAAAAGCAATAATTTTTCAGGGTCAGGGAAAAGTCAGGGAATTTTGTCAAAGGTCAAGGAAAATGTTAGATGTTTGGTAAAGTCAGTGAAAAGTCAGGGAATTTTATTTCCTTTCAGCAAAACATGGTGTAACACGATTGATTTCGATACTGTTCGAGTGGCATGTGCAGAAGCAGTAGTTTTGGCCAGTGGTTTCTGTTGTTTCTCTAATTTTATTTATCTAATCCAAGGTCAGGGAAAATTGTTCAAAGGTCAGTGAAAAGTCAGGGAACTTTTAAGTTTCTGATAAGTGGCAACCCTGTTGTAACAGGTAGAATTCGACCCTTCATAAAGCTACAGTAAAGGCAATTGTGCAAATTTGGTGTTATTTTGCTCTACAGCTCCATGTACTTTGATGAAGATGGTGATTTAGCCCATGAATTTTATGAAGAAGTTAAGCCCAGTAAGAAAGGCAAGAAGTCTTTTATGAAGAGAGTGACTCGCCGATTGCTACCTCAAGGACTGGTAGACTTGCCTCATCCACGGCTACACGTTGACTTCCCCTTGGTTATGTGCGAAACATATTACTAGAGGAAGAACCTTATAGCAATGAGATCCAACCTCAAATTAGACAGTTGTGGATTTCATCAGACAATGTTCACTGTTGTGCTGTTCATTGATAAGGAATGCATGTAATGCAAGTTAAACGCATGTAATAAACTAGATACTGTGTTTCGAGCAGCCAAACTACCTTCCAAGCAGGACCAATCAAACCAGTAAATGGCTTGCATTGTTTCAGAATGTGGTTGTAGTTGAGTCTCACATAGAATGCTTTCAAACCTTGTTAAATATTTGTTTAAAATAACAAGAGAAGTGGGGGTTAAATGAAGGACATTAATTTTATCTCTTAGATAGTGTTTTTATTGTCTCAGAAGAGTGAAAGGGTCAAATTTAAATTTATTTTCTATGATTTAAGATGCTGAAACCAGAGGCAATAACACATTCACAGTGCTTTTAACAAGCGTCGACGGCCAACGAAAAGCATTGGCTAGTTCCCTCTAATTTGCTTAGAAATGTTGGCTACTTTTTCCCCTAAAATGAAGAAATTAAAGATTCTTAAGAAACATTTGGCTACTTTACTCAAAGCAGCTGCCTACTTCAAATTTGATTGAAACTCCTGCATTGAGGGTCATGTGTTGAGGTTTCTTTCTTGTCTCTATCAACATGCTCTGACAAAATTTGCGAAAAGGGATATTGTTATCCTTGTCGTTACTGGTTCCTGGTAAAATCAGGTTGTTTTCATTAATAATCTTTTAAGTTGACAAGCAAGCTTGTTGCAGAATTTTATTCTTTGTGGCTAGCATTCATATATTGCAATAATCAAAAAGAAATAAAACCATCTAAACCATGTAAATTTGATTTTTTTTAAAAAATGTTTGTGTCAGCTTTATTTTTATTTTACCGTTCACAGTATCTTTGGGGGTGTTCTGAGTAAACAATGTGAAGTCTTTGCAAATGATTTAACCTGAAATCAGGTACCGGGTATTCGTTTTTCCTTTGTACAGTGGAAAACTCGGAATGCCAGCATAACATAATCGAACGTTACAAACGGTTAGATGTTCTAGTTTTCTCAGATGTGTCTGCAGGGGATGTTACAAACTCACACACTTATTGGAAAGACTCATTAGGGAAAAATGTTTCTCAGTGTGGTGGTGTGGTCTTTGTCAAGGTTGGGTTGGGAAAGGCTAGGAGCAATTAGGTAATGATGCTACTTGACTAAAGTGAGGGTAAATAAACAGGGTTTCCCTGGTTCAAGAGGAATTCTATTTTATATTTCTTTTCCAAAGGGCCGCAAAGTGACTAAAACGAGTTGCGATGAATGAGAAATGTGGTGGTCCGACTGCCACAACAGCTTTTCTCTGCTTTTTAAGAACCTCTGGAACCAGGGTGGGTTTGTACGGGTCATGGAAAACCTGTTAAGTCATGGAATTGTAGAATGCTTATCTCCGGTTTCCGTAGCATGAAGCTACTACTTCCCCCTGGATGGGATGCTAGTCCATCGCAGGGTTACCCCCCAGCAGTAAATTCGCTGGTACCCATTTATACACCTGGGTGGAGAGAGGCACTTTGAGAGTAAAGTGTCTTGCCCAAGAACGCAACACAGTGTCCCCGGCCAGGGTTCGAACCCGGACCGCTTGATCCGGAGACGAGCGCACCAACCATTAGGGCAGCACGCCTCCCACGAATGCTTCAGTATAGCAAAAAAAATTTCCCATTTTTTTTATAGACTGCTTGCAGACTTGTTCTCTCAAATTCAGATTGGGTGTCTTGAAATCAACTGGGGTTAAGATTCCCTACTGAGGTATTTGGGCCAGATGAGTGCGTCTTGCCCAAGGCTAAATTTTTCAAAATACACCACTAGCTACATAGGTTCCTCAAACTAAGAAAACCCAGTGAGTACTCATCAAACTAAGACTTCTGATCAGAGACCAAATTTTTCACAAAACTCAAAACTTGGCAAAATGAACTGTATGGACCCAAAGTCAACTCAGGATGTTGATTTTCATGCTGTGGGTGAAAAATGAAAAGCCAAAAAAAAAAATAGTTTAAGTATTTTTTAATTCATAAACCACCTTACACGATTATATTGTGGTTCAATTTTATTTTTGGTTCAAATTTTACTTTCCTCTGTTTTTGGGTATCATAAAGAATCTGAAACAAGGGCACCATCACCTTCATTTACGACAATTCTTGATGATATCAATGATATCTGGACCTAGCAATGTGCGGGACGCATGTCACATAAGAACTCAGTAAAATGACCTCGCTCTCCATGAGTTCTTGTAGCCCAGTGTTCGGGAGGTCATGGGTTCGATTCCTGTCGGGGACTCAGAATTTTTCTTTGTCCCATGCTCGTGTCATGTTGATAAATTAATCTTTCACAAAGGCAATAAAATTTGAATCAATAAATAATTGAACCAAAAACAGTTACATGAAAAACTGCTCTGTAATTTTTTTTCATCCTATTAAGATTAAGTTATACTCCAACAGGTTACTTACTACTGACACCTGGTCACACAGTTTGGAAAAAATATTTGTCCAACTAGCATTGATCAGATATGTTTATTTAAAGAGGCACAGTCACCATGAATAAAGTCAACTTTTGCAATGTATAAAATTGCCTTCAAATCAGAGGAAACCTTGCAATGTTAGTTTACTGAGATAGAAAAACACCAAAGGTGTAACAATAAACTGAGAAGAATCAAGGATGGCTATGAATGAGGAAGATTGAGAAGGATTGCATCGAGCTCCTTTAAGCAACAGAGGACATTTTCTGTGTTTACATAGCCTCATCTAAACATGAGGGGGTTTGGGAGAATTCAAGACAGTTATGCAAACCGGAGACTGCGTCTTGGGTTTGCATAACTTTCGAGAATTCTCCCAAATCCCGAGTGTTTAGATGAGGTGGTTACTCTACAGAGGGTGGGAGGACGGGGATGTAGTTTTGGCATTTCACAGTATGGCCCAAAAGGAAGACATGGAAATGAATAATTATGTTTATTAATGATAATTATGTTTATTAATGTTATTCACTTTGATGGACAGAAACACTAACAACTATAAAATTATTTTTCATAATTTTTGTGGCAATTTGATATCTATCCATATAAATAAAAGCGTTTGTATCTACCGGTATGATGTTGCTGCTGGTACACTGTTATGTATTTATAGTAAGAAATAGTTATAATCATGGTTAACACCATGCATATTTAATAAATCTTGATCACGTGCTCTAATTTTTGGTAAACCGTGGCTTGGCAACCAACAAGACCCTTTGAAAATGCATCTGTTCAGTAATGTAACTAGCTAACTTTTATTGCTGTAGAAATTTAATTTAAAACCTACACCTCGTACACATTTTATTTAATGTTAATTGTGTCTCTAGTTGTCCTGGTTGATATATAATTATACAAAATCTACAAGTAACACATGTCATTTGGCTCATTTAAGGATGGGTTTTCTTCAACAGGAGTTTCATTGACTGTTTTTTCTTGCACCAGTGCTAGAGCTTGCTCAAGTCTCTCCTTGTAAATTCTGTACTTTTCTTCCACCTGAATGCAAACAGCAACAAAAATATTATCCGTTAACAACAAATGGAGGTTTAAATTTTGCAGAAATTATGTTAACAAATTTAAATGTAGCAAGCTGGGGTAGATTTGCCAGGGCTAACTGTGACAAACAGAAAGTTAGAGAATGCAAATTTATTTAGCAAGATTTTTCTTGTGAATGTATATTATTAAGCTGTTAAAAAGAGTTAATAAAATTAATAAAACTACTAACAAACCTGTAAAATATGTTCCTCCTCTTCTCTATCTAATATTTTCATGAAATTTTGGAGCTCAGGTATGGAGAAAACTTCCCACTGAAAATCAAACACGAAGACAATGGTATACTTATATTTTTCTAAACTTTCTTAGTTTCAGATAGCTCAAGGAGCAAAAATACTTACCACAATATCTCCTGTTTCATTCTCCTGGAGTGAGAAATTATGTCTGATGTCAGCTCCCCCCCAAAGCAACCTAAGAACTAAAGGCTGCTCAATGTCAGACATCCGACGCAAGATCACTGCAAGAAAAAATATCCAGTTTTTGATTGTTGACCACTGCAGAAATGGTAGGGTAGGGAAGAGTAGGGTGCAGTAGGCTAAGGGTTCGCCAGGGTAGAGTTGGTTTAGACCATTATGAAGAAGGGTAGGCTAGGGTTGGGTGGGATAGCTAGGGTAGGGTAGGGTTAGCATTTCTGATTATAGTGATGAAAATTGAAAAATCTCTTACTGTGATTATCTTCCTCTTGGTAACACTCAAACAGTGCAAATTTTCTTGGATTATCAGCCACCTTAAACTTCTTGAGGAGAGCTACAATAACCTGACAAGAAAAGGAAAACTGAAATTCAAAGTACTAATGCTGATAAACAACTACCGTAATTAAAACATTCATAAACTTGGCGCAAGCCAAAGAAAAACAATTAGTAACAATATTAAATATTAAGAAAGAGAGAAATGGATCCTCTCAGTGAATTTCCAATATAAACAAATGGAATAAAGAAGACCTCCATGATACCAGTGCTATGATCTACCAACTGAGCTATGAAGCCACACATTGGGAGCGAGTTCATGAATCATTCAAAATTTATTTGGAAATCTATTACTCTAAAATTTGATTTGAATTCAACTTTACATTAACAAAATTCTGATTCTCAAGAGATCAGTTTCACAACATGCAATGTAATTGTTTCGAGAATGGCATTTTCTTTAAAGAGCAATAATCGTAGAAGCCTCACCTCATGAACTGTTGTTTCACTTGTCACATGCAGCGCTTTAACTGTGCCAAGTGGTAGAAAAAATGAAGTTCGCTGTGGATTCTGCAAGACAACACCATGACTACTCTTCAGAAAAGTTCTATTCCTAATAGGCCATTTCTGAGTTCCCTTTTACCTCTGTTTGAAGCACAGAAAAGCATGAAACCATTCAATGTGAAAATGAGTTTGCTTTGCAAGAAACTGAACATGCAGGTAAAACACATTTTCGTACAAATGGTTTCGTTTTGAGACTGAGGCAAAAGAAAACTTGGAAATGGACTATTGTACACTCCATTTTTCTTAACATTGCCAAGTGATTGAACAAAATACATGGCTATTATTGCACAAGACAAACTACTCAAACTAGTCTACAAACAGGGTTTAGACAAACATGGTTGATTCACGTTCGGTGGTATAATTAGCTCTCTCTAAGATGCACAACACTGCCCATCTTAGAAAGGTGACTGGCTTATAAAAATACATGTAGTTTAGATACCACAAAATGACTGAATAGCGCAAGGAAAAAACACTTGTCTGTCTTATAGAGGTTTCTTCCTTGTTTAGAGAGAGTTGACTGTTTGTTATAAAAAGGGTCTGACCTTCAGATCATCTTCTTTCTGTCCACCAACTGTCTCGAAAATTGATAGCGGTCTTTCTCCTGCGATGACATTAATAGGACGCAGCAGGTTCATGTGGACACGTATAAAGCCTTGGTAAGTATCTCCAACCCTCTGGCACAAAACATTATAAATTTAAATATTAATTAGCTGTCTGATCACAAGTGCATATACGGGAGAAGGTACATCTTGAAAACTCATCCACAAATTGTTTAGTCAGGGGTCCATTAGAGGCCGGGCACTCGGCAAATTGACTGGCTGTGAATGAGACTTAGCCATGACTTTGCCCGGCTGTTTTTGTCTTCGCTACTCACTTTCTTTTATAAGAAAAACTAAAAATACCGGGCTGAAAACCCCTTCTGACCTGCTGCACAAAAACTTAATGAAACCCCAGATAGTACTAGCTGTTCTTTACTGTTTATTTGCTGTTTATCACTGGCTGGATTTATATTTACCATGGTCATTATAAGACCAGCTGTTGTTGAATTGAATTCATCAATTTTCTTACGAAGGAGGCTTCCAGTTGGAGACTCTGTGTAAAGCATGAACGGTTCTTTTCTCTTTTCACCCTGAAAACATCAATAAAAACTTGATGACCAGTTCATTCTCTTATTAACAACAATTGGGAGATTAGCAGTGGCACATCCATGGAATGTCTATAAGTCCTCTGCGTACAGATTGAATTGTATTAAAGAAATATCAGTTTTCATGGACAGAGAGAAAGAGAAAAAAATATCTTGGAGAAACCCTCGGAGCAAGAACGAGAGCCTGTATCACACTCAATGAGCATTCAAGTATGATGTTGGGTCTGTGATTCAAACCTAGACCTTAGGTGCTGCTGAGATTTGAACTTTCTGTGACTGCACAGAAAAAGACAGCTCTGAAATGAAACTTGTCCAGTTAATGTAACCTGATCTACAAGGTGCATAGTCTTCATTGTCATCTCATCAATGGACATGTTTCGTTCTAACTGCCAGCCACCAGTGCAGTCTAAATCCACCTCATCTCTACAACGTCTGTGACATGTGTACTTGCAGTCTGTGAAGGGACAGAGAAAATTTCAGTTAAATACTGCTATGCAATAAAGTCGAAACCATAATTCATTTTGTTCTGCAATCTTATTTACTTATACCAAATAGTAATGATTAATATAATTTTATTATTGTTTTAAATCCTGCTGAACAATTATTTTGTTGCAAAAAGAACAGATCTTTGAATCTTTTTTACCCTCAAGACTGACAAGTAAAAATTTGAACGAAAAAACAAAAAACCAAACTGCAAAATGTTCAGTTTACAAATTAATAAAACAAACAACACCACAAGAAAGAACTGCTCAATAAATTAAAGATTTCCAACACACTAGGGTTTCATTTGCAACTGAAGTTATAAGAATTTGTCAAATGTTATTGATCACTGCATTAACAGGGCTCGAAGATATGCACCATGGATGCTAAAAAAATGAGAACACCTTTCTTGCAGTAATAATCAACATCAAATAAAGGATTCCATACGAATGAATGACATATTTGATGAAAACCAGCACATATAAAATGGCAATTGAATCAAAATAAGTATGTTGTACAAACTGTCAAAGGATGATATTTATAAAGGAAAAATGCAGCTCAGGTAAATTTATCACCATCTATTCTCACAAAGGTATATGCAAAATGATGTTCAACAGCAAGACAATTCACTGTAAATAATTTAACATTTTATCTATTTGGTGAAATGGAAATTTTATTAAATACTGTCGGTAGTGACATTGTGCAAAATATGGCAATTTTTTATTAACTTTGACTTTTTGTTGCAACCTAGACATACATGCACAATTATTTAATAAAGGTTTGGTTGATTTGCCGTATACTTTGATTATGATACTCATTGAGCAATGGGAGCTTTGACAACTTAATTAAACACAATTAATGAGTACAAATTATTTTACATATGTCATTGTGATTCAAGTACTTGTGTTATCTTAAGGTTCAAGTAGATTGGGAACAGATTTAAACTGAAAACCAATTTTTAAATTCTAGAAAATATATACTGTCCACAAAGTATCATGTTTTCAAAAGAGTGGAAATACAGCTTGATTGGGTTTCTGAGTTAATTTGAACTTCATAAATTTTAACTGAACCATTCCTGATAAATAGAGGATATTACATGGCCGAGCGGAGATACAAAATTTCTCTGAGTGTTGGAAGATATTTCACAAGTGAGTGCAGTGAACGAGTGAAACATGTTTCAACATGATAAGAGAAATTTCATAATATTCTATTTATTAATAAACACCAATGAAATTCCAAAACCTTTTCACCTTCGCTGCAAAAGGTGCGGTTTATAACATAACCATAGCAACGGTGATATCTTCACATGTAAAGAGGCCCTGCCACGGTAAATTTCGACAGGCGACACGGCTCTGAAACGGCGACATGAAGGAGCTGAAATGACAACGAATGACAAGCCGCTCACGCGAAATTATGACAGCGACATGTGAACCTTCCGAAATTGCAACATGGAAAGGTTTGAAATTCAGACGGGGAACAGAAAGACCCCCTAACAGGGCCTCTGTAAAGATAACATGTTATCTAATAAAATGGTTTTGTTCTAAAGACAAGCTAAGACCAATACTCTGACTCATTCTCAAAAATCAAAACAAAACCACAAGCTTAAATTCGACCAATGCATACATACACTGTTTTGGTGAATACAATATTTCTGTCTCATGTCTCAATATTTTGATGTTTATCAATCATCATTTAAATTTATGACATTCATTTAAGTCAGACACCACATAACCAATATTGATATTAAAGAATTTTATTGTGTTAGGACTGGACCTGAAGTGAACAGAACCAACTAAGATGTCTCGTGACAGTTTGATGCAATCAAATGGTTTGACAGTGGTAGATTATAAGACTTCTAAAAGATCTGACAAGTTTAGAGACTGATTTTTTTGGAGATCATTTTAACTTTCTGGCCACAAATTATGCTCATCACGCGTTTTCGCGTTTCATGTCACAGACTGCTCTACACTGTAGCTCTAGAAACCAACCGCAAAGACGACCTCTTTATTGACCTGAAATTTATGTTGTCAGCTTTATGAAACTAAAGCCAGGGAAAACACAAAAAAAGAAAGACATATGTAGATTTACAGGTGGTAAAATATTTTGAGAGAATTTTGCGTACGTCGGAATGAAACCGCGAAACACACTTACAACCACATTTTATACAACAGCCGGATACGACACAAACGAACACAAACTAATACTTCGAAGAAGCTAAATGGTGAACTTGTACTCACGTTTACAACGCACACATTGCTTGAAAAGTCCCCAGATGAATTCTCCACAACAGTCACACCATGTTGGATTTCGTAAATGACACGAAACGAATGCATGTCCCCTACCAACGTGTCTCACAGCGGCTTTCTCGTCTGTCACATTCTCGGTCGTAACAGAGCGTTTAATGCTCGCACGTTTCTTGTGACTTTTCCTGTTGACAAAATTTGAAATGAAGTCTTTCACTGGGTTTGGGGAATGTTTGGCTGGCATATGAGGAACGGATACAGCCCTAGTTCGGTCTTTTAGATCACTACTCATAGGAGTTTTAAACTCCCTGTGGCTTCTTCCTGGAGAGCTCGGGCTTCGAGGTTTTGGTTCCTCATTCTCGAAAACCTCGTCATTTTCCATCCTAGAAATCGCGTACAGTAGCCAAAATATGCCTCTTTCAAAAATGAGCAACGATCTCAAAGACAACCAGTTGAGAAACCGTTTCTTGGGCGATTTATCTTCGACGGTTTTCACTTCAGGTCGCATAAGGGCTTCAGCTGCAGTGGCTCGAAAGGAAGATTTGTTTGCTGCCCGTTGTCACTCGCAGACATGTTGTGAAACTGAAACCCAAAATCGAGGACAGCGATCGCCATGTTGTTGATCACAAAATATGACACGTCCCAGAAGGGTTTGCGTCATTTACCAAATTCTTACCTTCATGGGTAGTGAGGGTAAGGACTTCGCTTCTATTTTTAAAATATTAAAATTCAGTAATTTTGTCAAACTGTTTATCGCCACATTTCAACAGCGAAAAATGTTCAATAGTTGTAAAAAAGATGTTCACCAGCTTAATTGCTAGTGTGTCGTCTCATTTGTTCCAAATCCGATCGAACGATCGATATCAAATAATTTCACCTAAACTGGAATTCTGAGCAAAAATTTCATCGCAATGACAATAAAAAAAAAAAAAAAGAAATGTTGTATAAAAAGAAAGAAACAAAACAACAACAAAACCAACAAAAAAACAACAGGGCCGAGTTCGACTATCTCGACCGGGCTGTGAGCAGCCGCCTATTCACAGATGCTATCCCACTACTGTTTGACGCGGGAGCTTTTGCCTGTTGTGTTTCCACCCTGGGCCGGTGCGCTCCTCTTTAACCAACCTGGAGAACTCAGACTCCTCTGTGTTCACCATATTGACGCCAAACTTAGCGCGGACACCCGATCTACATAGGACGACTACCCCCAGTAATCCCGCCCTCAAGCCGTTCAGACACCCCAGCCTCCAAGAAGCTGGATTACAGGCGTGCGCCACTACGCCCGGCTAACGATAAACCAGCAAATTTAACAGGTCAATTGTGCGAGCCTCGACTGCTTGCCGGAAGAGATAACGTGTACCTTTTAAAGACAAAGAGAACCATTATTTCCCGGCTCAAACGGTAAAATCAAATAACGAAGGAAAAGAAGTCATATAAAACATTAGGATTGCAGTAATTCTTAACGAGAAACGTCAACCAAATAACATTGGGCCGGCTTTTAAAGTAAAAATTTGGTTATCGAGTAAGCACGAGGTTTATTGCCGGAAGTGAAACTGTGAATTAGGAAGTGTAAATGGAGGGACTGGACATGAGGCATATGGTCCTCGGATCGAATAATTATAAGACTAGTACCTAATAAGGAAACAGGTACCTAATGAGAAAAATAGGTACCTAATAAGGAAAGAAATAACAACGAATAGAAATGAAAATAAACAGACTCAAATTCTGCTGAAAAAAAATGCTCTATAAGCTGAGTGCCCCCTGAAACGGCTTCTCCTTTCGATTGTCAGCAGTTTTATAAAAAAACTTTAACATGGTGTTAATGCTCATGTTGGTGTAAACTAGCTCATCAGTCAAAAGTATTCGTTGAGTTCCAGACGGTTTCTCGGCATCACGGCGAAAACTCAAATACTCAAAATGCTGTTTGAAAAACGAAGAACACTACCAAGCTGAAAGTTTGCTAAAAGGAACAGTTGTAATTCATCAAACGCCTAGCGAAAACGAAAATTCCGAAGGCAATCAGAATTTTATGACGTCACACGAAAACCAAGAATTGTCGACTCCGCTGTTTCTGATTTTCCGTCCTTTGCGGTCATGAGCGTCGGATACATGGCAGGAAAACGGAGCATTTAAACCAAGAGCAGAATACATATTCACTGGGACATTCACATCCCTTACCGTGTAAACAAAACATTTTACCATTATGATTCACGTCCAAGTAACACGCTAAAATATAACGCAACAACGGGAAACAATAATGTTACAACGAAGCCGGTTAATATTAAAGCCATGGGGATTAAACAATAAAGGTGCAGTTGAATTAAATGCGTAGTTAAATTTTGATAGCGCAACTTCAGATGATTTTCATCTTCTTGTTAGCCTGTTAGGCCTCATTAGCACGGCATAGCCAATAGCCGTTGTTCCATGCCAGGTATAAGTATTTACGAAAATACTGTTAGGTGCTACATCCTTTTTAGTATTTGATACGTCACGACTTCGCGAGAGAATAGCAAATCTATTGCTGGAAAAGAAAGAGATAAAAAAGAAAATGAAACACAATTATTCGATCCGAGAACCATACGTCATAAGTCGAATCCAGTCCTCCATTCTTACTTCTCAAATTTATAGTTTCACTTCCAGAAATACTCGATAACCAAATGTTGACTTTGTAAAGCAATCCAGTGATATTTGGTCGACCTTTCGCGTTCAAAATAAGTACAATCCTAATGTTTTGTGTGACTTCCTTGCCCTTTGTTATTTTAATTTACCGTTTGAGAAGAGAAATAATTGGTTCTTTTTTTAATTTGTTTTTAAAAATACAAGTTATCTCTTCCGGCAGGCAGTCGAGGCTCGCACAATTGACCTGTTAAATTTGCTGGTTTATCGTCAGCCGGGCGTAGTGGCGCACGCCTGTAATCCAGCTACTTGGAGGCTGGGGTGTCTGAACGGCTTGAGGGCGGGATTTCTGGGGGTTGTCGTCCTATGTAGAATGGGTGTCCGCGCTAAGTTTGGCGTCAATATGGTGAACACAGAGGAATCTGAGTTCTCCAGATTGGTTAAAGAGGAGCGAACCGGCCCAGGGTGGAAACACAGCAGGCAAGAGCTCCCGCGTCAAACAGTAGTGGGATAGCATCCGTGAATAGGCGGCCGCTCACAGCCCGGTCGAGATAGTCGAACACCACTCTGATTTTTTTTTTAAATCATATTGCCTATTTATTTACTTGGAAATCTTCACTGAGAAATCAACATATTATAATATTGGAAAATGCAGTCGGCTTTGGATTCTCATGCAGTACAAATGAAGAAAAATTTTAGCATCTTCTAATCATTAATCGTCTTGTCAAAGTACATGAAAGACTTAAATTACTGTAAGATCACTACGCGATTCATCCCTCCGTCCAATCACGCTCAAATAAAATGATGAAATAAAAGGTGAATTTTTAATCGCTTTTAGCCACAGCATATTGCAACCATTGCCACAATTGCAACCATTGTTTGGATCTTGCCCAGGCCTCAACTAGAGTAGATGTAGCATCGCCCAAAACGCAAAGCCTGGGTACCACTGATGGCATCGACAGCTTACGAAAGGGAAATTAGCAGCGGCGAACCTTCTGAAAAAACACAGGTGAAGCGCCTAATATTCAGATCAACCCAGTTGCAAAGCTTAGGTAACACATACGACGAAAGAAGTACAAAAAACGTTTCAATACAAGACTGTTTTTATTACCCTAGCTATTTAAGCACACAATTCACACTGATATGCACTATAATATAAAAATATTATATTATTTTGTCTTTATCGCTACAACACACCTAATTTCGTTACTATCTATAGAGAATTTTATTGACATTTTTCCCGGTATTACTGATTCTAAGTTGTCGTTTTCTGCTTAAGCAAGGTTTGCAAAGCCATCATGATTCGTTTCGTCTTGTTAAAACGCCTGAGCAGCGAGCGCATTCATGTAGAGTACCTAACACTACCTGGAAAGTGCTTCTGATTGGTTCATAGTTTCAATTCAAATCTTTTTAAACCAATCATAAACAGAATTTATATCTGGGAAAAGTGACATGATCAGAATAGAATTTGCAGGCTCGTTGTCTGGATGTCTCAGTTTTGATAGCGTAAGAAGTATACTACCAAGAAAACACAATTTCGGTCTTGTCGAGTTACTAGTAAGATTTTCTCTTAAATTGTGTTGTGGGGCTCTCGTCTGGTTAGACGTCGTTTAAAGAAGAACCACATCCTTGCTCTCACTAGAGGCCTCCCTGCAGGAGTCCCCTGAACACGTCGCCAAATCTACGAGACGGCTGTGTTTTGCGGCCAAGAATTTAGGAGAGACATCTTTGACCATATTTTTCAGTTGAGAAGGATCCTTCTTCAAGTCATACAGCTCCACAAATGCCTATATTTTGAGTACATGAAAAACAGTGGAAAAATAGCATGTGTTTCAATTAATATGGGCACACACTTGGTTTTCAGCAAAAGTAACAACTTTAGTCTACTCCGTAGCCAGTCTCGGGGTGAACAAAGAACTAAGTTAGAGAAGAGAGAGAGAGGAAGGCTGGAAAGAAAGCGAAAGAGAATCGAAAAGTGGAGTTTTAAAGCGAAATACACAATTTGACAAGAACTTGGCTTGTTTCTCAATAGAGTTTCGCGAAAAATGACCTTGCCTACATGCAGCTAGCCTCCTACGCAGACGTTCTTTAGGCTCGTCACGCATTCCTCCCCAACGAATGGGGAGGAATGCGTGACGAGCCTAAAGAACGTCTGCGTACAACTAATTTTGCAACAACCTCGTTCCCAGGGTATCTCATCTTCCCGCCCTCCCGGAGCGAGCGAGGAGAGACCAAGTAGCCGGATGAACCAATTAGAACATGAAGCAGACACGGTATTTCATCAGCGCTTAGCGTTGCTTTGCACAAGAAGGCGCTGGATTAAAATTGCTCAGTGAGTTGTGTACATAGTTTAGGAACTAAGTTATTGAGCATATAGGGGACAGAAACCCAATCTCACCTCATGGTCCGCAAACTCGCAGTACATCATATCTTCTGAGGAACCCAGTGAGCGAACACACGAATACGTGTTGTTCCAAGCATCCTCGCACACACAATTAGGCCAACAACACTAAAACAAGAAAAAGAGTTTCAAAAGAACATAAAATGTGGCGAGCGCACATTTTTAAAACTTTTTGTTTATTCGTTATGAGGTGTTTCACGTTTCTTACCGAAACTCCAGCAGAAAGCTGTGGACATCCCTGAATCTTCATGTCGCCTTCACCGTAATGCTGCACCAGAAAATCTGTTCGCCAATCCACTTCTTCCTGAACAAAAAAGGAAATCCTTCTTAAAATGCAACGCACAGAATTTTGTAAACGCTTGGTTGTGATAAACGGAAATTACATTGCTGGCAAGACCACTAAATAAAGATGCAAACTGAAGTATACGCTGTAGCCAAATTTTATCCTACGCTTATTTCCCTTCGCGAGGAACAAAGGGAAAATAAACCAAGGAAAAAATTGAACTTAAACACAAATTTACTTAAAAATACCTTTTCCCGGTTGCGTTCAACATCTTTTTTCTAGAAAGTAAAAGTAAAAGAAAGATGATCAACTAAAGTTGTTATTAATAGTTTTTGTGGTGGACTAGCATCCCTTTCAGAGGGGCGGAGTAGAAATACTCCTAAATCAACCCGCGTTACCAAGACAACACAACAGTTTGGGCAAAATGAGTTTATTGTACAGTGTGAAATCTGCTGAACAAAATACCACCCAATAAACAGGAACGCAACTAGGAATAAAAAACTAAGACTAAATGTGACAATGAAAAATAAAATTGTTTTAGGGAGGGAGAGGTGGGAAAGAGATTACGCCTCGCCTCCGGATCTGACACAAGATGAGACGCTAGTGCACGCGCTCGCTTTTAAAGGAAACTCGATATCTTTGTCACTAGTTAATTAAAAACATCATAAATCAATGATTACTCGTCGCTTCATTCTAAGGAAAAAGGGATAAGCTCGGGCCTGATGGGCGACATGGCTCGTACGTAGACATTACCTACAGAGATCTGCGAAATGTGGTCACATAACAGAACACAGCAACAAAGCATACCAAGAGAGGGAGAATTGAGCGACCATCCATGGACGTGGGTGCTTTCCCGCCAGCTAACTCCACAATTGTTGGTGCTATATCAATGCTGAGAATGGGGCTCTGTAAAGTAACACAAAATAGGGTTAGTAATTAGTTACTAAATACCATTAGCCATGTACATGTACATAGAGAATTGTATTTCTGCTAATTCCAACAAGAAATATATCATTTGAAAATCCAATGTGAAATAATGTCCGTAAAGAATGCATTTTTTGAAATAATTATTTGCAGACGGCAACAAAAAACATTCAGATTCAAGATTCAAGATTGAATTTTTATTTACACTATCCAAAGCATTTATACAATATTTATAATATAAATAAAAAAAGAAGAAGAATGAAATTAGGCAATAATGTAGACAGTTAATAGGTGTGCGGTGTCCAACGGAGCAGTGCTTTCCAGTTGGACACCGCCATAGTTAGGTAAATAAATAATGGCAGCATAAACATAAATACAATTAATTAGCTAAACGATTAATGTTAATTAAGTAGGATAAGTAAAATAAGGTGAGGTGAGATTTATTTTTCTTAAAGTTTTAAAGCAGGAGGTAGCCAGATTATTTTACTCAGCAGCAAGCCAGCAGTGAATTCAGCTTTGATTAATCAAAAGAGGACATTTCCATTCTTTTTTAAAGGAACTATCCACTGATCAAGTGTGCTTTTTTATCCACATTCATTGCATTTGTTTTAAAATTTTCAGTCAAGTTGCGAAGTGCAAATGCGAGGCACTAATTACAATTTATTTTTAAACTGCTGCAAGTAAGAATGTCAAATGGACACACCTTTGAGGTTTTATTTGGCGACACTCCGGGACCTCTGATCATAAAAGGCACACGCACATCAAACTCGTACAGCTGCCTCTTGTCTTGTGGAAGAGAAAACTGACCTGGAGTAAAAGAGAAGGAACAAGGACTGAATAAACCAAAGGGATCAAGAAACGGCTGTCTGTAGGGCACTAGGGTACATTAGATGTTCTGTAACCTGGTTTTTGAAGAGATTTAACCAACAAAGCAGTGTATGTTTTCAAAGGTGATCCGGCACTTGATTCTCAAAAACTAACATTGAAGTAAAGTTGTGGCAGTGAGGGAAATTTAGCTTCACAGGAATGCAATTCAGCAGAGGCAAGACAGCGCAAGTTAAAACAAAAGGAATAGTCTGTATAATTGAGCCCAGGGTGCACCATCGGGTGGTTAATTCCATAGCATAAAGTGACTAACAGTATTTCTACTCCCCCCTGGAAAAAGAGAAGCCAGTCCATTGCAGGGTTACCCCCAGATATTAAACTTGCCAGTACCCAATTACAGTGACTGTCAGGCACTGCGAGTGACCTGCCCAAGAACACAACACAGTGCCCTGGCCAAAGCTTCACCCTAGACTACTTGACCAGGAGTCCAGCGCACTAAACATTAAGCCATCACACCTAAAGAGTATTACATGTCCTTTCATATGGGAGACTGTGGGAGGTGCAGTGGCCTAATGGTTAGTGGGCTGGACTCCGGATCGTACGATCTGGGTTCGAGCCTCTGCCGGGGCACTTGGGAAAGACACTTTACTCTCACAGTGCCTCTTTCCACCCATGTGTATAAACGGGCAATGGTGAATTTACTGCTGAGAGTAACCCTGCGATGGACTAGCATCCCATCCAGGGGGAGTAGAAATACTCTCAGTCAATCCATGCTAAGGAAACGGGGGCAAGCTCTGGAGGTATTTGGGCCACTAGGCTTGACGCAGACTTTACCTTACCATATGGGAGACTAATCCATTGCAGATTAGCTCCCCCCCAACCAGCAGCAAATTATTGGCCTTGACCACTTAATCCAAATTCCAATGTGTGAACCATTAGGTTGCCTCCCAATACATTGAGAGAAATTTCACCTCAAATATCAAGTAGTTAAAACAAAGAAGAAAGAAAGAAAATATCTGGTTTTAAATATAAGTATGATTTCTATGATTTTATTTCTCCGTTGTGTTTCATCACATATCCAAACACCTCAAAATTTGTCAAAAATATGCAGCTACTATACATTGTATTTTCATCTCTATTCTCAGTGTTCGGATAACACTGCTAGCATTGCCTCTCAAGTTTGATGTATTACATCTAATTTACCTAAATGAAATCCATTATCTGATGAAAATATGATGTAGGTATTGTCCAAGTGTTTTCCTTTGTCCAACGCCATGATGACTTGCTCAACAAGATCATCCACTGACAGCAGGGTACGCCATCTTTGAAAAAAAAAATGGAGTGATCAACTGATTGGATATTTTAACTGTAAAGAGGATTTCTTTTAAAATTAATATTGTTTGTACAGTGTAATCATCTGGGTAGTCCGTTGTTCGTTGGAAATCGTGACTGACATTTTCATAATCCGAGTAGAAGTCAACTTTGAGGTGCAAGTTAATTGTTTAGAGTCGTCATGTTATAAATCTGGTCCATTGAAGCTGATTGGCCAGTTTAGACTTGTGTAAAGTTGGTTTACTGCAAACGGTTAGTCAAATTAAGTCTGTTGGTCAGTGGTTTAACATTGCAAGTATTAAGTCATTTGTTAATTGTATGTTGCTGGTAGTTGTTGACATCTACATATATTGAGAGGCATTTGTTCCAATTTTGTGTACCAACTTTCTAGAGCAAGTCATCGAGAATATATTGTATTAATTAATAACCGGTTTCTGAAGTAAATATCCAAGGAAGTGATGGATGATTCCTTCATAGGATGTGGTGTATTTCTGATGAGCCAGTGCTTTGTCTGAAAATCAACAGTAAAACACGTGCATTCACAATAATATTATAATGATTGTACAATTATCCTTCAGCTTGTAAACTGAAAACAGCTGCAGTAACTTGCATTGACCTTTCTGCAATCCAAAAGTTTCGTAAAAGTAAATCTGACTTGCAATACAAACTATTTTGCTTGCTTCTAGCTTAATGCGTGCCTAAGTTTACTTTTTATTTTTTACAGTTCTTTTGTTGGCAGAAGGCATGCCGCACTCTTACCTATTGAGAAAGCGAGAAGAAAACATTACATACGCCACAGGAAAATGTACTTGAATGGACAGGACTTTCTTTCCTGATGTTTTGAATTACAACAACAATATTGAGGATTTAATCACAACAACACTACAGGGACTTATTGACTATCTACTTACAGGTCCCCCTGCGGCATTGAAGCTGGGAGTCCTTGGTGCCTTGCTAGTATTGAAGTTTTCCTTGTATTGGGGTGCAGGGGTGAAAGGGGCGTGGCAGGCAGGGGTAGCAACCATCATAAAGAATGGAGGTGATTCTTCTGACTGCTCATTTATAAATTCCACAGAATGATTTTTCTAGAAAATGAAAAATTACAATAACAATAAAATGGTCATACTTAGAACTTAGAGGGAACCACTCTTAGACTATGAACTGAAGGAATTATTTTCAGCTCAGGGCCAAATCTAATGCAAACTCAGCAATGACCACAAAACAATATTCCCATGTTCATGTTAAGTCATTAGGTATAAAGAACTCCCCACACTATCTCAAACCGATTTTGATTCCCTTCCACGCAATTCTCTCATTTATTAACTCCATTTTGAAATCACTGGTTATCCTTGCAATGTGATTGGCTCTCAGCAGTGCGATTTATTCCCAAATCGCACTATCTTTTGCTCTAAATCGCATCTTTTTCTCAACCAATGAGAATGAAACAGTAAAACAAAACAACCAATCAGAAAAAAAAT
>OX393568.1:1832352-1902352 GCA_947652115.1 Blastomussa wellsi | reverse complement strand
TTGATTCGCTCCGAGGAAGGGCTAACGCTCGAAACGTCAGCTCTTGAATCTCTTTATGGTGGCCAATACATATTATCAACCCAGTTGATAAAACCAAATCACATAAAATATAGGTTGGTGGATATAGGGAAATAAATACATACTGCCAAAGTTCATTAATTAGGTCTTAATATAAAGCATTCAGTACATGAGAGAAAAACTGGGTTGTTGAGGCATCACTTTATAGCAAATCATGGATGTCTAGGCAACTTGCTTAGTGGTGCACATGGCTAAATAATCTTTAATTCTTGTGTCCTGAGCATTTTTATTTTCTCCAGACCTGTAGCCTGTTAGAGGGCTTTGATTTGCAGTTAATTGTTATTTTAAATTGTTTCTCTAGCTACTATATTGGAGGGGGACAGGGGGCGACTCTTACGCTTCTTCCATGCTCTCCAAACTTCCCTTGTGCACACCAACTCGATGGTGCACGCTAAAGAATGAACCAATTGTTAAGTATTTTGCAGTAGAAATAAAACAGAGAGGCAGGAGCCGGTAGTTAAGGGTACGGGAAACACTCCACACAATAGCAAAACCTTTGAAATATGATGTGCAACAATTACCAAATGCTTTAACTAATGACTTTTGTTTAATTATTTTTTATGAATATGCTATGGTTCAATTTTACCCTTGGCAAAATTTGGTATATATTATTTTTCTTTGCGCTGGTATGGAGTAATATAATTACGATACAATGAAAAGAAACGATTGAAAGTACCTTATTGATTAATATGCTAAGGGTAAAAATTGAACCACATTATTTGTAATAATTATAATTTTTTTGGACAGAATGATTTTGATGCAAACTACAGGGCTGAAGTTGAAGGACTTCACTGACTGGAAAGCAAGATTGTTTCTAAGCCATACCTTGGGAAGGACAACATGATTAAAGCTTACTAAACATCACTTACAAGTCCTCCAAGAACAACATCCTGGTCATCTGTAAGAATAAACACGATATTTGGAGGCTTATCGGCGGCGCTAAAAACAGCAATCAAGCAGCAAGTATATAATGCAAGAAACACTGTGAAAGGTTTCTGCTGGAGAAACATTTTGCTGCACGAAAACTGTGCCTCCAAAGCTCTTCTACTGAATTTTATGGATCACTCGTGAAAGCCCCGTGCTCTCACGGCATGAATTTTGATCTTTTTTGCGGGGGACTGAAGAAGAATTTGTAACGCTATTTATGCGATCGACCGTTCACACTCACGCAACGATCTTGTGCCAGCGTTTCGTGACTCCTTCCAAGGCTAGCCGATTGCTACGGACCAAAAGTCAACGATCACAAAGTCATAACTTAGTCAGTTCCTGAATTGCTTTAATTTCTGGAAATTGGTGATTTACAGCCATTTTAAAAGATAAGTGTAATGGTTTAAAAAAAAAACACCAAAGGACGCTGATCCGGATCGAAAACAAGTCGGATGGATCGTTTTCAAGGTCAAATTATAACTTAGATCTTTGGATCGACTAGTTTTTGTGGGATCAGGGATCAAAATTTCCATCGGTTTTGTCAATTCTGGATAAAAAACGAGATCACTAATGAAAAATATACCTCTTCAGTCACGACCCGGAGATTTAAGACAGAGAACTGGGAAGATTAAATTCGTAATATGAATCACCGACACACTGCTTGAAAGCCTTTCGGGCACGCTGTGGCAAAGCAATTTTACTGATAATTATGCTGCGACAACCATATTGTTTTTGCGCTTGATTTTCAGTCTTCTAATATTTTTTCCAGGGAATAGTCACGGCTGCACGAAGGCAACGAAACGAGTATTCTCAGAATAGACGCATTGCTTTGAGTAAATTAAACCCATATTTCATAATGAGTTGGCCAAAACAACTAAAAAGAGATTATAGCATACAGTTAGCATTTACGAGATTTGTATTCCACTGAAGGGGAGAGCGTGACTTACGAACTGGCATTCAAGGTTTTAAAGGGTACCGGTTTAAAATTTCGCGTTTATTTTAACTGTAAAGAGATTTTTAAACAAAAATGTTTGTATAGTGTGATTGTCCGTGTAGAAGAAAAGTAGTTTTAAAAAGAATTTCACGTCCTTAATTTTCGCGATAACCTCTTTTGCTTGCTACAGCAGCGAAATTAAAGTCCGGCGAAAAAAAAAGCAATTAAGGTGGCATAAAAACTGAAAAAAAAAAAAGATAAAAACGGAGAAAAGTATAATTTTAATTTCTTGGTGAAGTCTGATGGCTATTGCCGAAATTTTCTACATTTTCCTCGAATTTTATCTTGTTTCAGCTTGTATCCATCTGCTTTCCTTTCCTTCAGAAATTATCGCCAAAAAACGTTTTCAATTCTAACAAAATAACAACAGGTCCATCTCACAAATGGTATTTTGATATGTGTACATGTCTCTGAACAGAAGGTAATGAAGTTTTCTGGAAAAGGCCGATCGATGACTCAGTATTCAAAACAAATAGCGAAACGTGTGTGCATAGTCTAAAATAGAAAGAGAGAATTGGAGAGAATGAAGAAGCTTGCGTTTCAAAAGCGTTTTAGGATCACCGTGTATCGTGCTTGAAGAAGTCTTCAAAATCGTTGACAATTCTGGCTTGTTGGTTTGTGTCTTGTCTGCGTCATCACGTCAATCCAACGCTTCGCTATTGATTTTTTTGTTTCATTTCCACTTTTGAAAATTACTTAGAGGCATTTACAGTAATGTGATTTGTTTGTTTCTTAATTAAGAAGATATTCCAGTTGATTACATTGATCTCGCTTTATTTCACTGTTTGCGAAATCTGCCTTTTTGCACATTTGAATTAGTGCCTTGCATTAGTTCCAGCTATAGAAAAAGATCTCTAAATAATCGGAAAGGAAAGAAAGTATTTTGGCTAAAAGTCTTTGTAATAATAAAAAGGCTCATGGAAAAACCGACGTGAAAATTTCTTACATGATGAAATAAAAATCATTTCAGCAGCATTAGAATCCGAGAAACTCATTATATTGAAAACAATTTTCAGAGCAATTTTTTACAACACTTTGATTAGAAATAGGATAATCAACAAACCCCCTCCCTGGTGAAAATAAACTGAATTAGTGGCTTCTGCACGAAATCTTTATCATATAGGAAAAAATATAAAGCCTCAAGAACACAGAAACGTCACACTTTATTTGAAAGGGCGCAATACCTTTTTAATAATTTGCTGCGAAAAGACGTATATATCGACTTCTTGCGTCAGGGGCCACGATAGTTTATGCCTCCTGTCCAAACCAAACATGTGGGATAATGTAAAAATTAATTTACACCAACGCCTTAAAATTGACATCATGGTGTCCTTGATGTTACCATGTTGTCAATTCTCGTAAATAATAAAAAGAACACAAAACAAACCGGCAAAAAAAAAGCGACAGGCAAAGAAATCGTTTCTGAGGCAATATCTCACATTCATGAATTTTCTTGGTATGGTGATTTGATGGAAGCCTGCAACATTGGATCAAAACAACCCCTCGAAACTTGCACGTAAAACCTCGATGATAGTTTATATGAGTATCGTTTCGTCGCACAGTTACCATGGTAATCTGTTTTGTCTTCTTGAGTATGCTGTTTACTGAACATCATGCCGTACATATAAGGACATGTACTTCATCTATTACACATTACTTTAAAACTACCTGCCGAACTTGAACGAGGGAATTTTACGAGATTATCAACGATTCAGTACAGGATAGGTACGATTTGAAGAGTGACCAGGGATTCAAGCCATACTTTTTTTATTTCAATTCTATTTATATTTCCTAGGCATGTCTTCTCAAAAGTTCATTGTTGTTATGGTTGTACTTTTTTCTGTGATGGCGCACGCTAAACCTTTCGTAGCTGAAAATGAAGTAACAAGGGCACTGGTAACGAGATTGAACTACTTGGAGAAAAGAATCGCGGATATTGAGAAGTGCACACGTAAGAATTTCACTTCAATTTCTAAGCTGTGGCATTGTTTAATTCCTTTTTGTTAGTTAAATTTTTGTACCATCGAACGATTACTGCATTAGTCATCAACGTAGTGAAGCATTTAAAAGGGGCAGCTGCCAAAATAAAGACGAATTCTACAATTCGTTTAAATAGGTTTAAAAATTCCAGATTTCTATAAGATTGCTGTTGTGCTAGTATTTATGTAATGTATATTCTTTTAGACGATACGCACAACTTGTTCTCAAACTCATAATTCATATAGTTTACGATTTTTTTTTCTTCGATTTAGTTTGGATTGAGAAGATTTATCAAAGCCTCGAGAAAGTGTTTCGTCACATTTACAAATTCCTCGAAGTTTGACAAAAATACTCCGCTGATCATGAGCTTTGTTTTTTCAATGCAGCTCTTCTCGTTTTTTCGAAATGTGACGGAACACCTTCTTTCGTGTTTGATATACCAAAACAGGGCTTTCTTTGGAAATACTTTCTAAACCTTTGTAAATCGGTTCTATTTTCAGCTTGTATCAAACCCGAAAAAGCTGCTAAAGCTTTCCTTTTTTCAAATAAACGAGTAACCGACTACATCGCTGCTGGTACCCTGGAGAACGAACTGGAAGTCATGACCGCATGTTTCTGGGTGAATACAACTGAACAAGGCGAGGCTGCGTTGATAAGTTATGCAACCTCCCAACACCATAACACGTTCCTTGTGTATACATATAAAAATGCGTTAAGGATAGTTTGGGGAGGGATGTTAAGGTAAGAAATTAATCCTTGTTACTGAAGTTAACAGAAAAATTAAAAAGAGAGATTAAACGACTTCCCATAACTTGTTTCCGGGATATATCTTGTCGTACCAATCTATTGTCGAGAGAGCAAGATTTTAAATCCGATTGGAACCGTTCCGGACCGGTTCCAGAACGATCTCGTGTAAGCTGTCTAGTTAAACATGGTTTAAAATTGTTTTGTTCATAAAAGTTACTAACTGATGATTGTTGACTTCAAATTTGGCACAATGAAAGAACACATTAGAAATTACTTGAATCCTATGTAAAATTCAGTCTTTCAGTCTGCTGCTGCTTATTTTCATTTTGTCTAACCTGGTTTAACTAAACAGGTTTTGTTGGTGTGAATGGGATAGCCGCTAACAATAGTAATAATTAAAAACTATGATAATCATGGTATCTTAAAGTGCTTATGAAATAATGTAAAAATCGTCATAAATACATCCTAGAATTTCATTAAGGTAGATTATTAAGTTAGTCTCGAATGATAATATTCTTGTTTGGGATATCACCAGGACGACAAATGTGGATATTACTGATGGAAAGTGGCATCATGTCTGTGTCACGTGGGATGCTAGCTCCGCAACGTACAAGATGTATAAAGATGGCGCCGTGGCAGCGAGTGGTACAGCACCAGGTTATATCCGAAATATTATATTGATAAAAGGCCCGCAGCGCTTGCAGAGAGCACTTCTGAATCAAGCTGTCACTTTTTGTCACTGAAAAGCCCTCTTAGGGAGTGTCAATAAAGTTTGTATTGTATTGTATTGTAAGCTGAAGCCCCTTTTCAATACACACGGAATACTTACATTTTACTCATTGCCGACCCCTAATAATTGTAAATGAAAATGTGGACTGAATGGAAAGGGATTGGTTCTAGCTCTCTCTCCTCTGCAAAGAAATTTGAAAGGGGAAAACGCTTTTTCAGGTAAGAGGATTTATACACGAGCACTCGCAAAGCCGCCGTGTGGGAGACTGAGAGATTCATTCTTGTTTACCCTAGTCTGGGAGGCTCTCTGGCTATCTTTCATCATGCAAAAACGACCATACTGCATGCAATATGCAGTTATATAAATGACATAAACCTCCTTTCTTTGTAATGAAGAAAAATTTCAATTATTTTCCGTTTTCCTTTTCTGCAGGGAATACGATCGCTAGTGGTGGATCATTGATATTCGGACAAGACCAGGATATTGTTGGCGGAGGATTTAGACAAGCTGAGGCCTTCGCTGGAGAATTGACAGGCATTAATCTCTGGGACCACGTGAAAAGTGACGCAGACATATCGGAGTTGGCTAAGTCATGTTCCGCAGGGAAGGGAAATGTTGTTGGCATGGCAGACTTGGGAGACGATAGCGTGAAAGGCGGTGTGCTCAGAATCCCCTCAACCTGCAGTTCCAATTAAATGGGCGAGTGCAATTATTCCTGACAAGGCCATGACTGTTCGGCCAAATTCCAGACTTGATTGTTTTATTACTGATCTTTAGATTGTAGTAAACTCGATTAATGTTTACAGAATCGTCTTAAAATGTTCTACTGATTTTGGTTTAGCTACTTTCGAAATTGGGGATTTGACAATATTGATGTCGAGATTTAGTTTGGTCAAAGCTTGTAATTTTGGAGGTGTTACAGACTTGCCATAACCTGTAAATATAACCATTATATTTATTTCATGTAGTGAATGGCAGAAGAAAATTAAAAAATCTATCAGCCTGGCTCTAGTTGTTTATATTATCAGGTATCAGGTGTCTCCGTCTCACCATAGCAACATTATAACCTGTTAAAACCCACCTTAGTTTTAGCTTTAATTGCTTATTACTTAAAAAAAACGAGCGCCATTTTTATTACTGAATTTTGATCAGAATGTTATGATACAACTTTTTACCTTAGATTGTTTGGAACTTCCTACACTCAGTAATTTTGCTATAAACTAAAAACAAATTAAACAAAAACAAAATTAACAAAAAGGTATTCATTGACCAGCGAACGCATGTGAAGAAGAGTTAAAGCAGGGTTAGATTTGGTCCGGCCACACGCCAGGTTTGTAACATTTCGTAAGGGAACACTTTCCATAAGGGAAGAGGATCCAATCATACCTGGGCGAGTTTGAGTTTCGTAAAACCCAAACCAAAGTAATTACTTTAGCTAATCGCAAAGGACGGAGACAATCCAGTGAACCAATCACAGCTCAAAGTAATTACACGCAGCCGACACAAAGCGCGGGAAAACTGGCACGCGTGAGTCACGATTGGTGTTGGTTTTACTCCTGACTGGTTGAAAAAGTGGCGCGAGAAATTTAAACCAATTACTGAACATAGCAATGCAAAACCAAATCAATTCCTAATTACTTTCGACATTCAGAGGAAAACCGCTCTAATATTGAAAGAATTTACATCCTTGTCTGTTCAGTCAGATCGCTTGTTCATACTGCTCAGTGCAACTAGCTCAATTTATTTTCTTCGCGTGCAACCAGGTTTTAAAGGATCTTTGAATCATTTTAGGGTTTTGGTAAAGTTTCATGACTTCCAACGGCCTCTAAATCATTCAGGCTTTCCTCTAATGGTTCCAGTGCTTCGTTGGTGTGCCCGCTCTCATTGCAAGGCTCTTTTGCTTGAGTTGGGTTCGGATCGTGCTCTCCAATTCCATGCTCCACTTTGTCAGCGCCCATTAGCTCGTCCTCTACACTCATGCGCAGTCCAAGTAGCTTGTTGACCAATAGCAGCTCTAGAAATGTTGTACACGCAGCCCAGGCAGTAACAGAAACAACCACAAGTAGCTGGACTCCCAAGAACCACCACGGACCACCTTTCAGAATTCCAAACCTGTCGGAGAACTTAGTCTGGAGGATGTCTTTCTCAGCAAAGAATGCAACTGACACTAGGCCCCAGATGCCTGCCACTCCGTGCGTGGCCACGCACCCGACAGGATCATCAATTCGTAGCCTTTCAAGAAGAGAGCATGTGGGGCATGCGACTAGGGCGCCTATTGCCCCAATAACAATGGCTTCCCAGGGCCGGGAAAGAGAACAGATGGCTTTGAGAAAAAAAAAAAAGAGAAAAACTTCATTATGAAATGCAATCCATGGATAGCGGAAAAACTGAATCCTCATTTAGCGAATTCACCTGGAAAAATACCGTATAATATAAAGACGGTTTTGAAAAATTCAGTATTTTCCCCGAGCGACAAAACAAAAACCATTCCCGAATTTGAGGCGGGAAACTTGTCCTTCACCCATTTTTAGGCTATTACAAAAAAGCAAAATATCTGATTGAACAAGGCAGAATAATTGACCAGGCAATCGTCACTGTATCGAGTATCTATTAAAATGATATCTTGATGCCTATAGTAATTTGATATACCTGTTATGCCCACAAGTCCTGCCAAAATGCCGGTCACAAAAATAGGAATGTTTATTTTCTTTTGAAAGAAAATGTGACTGAAAGATAAAAAGTAGCATGGATGTCACCAGGTAGCTAATCTTCCGTGGAATAGTTAATTTCTTTGAAACTGGTGAAAAATAACAATACCATACAACTTTTTAAAACACCGTGTTTGTTTTATGTGCTAAATAACAATTATTCCATGAGCCCGCGTTGGATATGAAGTGATAAAATAACCAACGAGCGCGTAGCGCGAGTTGGTTATAATCACTTCATATCCAACAAGGGCGAATGGAATAATTGTTTTAGTAAATTCTCAAACCGGGTTTTGCCGCCGATTTTTATTTCCACAATTTTACAAAGCGTAAAATAAAAACTTGGCGCACTATTTTCCATATGACGTAAAACTTCGACTATTGGCTCATAGTCGGAGTTTTTTAGCCAATCAAAAAGCTAGAAATGCAATAGTCGGAGCTGAGAATATACTAATATGAGAGATCATGCCGTGAGAAAGTCTCAACTAAAGCGGAGGTCTTAAAGGCAATGTTTTGTTAGCGGAAGGTTTTGTTTCAAAAATGGGAGTTAAAGACGAGAAGTAACTGGTTGAATCTGAGGCAGAATGGAACTCGTTGTTTTGCAACATTTTCTCTATATATAGTCGCCAAAAAGCGTAAAAAGTTTGTTACTTGTCGCTGTTCGGCTAATAAGCTAGTCTCATTTCGTGAGGTATTGGGCCGAGTGCTTTGCTTGACATCCCAAAAAACGTTGCGAAGGAAAAAGCGTCCTGATCCCGAGTTTATGGCTCCAAAAACAAAAGGATTTAGGCAGCGGAAAACTTTTCCGAAGTTTACAGTTTGTTTTGCATTTGTCCGCGAAAGTCCGCGAAAGTCCGCACTCGACATAGTATGAAACTACGCAATGAGAATCACCTACAGCGAGATTCATACTGACGTCACTATTTCCATTTTGTCTCATCAGCATACAACGTTTTTTAGAGAAGGCATCATGCTTATTGCTATATACAAATTGACTCCAGATATTTAAAGAGCCAGCGAAACTTAATAATCTGTTAAATTTTTAGCTCTTTACAAAAATTGCAATAGAGAAGGAGATGTTAGCTTTTAAAACCTGCAAAATTTCTGGTGGCAAAAGCGCTAATAATGAAGCCCATACATTCTTTGCATATTTTGAGTTTTCAAACCCAGATACATCGGTCTTATATTCACAGCTTACGGTTAATCGTGCTATGTTCTTCAAATTCAGAATTTGTCATTCGATCAGAAACTGAAACGCTCTCGAGGCAAATGTTGTGAACAAGGACTCCCCAGTCCTCGTGCCCGACCTTTTTAACTCGTTGCGATTCTGAATCATTTTATTTAGTGAGAAAGACTAAGGACTAACTTACCTGTAAAGCATTCCTAGAATTCCGCCGCCGATGGAGCCATTGATAGTTACGACCGCTGACCTATAAGGCAAGTGTTAAAAGAATCAAAAGACACGAGATTCCATTTTTAATGACGATTTTGTGGGTCCTGCCATAAAAACATTGTATTTTCTCGTAAAAAGAATCATGAATCCATTGCTGAAATAGCCCCCTTATGTTATTTTATAACATGGGTAATCTTTTGATAAAATAGCCTCACTTTAAAAATCGTCGATTTAATAAATAATTTTTTCTGTTACTCTTTTCCTTTATTGTGAGAAATTCGAGAAAACCAATAAATTCACATTGAAGTTCATAGATGAGGGGATTGGAGAAAGACAAAACAGTCATTTCCAATTAAGGTAAGCGTTAAGATGTGAAATTTAATTATTATTATTTTATAAAATTTATTTAATGGTGTACAAACTAATTAGTTTCCTCATAATTTCAGCGAGCACATTTGATAAATTAATTCAATATCTGCAAGCAATCGTTTATTAACCCGCCTCATTTTTCTACGTTTTAACTTTGTTTAAATCAGGCATCGCATGCGAGAACAAGGTGGTAAACAAAAATTTATACCTGGAAGCAAGTTTCCATTTCGTGCCACTTATTCCAAATGTGCTGCCACAGTTAAATCCCAGCCAGCCCCACCATAGCATAAACGTCCCCAGGAGAACATTTGTCGGAGAAGCCATTTGTTTTGACGAATAATTTTCATCAAATCTTCCTGTACGCGGCTTTAACATAACAGTTGCTACCAGCCCACTCACTCCACCAACTAAATGCACAGCACCGCATCCTGCAATGTCAACAGCACCCATTTTCCGAAGCCAACCATTGTCGTCCCAAATCCAATGAGCGGGAACACTGTATGTCAGAGTGTTTAAGAAGGAATAAAGCGTATACGCTTTTAAGGTCGTTCTTTCTGCCATCGCCCCTGAAACAATGGTAGTCGCAGTTGTCGCAAAAGAGAGCTGAAAAAAGTACTTTGAAAACACCTGCCCCATTTCTCTTTCGTCTGCGTCCGTCAAAAAATATCCCAGGCCACAGAAAGAGTTTCCCAGCTCGCTGTTTCCGAAACTGAATGCGAATCCAAAAAGCCAATAAGACAGTCCGCCGTAGATCACATCCACCGCGTTCTTGACCATGATGTTCGCTTCATTTTTCCTGGAAACCATTCCGGATTCGAGCAGACCGAATCCCGACTGCATTGTGAAAATAATGAAAGCGCTCGTTAGAATCCATGTAGCGTCATCCGACATTATTCCTCCAGTAATTTTGCTGTCGTTTATTTCATCCTTTATCGGCGCTATGGTTGATGTTAAGTGGGTTTTGTTCATGCTCGGTTTGGCCCTAATCCCAGGACAGGGAATTGACTTGGAAAGTGGCCGAATCTTGTAATTGCGTGATTCGTATGCCCAATGTATTGGCCGTCTTCATTTCAAAGATATGGCATCTTCCTTCCGTTGTCTGTTCCGGATTTCCTGAATAAAAAAAAACAGACAAATGTGACAGCTAAGCAAAGCCTCCACGCCGCAGGCAAAATGAAAATATCAACCTGTGTATTTAGCTTAACATGGGAAAGTAGGTCCGCTGAGCGAGTAAACAATTGTGAGCGTCACAGTCAACTGTGGAAGTAAAACGCACGCCGCACGAAACTACGATATGATAACTCATGCTAAGTTTACGCAGAAAATAAATTGATTTTAACAGGATGCGTTCATGGAGTACACCATTCACCTTTTGTCGCGATACGCGACATAAAATATAAATTCATACGCCCCAAGAAAACTGCGAGAAATTAAGTTAACACGAGTAAAATATTAGCAGAAAAAACATACCCAAAGAAGAACGAAAACAATCTCAGTAATTCAGCTTAGCCTTTGCTTAAAGTTATAACTTTCAGGGTAACCAACTTCAACACATACATTTGCATATGAACAAGAATACCAACTGATCGGTTGTACTAATTAATTGCTCTGCTTTTCAACACACCATGCAGGAAAGTTTAATTGACATCCGCAAACAGTTCGGTACCAAAATGCCAACAATAAATTTTCATTAATTGTAATACGCGATGCCGATTCTTAGTCAGTCTTTTGTTAGTAATTGCATTGTTGCTATGACGATGGTTAAATAAGTGCTGTTAAGCACTTTGTTAATATATCACACTCAAAAGACTGAAATGCTAGCGAAGGTGTAAAGGAACCTCATGAGATGCTTAATAATAAGATTGCTATGAAGTGATATCAGAGGGTTTTGAACTGAATTTTGGTATTTCTCGATGTTGTGCCACTTACAATCATGTTCAAAATATTAATTATTGTTTTCACAACACGGGATATTTAGCATCAAGAATGTGAGAATTAAATTAATACAGAATACGATATAGAATACGGAGCTTAAGAGATTTGATGACTTTCTTTGCGAAAATGTGACAAGAACCCACTCGAACAGAATATTCAAAGTTGTAATTCTATCTGAAAGCAATGCAATATATGCTGTTACGCATAATATTTTTTGTTTTCCTAATGGCTTGAATATGCCGCAGCGGTAAATGAATTTGGTTTAGTGGTTTAGGAAAACATCCTTATAATTGTGATTTTAAATTACACTCATTATGGCATGTAGTTAAGCAGCAGAGGACTCTTTCCGTGTTTATATACGACGAGGGGGTTGGGAGAATTCGAGGCAGTTATGCAGGATTTGCATAACTTTTGAGAATACTCCAAATCCCCCGAGTGTTTAGATCGATGAGGAAATATAAATGAGAAAAAAGTCCTCTATTGCTTTTGGAAAAGATTTCCCAAAACTAAGTACGAATCTAAAACGTCACTAGTAGCCGTATCTGCAAACTCTCATCTTAACACACCTATTGACCAATGAGAGCGCGCGTACTATTTCAGTTACATTTTATATAATTGGAGTTGATTTATACATGCAACCAAACAGCGAAGAAAAAACTCAACTTTATCGACCAACTGTTTGTTCCTTTGTAGGCGGGCACAACTTACTGTAATGTCAGAGTGTAAAAAAAATCGCTTAACTGAAAGTAAGTAAACAGCCATGTTTAAAGCTAAAATCAACTTCCTTCCGTGAGAGTTAGCCAGATGTCATTATTGAGCAGACCATGTTATTCCGTCGTTTGTTCATTTGCATTTATTGAAAGAAACCGAAAAAGGAATTTTCATTTAAGTCCGTACAATTCAATTAGGCTTCTATTTGTGAACATACGTTATAAACGATAATAATTCTAATGCTGTGGCATTTTATCCCCTGATCATGAACGACTTTATGTGTTGGACAGTTATAACCACACATATACGTAGGTTATATTTTTATTAATAAAATAAAATAAATAAATAAATGACCTTTGTTTAGACACGGTAGAATTGAAAGCTATAAGCTTGTGGGGCTGTGTGTTCCAGATCAAATTGGAATTGGAGGGAGGAAAACCGGAGAGTCCGGAGAAAAACCCTCCGAGCAAGAACAGTTGTTACTTAACGATTGCGTTTGCTTTACTCTTTAGCGTACACCATTGTAATTGAGTGCTATTCAAACTGTCTAAGTGAACCATAACTCGATGGTAAACATGTCAAATAGACATATAAAGGTAAGCGACAGAGGATATTTCTACTCCCCCTGGATGGGATGCTAGTCCATCGCAGGGTTATCCCCCAGCAGTAAATTCGCCGGTACCCATTTTACACCTGGGTGAAGTGTTAAGAGAGGCACTGTGAGAGTAAAGTGTCTTGCCCAAGAACACAACGCAGTGCCCCGGCTAGAGGCTCGAACCCAGACCGTCCGATCCGGAGTCCAGCGCACTAACAATTAGGCCACTGCGCCGACCAAATAGACGTATGTCGAGTAAAAAATAATTACGGTGAAGCGATTTGCTATCAGCATGCACCATTGAATTTTGTTCACGTCTATGTTTACTGAATTTTATTGCACGTATCTGTTTGGCGATCGCTGGTTAGTTCGAGTGAGTTGCACCGCGGCGCCGACCCCCACACTAAAAAACATAACTGCGGAAACACTGTTTTTCAAAGCTATTTCCTTTGCGCTCAGAGTAATATCTAATTAAGGCAGAAAACATTGTCAGTTGCGGAAGAAAAATATTTCTGTCGGATACAAAAGTTTTGCTTCCGCAACAAATTTTGCCTGTGTCCCAGCTTTTGTGTCGAGGCTTTACGGTGGAACATTTCAGCAAAATGGAGAGAGATAAAATGGCACGAGAATCGGTGATCGGTAGTCGACCGAGACAAGAAAAAAAAAACGTCCTTCAGAGAATCGAAATAAAGTACCATCGGAAGCCTGAACTAAAAGCAAAAGCTTGTGAAAATACAATTCTGATCGATCTTGAAAACGTAGTCAGAGAGTTTTATCAATTAAATTTCCATATCAAGGCTTAAATTTCAAGAGAATCAGTGGGATTTGCATTGATTTAAAATCTTTATCAGATTTAGCATATGTTCATTTTCTTACTTCTCTTTGCAGAATACAAATTACCATGCTTGAATTGCATAATTTTAAGGTTTTTAAGGGAGGTTATCTTTTGTCGTGGGACTAGTTTCTAAGAGGTATACACGTGAATTAATGAGATGATAAGCAAAAAGGAGGCAAACGACAAAGACAAATATTTTAGGACAGGGAGTGGTTGCCCAATTCTCCCGAGCCAGAGGCTCATGTATGGAGCTTTCGAAGCAGTAGTCAATCACATTTTTTTTGGCCAACGATTTTAAAAAAGTGAATTGATAAAAAAATGTAGGATGTAGGAAAAATGTGGGATTTTCAACGTTATTTCTATTAATATTTTTGTTCTTTTTAAATAGTGAAATTATCCTCTAAAACTGTAAAATACATACTGCTTTAAAACGCACGAAATGCAGTCTCAGACAACCTAATTTTCACGACTTCAGAGAAATACATCTCTGTACCAAAGATGAATAATTTGCTATAAAGAGCCTGATTAACTTGAAATTTTGAGTTTGGCGAAGTTCCGACCGCGAACAACCGTTGTTGAGATTAAAAATAGTTATAAAAAAATAAATGAGTTGGACATCAGCTGTTACAGGAACGTGAGACATTTTGAATACAATCTGCTTGCTGTGAATGCTCCATGGGTTTTAATTTAAATTCGTCTAAGAACGCCAAGCCTTCTAGACTAAAAGCTTCACGCTCGGTGGACTGAGGAAAAAGGCAGTGCTCGTAGTCTAGTTATTATGAACGTTAGGCGATTTGATATTGAAAAGGGTTGCTCTTAGTTTTAACTGAAGAAGGTATTGAATTTAACCCTTTTGGAACCAGAATTCAAATTTTCCATTTTCTATCTAGTCACCCAGATGATGGCGAGCATAATGTACATGTTAGGTTTAGTAACACGTCGTTAGCGGTAGGGGTTGACTCATCATGCCGGCATAATTTCGAACATAATAATTTTGCCGGCATAACAGTGCTATTTTGCCGGCATAATAGTGCAATTTTGCGACATAACCGTTATTTATTTTTTAGAGCTACTATTGTCCGTTTATTACGTGAAAGCTACAGAATTTCAAGCTATTTTACGTGGTTGCCATTACTATTGAGCACTGTGGGCTCTTTCCCAGTGTGTCGTCAAGCGGGTTAATTTAGCTCTTTAGGCCTGGGCCAGGCTCCTAAGGCCACTGATCCCATGTGTCATGTGACATGAGGCAAAAATAAAAATTAACCAAAAAATTGCAACAAGAAGCAAAAGAGCGCGGGATAAGCTTCAGGCGGCAAAACGCCGAGATGGTTAAAAACGTCGGGTCATATTGGAGAATCCGGGCATCGATCCCGGTACCTCCCGCATGCGAAGCGGGCGCTCTACCATTTGAGCTAATTCCCCAACACGGACATTTTTTCTTGCTTAAGGAATGTCACCACCGTGAATGAAAAGTAAAGTGCCCGTACCAACCTGAAACTCTGTCACAGCTGTGTCCTCACAATTCTCCATCAGGTTTGGAATTCTGGCGATTGAACGACAAGGATATGAAAAAGGATAACCTATATCGTAGCTATAGCTGCAGGGGCTAATAACTCACCATCACTTTTCCCGACCGCCAGTAGCTAACGGACGAGGAGACGGATTCAAAGAGATAAATAGGACTGAAGTAAGGTCTAGTGGCATGATTCTCGCTTCGGGTGTGAGAGGTCCCGGGTTCTACTCCCGATTTTTAATGGTCATTTGAATCAAGATTTTACAAAATCAGCCATATTCGATCCCTCGTTTCAAAGACGAAACAGTGGTATTTTTCTTTTTTCTGTTTCAAAAATACGTTTAATTTTTGTACAAGCAACTGCTATTCACGACCTTGAGCAATTTTCTTTTCTTTTTACAGGAACCAATTCGTTGCTACCCTGGTTCTAGAAGTTTCTTCTTTCCTCTTTAGCGAAGAAAGCCGCATTGAGGCTCTTTGATCGAGCAATATAAAAAGAAAAAACTCTGGAATCAGGGTACTTCTTTCCACGACCGTGATAGCAAATGGTTATTAATTGATCTGCGTGTGACAGTTGATAGTTATTGAGTTTAGATGTTTATGTAAAAAGAAGCAAGTGGAGAATCCGGGTATCGATCCCGGTACCTCCCGCATGCGAAGCGGGCGCTCTACCATTTGAGCTAATCCCCCGATACAGTTACTCACAGGAAATGAAAGAAAGGATTATGCTACCCTTAACTAGATATAAATTGTCCGCACCATTTGGTTATGAAGTGGATTGGTACGACTCGGGAGCTTTCATCATCACAAGACAAACAGAGAGTAGCCTCATTCCTTCGTGACTATCGACGCACTTGCGTCAAGCAGGGGGATTAGCTCAAATGGTAGAGCGCCCGCTTCGCATGCGGGAGGTACCGGGATCGATACCCGGATTCCCCACTTACCTCTCTTTATACATAAACATACAATCTCATTCAATAGAAGAAAAAAAGAATGTTCTTGGACCAGGGTAGAAAAGAATTTGGTTCCAGTAAAATGCATGGGGGGATGCCACAAATCAAAATCTAGAAAAGCATCTGTTTTTTAGGAATTCGTCTTTTCAAAAGATTGGCCTGTTGGTCAAGTGGTATGATTCTCTCTTCGGGTGCGAGAGGTCCCGGGTTCAACTCCCGGACAGGCCCGATTTTGAGTAAAGATTTTAAAAATTAAGTACAGCTTTGGTTTATGCAACTGCAATTGACGACCGTGAAAGCCTTCTAGATTGCAATATACCTTGATTAATTTTCCTGGTCCCGCAAGTTTGTTCTTTCTTCGACACATTGCCACCGCTTTGCAGCTCTTTAATCGAAAAATATAAATTTCTAACCATATATGGACTCGTGCCAATTTGGTGGATGAATAGTTGTCCGGCAAGAAAACATGGAGTGACTACGAGAGAGGTTATTCTGTGAGAGGCTTGTTGCCTGGAGCTTTCTCGCGGGCTAGTCTCTTTTAAGTTTTAACAAGTTGACGATATCGATATATGTCGTGGGACGTTTTCCACAATCAAAACTTCTCATCTCCGCTAACGAAGAACCTGAGATTATTTCCTGAACCAGGAGCCAGGTAACTCTGCCCGTGTACTGTGTCCTTAAAAAATTCGCACGTTCTTTGGTCAGTATCGGCCTGCATCAATGGTAAGTTAATCCTCATGATGAAGTTACAGTGAAATCTCTATAAGCTGCCCTATTAAACAAGTGGATACTCAGACTGGTCCCGAAATAAGTGTTTTTTTTATTTACGTTTATAACTAAATAAATTTACTATTTTCTTAAAACTAAGCGTTTTAGGGAATAGGTTAATTTTGAGTCCCACCATCGTAAAAGACAAAAAAAGAAAAAGTTTACGTGGTCCGTGTGAGGCTCGAACTCACGACCTTGGCGTTATCAGCACCACGCTCTTCCGACTGAGCTAACGGACCAGGCTCCGGAATCGACGTACAAAATAAGGAATTATAATGCTTTGTGAAGAGCATTGTATATTTTACTAAAACAAATGTCTTGACGACGAAAGGCCAACTCGCCAACTCACGGTGCAAGAGAACTTCTGACATGGGTGATCTCTGCCTTCCCAATAGACTTTTTTACCGATTTGGCGGCCATATTGTATTGTTTCAAGTAGATATTATGAAATGCCTAGGGGCGCAAATACATATTAATTTGCTCTCTGGTTAACCCATAATGTCTTAAAAAACAATAGAAATCAAAATTTGTGCCGTATTGATAACAAGGTCTATTAATAAGGCACAAGCGCGTAAAATTTATATTTGGCGAAACTGTTTTGTTTTCTCAAACTTTCGGCGTATCGGGGGATTAGCTCAAATGGTAGAGCGCCCGCTTTGCATGCGGGAGGTACCGGGATCGATGACCGGATTCTCCAGTTACCTCTTTTTTTTAATAAAAATCCAATCTCAACAGCTATAAATTTTTAAACGCAGATTAATTGCGGTTTTATCTTTGGATAGTCCAGATCAAAGAGCCGCAAAGCGGTGCCAATGTGCCACTACGGCTTTCTTCGCTTTAGAAGAAAGAAAACATTTCTGGCACCAGGGTAGCAAAGAACTGGTTCCAGTATTAAAAAAGAAAAGTAAATTGGTCACGGTATATATATTGGTCTTTCACTAGATTTATCAATAAAACTCCCCACGTCAGGATGACGTTTTCAAGTTCTCTTCTTGTGGCCCGCAAAAATAGCTTATAAATTAAAACTAATCACGGTTAGCACTTCTTTCAATAATTAACTTCACAATTTCGTCTTGATATTCTAGGAGGCAAATTCTGTATGAGAGAAATTACTTAAGTCATCGTCTGTGCCGCATTACTAAAAACCCGAAAATATCCGTGACAGTCTCCCTTTAATACGTACAGTTACGAAGACATCTACGCCGCTTTAAATAAAGAATCGCTGTGGTTTGCTACGTATTGATATAATTGTTAATTAGGAGAATTAAAGTGACTTTGCATACGAAGCGTCGCGAAATATACGACATTCGAAATCGCGAAATAAACTTGTCGTGAAAATTTCATGTATAAATAAAGTAGGTTTCCACAGCCGTCAATTGCAGTGGCATGTAAAAACTAAACTTATTATTTTAAAGCAGAAAAATACCACTTGTTTCATCTTTTGAAATAAACAAGGAATATTTCTGCTGTGACGTCAAAAATATATTTTGTAAAATCTTGACGCAAAATACTACGACATGGGGCCTGTCCGGGAGTCGAACCCGGGACCTCTCGCACCCAAAGCGAGAATCATGCCACTAGACCAACAGGCCAATCCACGTTGCCTGTCTTCTTTTAATCGTTAGTAACGATTAAGACCACTTGCCTGATACTAAAACCGTTTCCTTTACTTAGTTACTGTCGCTTTTTCTAGTTTTTCGTTTTGCGGCATCTCTCGGAGCTTCTCTATGGAGTAGAGGCTCTCCTTGCATCTAAACTGGAAAAGGAAGGAAGGAAGGAAAAGGAACGAGGATATGGTTCCACCTGAGGACGGGGAATGTCGAGCAGTGCAGTCAGCAAATTATTGCATTACAACAAAACCATTTTATTTTGACGTTGTTGTCTATTTCTTCTTGCGTTATTAATTTAAGCAAAACATTTATGGAATTGCTGATCTGTAGGGTCGAAACATAAAGTTTTACTCAATAATTGAGAGTCGTGGAAAGCAAGCTTGAGACAATTAAAATCGTCTAGCTAAATGGCTTTAAAACGACTCAGATTCCTCAATGACATAAAAATAACACAAGCTTACCATCACTTTTCCTGACTGAGCTAACGGACAAGACGGACTAGAAATGTAAAAATAAGGAAAAATGACCTACGAAAAACACTTTGTTGCTACTCTGATTTTTACTGCGACTGCAGCAAAGTGTTAGAAAAAAATGCATGGGACCGGAATGATGGTCTAGAGATGGTCTAGAGAGTATGACGGTACTCTCTGTTTTCTTTTGCGATGGTACAAGCTCCCGAATGAGTCGTCCCAATCCAATATTGATAAGCAAATGGTGCGTACAATTTATACCTGGTTAAGGCTAGCATAATCATTTCTTTTCTTGTAGATGACTGTATCGGGGGATTAGCTCAAATGGTAGAGCGCCCGCTTAGCATGCGGGAGGTACCGGGGTCGATACCCGGATCCTCACAAGGATCGGATTTTGGTTTGGAAAATTCGCTTCAGTCTCTCAAGTTTTCAGAAATTTCACAGCGGCAGCGGAAATTTGAAGGGAACCTCCACTCTTGACCTTAAATTGTTTGTAATAGTGCCGAAATTTCAAATTTTACCGGACAAAGGATAAATATGATTTAATAGCAGCAACAAATGGAAAAGATTATCGCTTTTAAGTTTCCCGCGCGTCGCAATTTTGGATTTGACGACATGTTGTGGTTCCCGCTATTGTTATGAAGCACAGCATATTTTAAAAGGCGATAATATTTTCCATTTTTTGCTGCTGTTAAATGATATTTCTCGCTTATCCGACAAAATTTGAAACTTAGGTACTATATCAAACAAGACAACGTCAACTTGTCGTAAGAGTGGGGGCCTTTGCTCCCTATTGTGTCACCTTGGAGTTTTGTAGACGTTTGTTTCGCTTTGTCACTCCTGTTTTAAAAATAAGTTTAATTTTATAAGAGCAACTGCTATTGACGACCATGAAAGTCTTCTAGATATCAATATACCTTGACCAGATTTCATTTCTTTTTACAGGAACCAGTTCTTTGCTTCCCTTGTCCCAGAAGTTTCTTCTTTCTTCCGTAGGAAGAAGCCGTCGCGGCACATTGCCACCGCTTTGCTGCTCTTTGATCGAGCAATATAAAAAGAAAAAAACCTCTGGAACCAAGGTAGTTCTTTCCACGACCGTGATAGCAAATAGTTTATTAATTACTCTGCGTGTGAAAGTTAATAGTTATTGAGATTGGATGTATGTAAAAAGAAGCAAGTGGAGAATCCGGGTATCGATCCCGGCACCTCCCGCATGCGAAGAGGGCGCTCTACCATTTGAGCTAATCCCCCGATACAGTTGCACCTAGGATGATAATAGAGAAAGATTATACCTTTACGCACCATTTGCTTATGAAGTGGATTGGTGCGACTCGTTCGGGAGCTTGTATCATCATAAAAGAAACAGAGAGTAGCCTCATTCACCTCTTGATTATCGTTAATAATCGAATCATTCCGGTCTTCGTTTTTCTAGGCCTTCGTTCCAGTAAAACGCACTGAGTAGCCAAAAAAGTGCTTTTCATAGGTAATTTTTCTTCAATCCTATTTTGACACTTCAAATCCGTCTTCTGGTCCGTCTCGTCCATTAGCTCAGTCGGGAAAAGTGATGGCGAGTTATTAGCCCCTGAAGTTATAGCTACAGGTTATGCTCAGTTTAAAATCCTTGTAGTTCAATCGCCAGCATTCCAAACCTGGTGGAGGATTGTGAGGACACGGCTTTTAATTCGATCATAGTGACGTTCTATACGTTATACGAACTGAATAGGTATCTCAGGGGGATTAGCTCAAATGGCAGAGCGCCCGCTTCGCATGCGGGAGGTACCGGGATCGATACGAAAATAGAGCTTGGCTCTATTCCGTTCAACAAGTTGCCGTTTGTTGAACGACTTGGGAAAACGCAAAAGCGTTTCAACAAGTCACAACAATGTTCAACATTTGTTGATCAACAAAAGTTGAAAGGTGTTGAACCGTGTATCATTGTCCTTAGAAAAACTAAATTTCAACTCCGGTTGGATAAAGCACCGGGAGAAGCGTGGACATGGAGCTTGTCAAACCATGACGTGTGGACGAGAATTGCTTTGCATAGTTTTCCCGTAAACTCAAGTGGAAGCACGGGTCTGATTAGGCGAGTGGTTTCACGAACGACGAGCGTGTACAAAATTTTGCCCTAAAGGTTAACGTTCCATTCGTTATTTTACAACCTTTAGGATTTTGGTATGGAAAAGTTGCATCGATGCAATTTCTTAAGTTTTCCGAAATTTACCAGCGACTCTCGACCTACAAGCGCGCGAAAATTCTCTCAGTTATTGAGTAAATACAATATCGAGGCTGCAATTTGCGAAATTTTAAGAATATTTTAAGAATAAACCCATGCTGAGATTTTGAAAAGAATATAATTTTGTGTTGAAAATGTGCAAATAGCATACAATTTTCTTTTCTTCTCCAAACGGCAAAACTAGCCAATAAAGCGATAAAAACCTACACTATAGCCGTTGCTCTATAAATACATACGTAAGGTATACAGCACAAAAGACATTAACTAAACTGTAAAAAGTATCATTATAAATTCTTAATCTAAGAATATTAATAAGAATATTTCCCGGCAGCCTAAAATCGGTAGAGAAATAAGAATATTCAGCCTGGGCCGGAAAAACAATATTCTTATGAGAAAGAAAGAGTGTATTTACGTTTCCTGGATAACAGCAATTTTTAGTTCATAAACATTTCGCTTAATAAATGATGAAAACAAAGAAAAAACGAAGAGAGAATAGCGTCAATATACGAGGAAAACGTACAATCATTTGATGGCTACACTGCCTGCACTGCACTCCCCGTCCTCAGCTGGAACCCATACCTCCAATCGGGGTCTATTCCAGTTTCGATGCAAAGACATCCATGGAGGAGCTCCGGCGCATGACGCAAAACATAAAATAAACTAGAAAAGCTTAAGTTACTGAGGTATTGGTTTTGTCAGAAGATTGACCTGTTGTTCTAGTGGTATGTTCCTCGCTTCGGGTGCGAGACATCCCGAGTCTGACTCTCGGACAGGCCCGTTGGAGTATATAGACGTTTGAGTCAAGACTTTACAAAATATTTTTTGACGTCACATGCAACAGCCATATTCGTTGTTAAAAATAAGTTTAGTTTTTATACAAAGCAACTGGAGATGACAATCGTGAAAGCCTTCTTGACCAATATATCTTGACTATTGTTTTTTCTTTTTACTGAAACCAAATTTTTTTTACCCTGGTCCAAGAAGATTCTTTTTTTCTTCTATTGAATGAGATTGTATTTTTATGTATAAAGAGAGGTAAGTGGAGAATCCGGGTATCGATCCCGGTAGCGAAGCGGGCGCTCTACCAATTGAGCTAATCCCCCTGACATACATTACTTGCAAAAAATTTCGGACGATCTTAATTTCGCACAAAAATAGTGTCCGAAAATAAAAGCGTCCGAAATTTTTACAGTATAGTATAAAACTCTAAAAGTACTTTCTGGGCGACGGCATAACATATCATTAAGCCACATTAAGCTTCAAAGCCCGAGGCTTAGTTCCCTTTCTGGACCGAACTCTATAGCTGAGACACTGCTTGAGGCATAAGCTTGATTGAGTTTGTGTTATTTTCTCGTTGGTGTATCCGGCTGTAAAACCTTGAAGGTACAGTAGAACTATCATTTTCTCAGATTTTATTTCAGTCTAATTCATGTTTTTTAGTCCAAAATGTGCTTTAGGTATGTTTCAGCGCAGTGTCCGAAAATTGTCCGAAATGAGGGAAAAAGTGTCCGAAAATTAAACGTCCGAAATAAAACGTCCGAAATTTTAACGTCCGAAATTTTTTTGCACGTAATGTATCCGCTTCTTGTAGCTTGTGGATTGTCCAACGTCTGGATGCAGGAGACCACGCAACTGCTTGGCTTGCTTATTGCCAGATCTCTTGGTCAAGAAATGCTCGCACCTACGTCACTCTAAGTTTATATGTATTAGCCAATATTTCAACTAGCAGAGCTTGTCTTTTTTAGGGCCAGCACTTTAAAATGAGGCAAATGGAATGTCATTACAATTGAATTAAAAATAATGCGCTCGTACCAACCACAAACTATCACAGCTGTACAACTCTCCATCAGTTTTGGAATTCTGGCGATTTAATGACAAGGTTTTTCAATTGAGTATAACCTATAGCTATAGCTATTGTTTTCTCTTCACTGTAATTTATAATTTAGCCCTTCTGAAAAAAAAATTCCCGTCCGGTTGGATAAAGCACCGCGTGAAGTGGGAACATGGAGCTAGACAAGACGAGATTTAATTTGCGCAGCAATTTCATAATCATTTCGCTTCAATAATTATAAAGGACGAAGAAAAGAAGAGAGAACAATGTCATTATATGAGAAAAGTTACAATAATTTGCTGACTATATACACTGACTATTCTTGGTTTTCACGTGACGTCAGAAAAAACTAAAATTAAAAATTTTGAGTTTTCAACTTCATCAGGTAACAGTCATTTTTAAACTTATATTTGCTGGCCTGTTTTCAGCTCGGTAGACGGCTTTGTTTTGAAAATCGAACAGTTTGAATTTTAGATTTTTCACAATGCGTGACATCGGCATTGTTTCTGGGTAACTTGTTACGTGCGTGAAAATATCGATTCGCCTCATGTTTTCGAGTTCTGAGTAACCGATATGTTGAGGGAAGTGTCTTTGCGAATGTTTTTAAGTTTAACAACGAGAAGAAACGTTTCGAGAGAGCCAAAGTAAACTCCAGATGTTTCCACTGGTTTCCCGCCGCCATGTTGGAGTCTCTCAGAGGGGCTCCAACATGGCGTCTCCATACTAAACACTATAATTTTCAGTGATACACTTTGCCGATTAACTCGAGTTCGGAATATCGTACATCCCCGAAACTTTGGCACGTTGCCTATTTGTTACTCTTCTACGATATTTCAATTTCTTGACTCAATTTATCGAATGGTAAGCGATTTTATTTCTTATGTGCGTGAAACTTGTGTGACGTGAAAATCACCAATACTGCTCGGCATTCCTCGTTGTCAGCTGGAACCCGTACCTCCTATCGAGTTCTGTTCCAGTTTCGATGCAAAGACAGCCGGAGAGGAGTTCCGGGCCGGGGGATGCCGCAAAACCAAGAAAACTAGAAAAGTGTCAGTTACTAAGGAAACGATTTTACAAAATATGTTTTTGACGTCACAGAAGCCACATTCGTTGTTAAAAATAAGTTTAGTTTTTGTACAAGCAACTGCAGGTGACGATCGTGAAAGCCTTCTAGACTGCAATATACCTTGACCAATATTCTTTTCTTTTTACTGGAACCAGCTTTTTGTTACCCTTCCTAGAAGTTTCTGCTTTCTTCTATCGAGAAGAAAGCCGTCGCGGCACATTAGCACTTCTTCGCGGCTCTTTGAATAAGGAAAAAGAAAAAAAAACCCGCTGGAATCTGCATGTAAAAATTAATAGCTATTGAGATTGGATTGGAGAATCCGGGTATCGATCCCGGTACCTCCCGCATGCGAAGCGGGCGCTCTACCATTTGAGCTAATCCCCCTAACACATTTGTCTCTTAACTTATGGAATGTCCAACGTTTGGATGCGGGAGACCAAGCAACGAAGAATAAAACTGCTTGGCTTGCTTATTGCCAGATATCTTGACCAAGAAATGCTCGTACCAACGTCACTCTAAGTGTATATATATTAACCAATATTTCAACTAGCAGAGCTTGTCATTTTCTGGGTCCATACTTTAAAATCAGGCAAATTAAATTCCATTACAACTGATTAAAAATAAAGCGCTCGTACAAACCTCAAACTCTATTACAGCTCTCCATCAGGTTTAGAATCCTGGCGATTGAACGACAAGGATTTTAAACTTAGTATAAACTTAGCTATAGCTTGAGGGGCTAATTATTTCAACAGCTCAGCGCTCGACTGAGCTAACGCAGGAGACGGATTCGAAGTGTCAAAATAGAACTGAATAAAAATTGCGTATGAAAAGCATTTTGTTGCTACTCAGTGCTCTTTACTGGAGCAACAAAGGCCTAGACAAACGAAGACCCGAATGACTCGATCACTCACGATGGTCAAGAGAGTACGACGGTACTCTGTTTCTCTTGTGATGGCACAAGCTTCTAAGGGCCTGATTACATGGACCGGGCTGGCCCGGTTAGCCAGGCTTATTTCAGTTTGCCGAGATCTCGGTACCTCTGTTAAACGCAACAAAAATCAACTTCGCGATTACATGACAACCGGGCCAGCCCGGTCAGCCGACAAAGAAACCCATCCCGGCAAACCGGGCCAGTCCGGCTCATGTAATCAGGCCCTAAATGAGTGAACACGTAAACTTGAAGTAATTATCTCCGTGTAATAACCGCGAAACAGCACGGGCCGAGTTTCGTATAAAGAGTACATGATAGATGTTGTCTTATTTGTTTGATCGAATCTGCATTATGTGAACATCAAATGAAAATTCGAAATTGTTTCTTCTTCACCGTAATTTATAAATCCCGCGTGACGTCAAGACGAGAATTGCTTTGTGTAGTGCTAGTTTTCCAGTTCAAAACTCAAGTGGAAGCAAGACCCATTAGGCGAGTGGCTTCACTGCAAAGTTGACGATCATGAGAGCCTTCTAGATTACAACATACCTTGACAAATTTTCTTTTCTTTTTACTGGAACCAGTTCTTTTCTACCCGGCCTGGTCCCAGAAGTTTCTTCTGTCTTACGACAGCGGAGAAAGCCGTCGTGGCATAGTGGCACCGCTTCGAGACTCTTTGATTGAGAAATATGAAAAGCAAAAAAAAAAAACGCTGTAACCAGGGTAGTTCTTTTCACAACCGTGATAGCAAATATTTTTTTCATCTGCGTGAAAAAATTAATAGCAATTGAGGACGGATGTTTGAGAGGTAAGTGGAGAATCCGGGTATCGATTCCGGTACCTCCCGCATGCAAAGCGGCCCTCTACCGTTTGAGCTAATCCCCCTGGACGGTAAGTATCTGAAAAAAATCAATGTTAATCTAACGCACCTTTAGCCAGATATAACCTTTTCGCTTTCTGTGCCTTATTAACTGAGTAGGCTACCCATGCGCAGAGTAACGGGAAGTACCGTGAATGGCGGTCTTCCGGTTGTTGGACCTTCCCAGAGGTCGCGATTCTTGGTGCTGACCAAAAGGATCGCGGCCTCTGGGGACGAGAATGAGCAGGGATAACAAATCTGCTCCATACATAGGGGCGCAGCCAGGATTTTGCAAGGGGGGAGGGCGGGGGTCACACTGTATGTCACTATGTTAATTCTTCGGATTTGTGCGTTTTTGTCACCTGAATATTGGATGTTGTTTACATAAAAAGAAGAAGGGGGAGGGGGCTCATGATCAAACGAATGCATATGAGTGACGGAATGGGTTTTATCCTCGGGTAAGAAACCTGTACTAAAGAAATGTTTGTATTATAGGGGAATAAAATTTTTGAGGGAATATTGTTTATTTGTCATTTGCGGACGCAAAATATTCCCGATAAAAATCATTTTATTATCATTATTATCAATACACAAGGCCAAATAGCGCCCTGATAACTAACAAATTTAGTAAAGTTTTCAAAAATACAAGTAAGAACTTACTTCGCGCTGAAAATGTTATAACTGTTAAAAGCCGGACCGGTGTAGAACTTGGCGGATATAGCTACGATGTCTCTGAAAATAATCACTAATGAGTTAAAATCTCATGGATAATCATAATATTTAACGAACTTACATTTTACAGTTGATCGTCAGACGACAAGAACTTGCTTTCTTTGTTTCTTCGATTTCGCTTTCGCTTCTAGCCTATCTTCAAGTCTAAATCCGAATTTTTTGTCTGCATTCTTCCCATTTATAGCAAGTAGACTGATTTTTCTCTCTGAAAACTATTCGTTTTGTGTGAAACTGAACTACAAAGCTTGCTGTTCGCTCGTGCGCACCTCGATGGTTTACCCGCGTCAAACGGTCTGACGTATTACGGTCTGACGTCTGAACGTAATCTGATTGGTTTAAATTCATCGCGTGAACCAATCAGCTTCAGGGCCGTTGCGGCCCGCACAGCGTGTGTTTTGACGAGGCCGGATTTCAATTTGGCCTCGTATATTGATAATAATGCAAATTAAATATGTTCGAACGCAGGCTAGCGCTAAAAGGGCGGGTGTGTTTGTTGATAACACACTACACCTAAATGTCGAAACACCTGCTGCGGTAGCCGACCTGCCTCTGTTTGAAGGTGACTCATATCTGCATTTTTTACTCTTGCAGAAAAGGCTGTATAGCACTGCTCGCCTTGTGCAGGGCCCAAAGTTCTACCTGTGCGGGAAAATTGTGCTGTTATGTCCGCATCAAGAAGTGTTTTGTCCTGAAACCTGTGCCGTTATAGTCTAAATTAGTATTACATTGTTACCACGACAACAAATAGAAAATGTTGATCAAGATAATGTGCAATCAGGCTCAATCTATGTATTTGCAGATGTAAGGGGATAATACAGTGTGCAATCAATAAAAAGGTAAAGCATGATTTTATGTGTGCTTTTGATGATTTTTCAGTTGTTAAGATCCACAAGAGTGTACGTTTTGTGATATTAAGCTCAGCTCTCTGCGTTCACCCACAAGAAAGCTTCCCCTAGTTCCCAGGGAACTGGGGAAACGAGGAAGGTGCATGTTATTCATTGTGTCTTGCCCCATTTCCGCCGCCCCGCCCATCCCCCTAAGGCCTTTGTACTTCTGAAACGTTGCATTATGTTTAGAGATGTTCTTAATTGTTAGTCCACGTACTCGGAAAGTAGTGTAAAACATCTCTCACGTTCCAAGTGCGCTGGACTTCGGATCGAACGGTCCGTACACTTAACTCTCTCAGTTACTCTCTCTACCCACGGGTATAAATGGGTACCGGCGAAAAAATGCTGAGGTCGGATGAACCCTGCGATGGACTAGAATCCCATCCAGTTCCTGGATGTAGAAATATTCCTAGTCGCTTCATGCTGCGAAAACAGGGATACCCTCCGGCGGTATGGGCCACTCAGTGGCTCAACGCAAACATTTCGCTGCAATCACGAGCCCAAGAATACTGCAATACAAACGTTAGCGTGGAGGACTCGGTTACTAATTCTTTCTGCTGGCAGTGTCTTAGCACAGCATCTTCCATAAAAAATATATAAACCGTTATAAATAGTGCTCGGGTGTAAAGAAACAAAAAAATACTATAAGCCAAGTAGCAATAAAAATTTGAAACGCAAAAATTATAACGCAAAATGTTACCTTCTGCTTATATATGTGAGCAATTTCACAAGAAAAAGAAATTCTCTTTAAAAACGTTCACAATTCCGAATTAAGCTTTGGACTACGATAAAATAAGGAATTATATTTCTCTGTGTAAAGCATTCTGTGGCTACTCTGCTTTTTCCTTGAGCATATATACTGGCGAAAATATTTAATAAACGAGCTGTACACTGGGGAATTAGCTCGGACGGTAAAGCATCTGCTTTGCCTGCGGGAGGTACCCAGATTATCTATTTGTTTAACTTTTTTGTCATATTCAGTAGCTCAGTTTCAGAGTAAAATTTTTCAGAAAAAATCGCGTCTAGAGTTTCTGCAAATCCGGTTCCAAGCGTTTATTTACATTTAAGCAATGTTTTAAAAGCTTGGCGATAATTTGAACTGTGCAGTGCATAGATAAATGGATTTACAACAGAACTTATGAAAAGTAGTGCCAGCCCAAAAGCATGCACAGTTTGGCTTATGAGTCGAAAATGGCGAAGAACAACGGTAACGCTAGCAGGCAAAACACACGCTCCGAACACCAGGGTAACTGTGAGCGACATTTTCAAGAGTTGTTTCCTTTGCCGTATTAACTCTTTCTCAGGTATGTTGCTTTCAGGCGTTACTGCACTTCGAAGGTAAAGCGCTTTTATAAGTTTGCTGTAGCAAAAACTAATGACGATGAAAGGGATGATGAAAACAAAAATAACGTAAAAGGCTATGTGAATTAACTCTGCTTGGTCGCTGTACGTCCGTCGGCAAGCTGCTGTTTTGAATTTGTAGTCTGTATGGACGAACAGTGGTACGTTCAATGTAACTGACGCCATCCAAGTTCCAATTATTGCGTATCGAACCGTTTCCCGCGTTAGCTGCAACATCTGTAGAGGTCTTGTCACGGCGTTAAAACGCTCTATTGCCAGAATAGTGAGCGTAAATACGGAGGCAACTGTCGACGTGAGAGGAACGTTGAACCCAACGAAGAATACACAAAGAACAGTTCCAGCAACTCCATCTGGAAGGACTGTCAACAGCGGGATGAGGGAGAAACAACAAAACAGCAGACTTGTAATGTCGGCGGCCGCCAGATTTGCCAGCAAATAATTCTGAGCCGACTTAAGTGTCTGAGTTCTCTTGATTATCAAGAGGACTGAAAAGTTTCCAGCGATTCCTGTTCCAAAAACGATGACTCCTAGCACCAGAAGACAAATAAATAGCGAGTCAATCGTCAAAGAGTTCTTTCCATTCGACGCGCTCGCTCTTTTCGCTAATTCCAAGACTGTCTCGTTCGTTGTAGAATTCAGTGAGATGTTGTAGGACATTCTCTTCAGAATCGTAACTTGCAAAAGATCTCTTACTGAGAAACTGATTTACACTGTAAGGGTGTTTTACGGCCAAATTTCTTTTAGTTATTAATTTCGTAATTTTTGAATGAAAAATTGTAAATTAAAGTTTTGAAATGATTTTTAGGAGATCGAATGGTGCAAAACAATAGCCGGCGTTTGTGAAGCTCTTGATTCCGGCTCGGTGATTGGTACATTCATAGCGATGATTAAATTAATTTTACCCTCTTCAAAGTTCTTAATACTGACACACCTTCCTTTCTCTGATATTTTAATAAAAGCGAGAAAATTCAAAACAAACAAGGCATGTTATTAACGCATGGGAACTATTATCATCCTTAGACACCATCTGCTACTCCAAAGCTGCTGGATGGGTAAAAATAATAATTAAAACCTTATTTTTACGTTGCATCTCAGTCACGTCAGATGTTTTCAACTGGACTCAAGAGGGTCTCAATGGGGTTGTGGCTTTTACGGTTAACGGTTAACTTTTTGGCTTTTTTACGGCTAACGGTTAATTTTGTTCCATTACGGTTAACAGGAGAAGTTAAAAAATAATTGCTATTGTTTTAAGAAGTTAAATATTAATTTCCATTGTTGTAAAACATACTGAAAGTCTTTGGACCATTTTGTGTATAATTCTTATGATTTTACTGAAGTGGAAAAATATTAAGAATCTAAGAATACCAAAATAAGATAGAGTTTAAATTACTTAAAGGAAAATAAACAAGGAACGACAGATCCATGAACATGTTACCTACATCACAAGTATATTTGATTATACGTGTTTTTTGTACTAGCAACAATTTTATATGAATCTTATATCACAAGGCTTTAATTTACAGATTTGTATAGCCTGCCAACGGCGACGAATTATGCAGACACTTCCGAAACTTCCGGTTTTGATCGGCTATTCTCGGTACCAGAACACATAAACGCACAACACATCAGACTCAAAAAAAGTTCTCGAGGCCTTTTTTTTTGTATTAAGATTTTTTACGGTTAACATTTTTTACGGCTAACGGTTAAAATTCTTTTATTTTTATGTTTAACGGCTAAATTTTTACTGGATAAAAATCGCTTATGCTTATTTTTATTCGTGAGAAGAGTGAGTGTGTTCTTTCATCAGCTGTGCGCAGAGTTTTGCCAGAACTGCCAAAACATCCTTTATAGATACATAGTTTTTTTTAAATATACAGAGTTTAACAATATATTTTTTACACATTTTACAAACAACTATTAACCAGGGAAACTTTTTATATCAGTCATGAACAGGTTCTCGTACAGGTAACTAATAATTACAAGTAGCCAGCGAAATATGTGAATAACTGAGGTTGGCCTGTTGGTCTAGTGGTATGATTCTCGCTTCGGGTGCGAGAGGTCCCGGGTTCGACTCCCGGACAGGCCCATCAGGGTACCTTTTTAACAGTTTAAGGTGGCTTACTACAGCTTTGCTGCAGTCTGAAGGAGCCCAACTTTTAACCGGTTTTTATAATATGTTCAAAAATGTTTTATTTTTCCTTATTACTGATCCAGAGTACAATTATCATCACATGCTATATTTGAACAATAAAAATGCTGATAATAATGATTTTGATGATGATAAGATGAACGACCGATTGCGAATACCCGTATGATCCCACTTCAAACTTTCAGGAAAAAAAATTGGCTTTGTCATTTGTTTAAACATTCATGTAAAATAAAATAAAAGCCTGTTCGACAGAAAGGTCTGGTCCAGATAACGGATCTCAGGTTTTTCTTTAGCAGAGTTCATAAGTTAACAAAGTTGAAATACTCCCCAGATATAAAGTTGTTGAAAAAAAGTAGCCTGACAGCGAGATATCTGCCCGCGAGCAATTAACTCTGAGCTCTCCATCAATCAGTCTATGTTTATTCACTGGGAAAATATCCATGAGTTTAGAAGTTTAGAAATGTTCCAATGTACAAACCTGGCGTGTACACATTACACGCGGGTAAATAATTAATATGTGACAGATACCCAATAAACCAATGATCCAAGTGACGTTCGATCAGAGGGAAGCAGAAGTTTGTTGATCTGGAAGTGGCATAATTTCCTCACCAAATTATTATACGTCTGTATGCCGAGAAATCGAAGGCAAAAACTGCAAATTTTGTTAAGTGGTGGCTCACAGAGCTCTTTGATTTGCTACGAAAATGACACTGATCAGCATGCATATTGTAAAATAACCTGCGATCGGGCGTTCTTTATATTTTTGAGAACGTCTGCTCACAGGTTAATTGTGAAACAACGTTACGTAATCTGGAACCCACTTTATATACGGTATTAAATAACCTGACGGTACTAGTGACGTCAGCACGAGCGGACTGTACACGTTTCCTTTTTCAAGTGATTTTTAATTTTATTTCGCTTTTTATAAAACATAAAACTCATGAACATTTTAAAACGAATTAGACTTTTAGGCAGTCGGTCAAGAAATACAGAGTGCAGAGGATCACACTGACGCACGAAAACCGATAGACAAGAACTGTCTCGATGCGGAAATCAATGCCAGGGTCTTAACGTCACGGAGGCGAATGTGGCAATTTGCATGAATTTGAAATAAATGAAAGGAAACCTCGGAATTAGCAATGCTTAACGAGCCTTACTTACTCGGGTCAAGGTCACCCTATTCCAGCAACGCATGTCTAAGTGCATGATGGACATTTGCATTTTAATAATCCGGAGTTTCCAAAATAACAACATATTACACTTGAGTGAGAGAGCATATCGGTATAATCCGTTGAACGAGAACTAAGAGAGGATTTATACATCAGTTATTGAGTTATTTATTCAGTTTTATTTCAGTACAGTGCGGTCTATTTAAGGCCTTATTCAACTTTAAGATCATTTGGATATTTCAGGTAAGACCTTTTTGTACTTTTTTGTCTATTGCCTTATAAAGTTTGTTGCAATAGTCTCGAATAGTGTTATCGTCAACACACGCCAGTATATTTTGACCGATTCTGTTCACGATGAAAGAATGCTTTAGTATGAGAAATACGGCTATACTTCCTTAAAAATGCCGCAATAGAACTGTATCCTTTGCGATAGCGGCGTCTAGTTTTCCACGCAGAATATTTCAGGATACTTGCTTTTGTTGAGAGGATTGCTGAACAACTGAAGCCGGTCGTCCTGTATGGAAAACTTTGTACACAAACATCGTCTCAAAGTTAAGATGCCAAGCTCGTTGATTTTTTCTACTTTGTTTCAAATTAATAACGATGATCGCTAGGTATAGACCGATGTAAAGAATATACACGGATATCATTCGTGGAAAATCAATCTAAACTATCAAACTGCGCTTGATATATAACGGTAAGGAAAAAGTTAACTATTTTAGAGAATTAAAAGTTAAAAATTATCGGCCCAACTGACTTATATGCTAATGTATGCTGTACCTCGCACATGTTAATGTATAAAATTTATCCATTTTTTGCACATTGTAAAAGAGTACTGAAATATGTATTTAAATAACTATTATATAAACACGTTTGAATTGTTTTATGTTACTTTAATTTTTGGGTGGTACTATATTAATCATAGAAGTCATGAAGCAGAAAAATATTCAGTTCTCTGTTGCGTGAACGGATGACGCAATTTGCGCATTGCGTGTGTTTTGTCACGCTGATAATTTTCGTGCCGCAGGTCAAGTCGGTAAACATGAAGGATATCTTGATTTTGTTTTTCTCGACGGGTCGGTAGTGTCCCGCAAATTCTAGGTTAAGCTTCATTCGTTACTTTTATGTATCGCTAATAAGTGGTGTAAGTCCGTCAATAAAGAAACCATAAAGTCTCACCAGTCAGTGCATGCAAAAATGGTCGCTTTCTGTCAAGAAAACAGTAACTGAATTTGGTCATTTTAGTTGTGGGTTTGCTGTTCTTTATTTCTTAGTTTGTCGCATGTTTTCTATGCGTCCACTATCATGCTTAGTTTTTTTTTGTTTCAATGTTTGACTTATGCTTGATATTTTTCATCTGCATAGCATTCCGAAAACTCAATATACTCGCGTTTTTGATATTAACAGACTATTTACTTATAATTATAAATTAAAAGGTGTGACCAATTTTCGCTGGAAGCCCGATCTGGATCCAAGTCTGTCGCTTGCTTTATCTGCTCATGCTCTACTACGTAAGGTCTAGGGGCCAGAAAGTTAACTAAAACTTTCCTCTTTCGTCAGACTCTACAGACAACCCAGTCATGTTTAGACGCCGGAGGAGGATGTCGTCAGCTTCCTCCACTACTTCGCTAGAGACTGCACCCGTTGGAGGAAAGAGACCTCGTCTGTCCAGTACCGCACCTATGTACACACGGCAACGTGACGTATTTTCCAGAGGAGATCACTTGGATGACACACAAAAACAATGGGCTGCTTTGGGTGCTTGGTTTATGGGTCCCAAGGCGGAAAATGGAGAAGTATTTCGCGACCTTTTGACACAAGCTGTTGATAACCACATTGGATTTCGTCGCAAGTAAGTTTCTATTGTCAAGGATCGATTGTCCATTCGTTAATTTTCGCGAAGTTACTAACCTTAGTCACAAATATGTTAAGAGTTCTTAGTGTTTCTCGAGCTTTAAGGTAAATCAGAGGAATTCATGATCACATCTTTACGTGACGCACGGCGTTCCCGCGCTGGATTAAAACCTTCCGGCAGTTGACAGCAAGTCCTTGCTCCTTAGCTTTTGGTGTCACTATTTTTAAATCTCGGAGGGCAGTAGAAGTGCAAGTGACACAGTCATTATGGTGGCCTTACATCTCAAAACATGGGTTTTCGTGTGTGTCTTGGTAATGAAGCGAACTCAAAAGAGAATTGCGTGGCTGTAAAATAGGTGTGTTAACATGCAGCTTATTTCAGGCTCTCAGATTATAGCATGAGCAAGAATATGACGGCTGGCGAAAAGGATTCATAAAAAAAAAGTGGAAAGTGGAAAGAAGAGAGCCTGTAGATATTCTTTTGGCCCTGTGAGTGATTTGGTTTTGACATTTTGATGGGTATTTCAACAACTCGAGGGCCAGTAGCTTCTTTTTTGCAGTATAACATCATCATTTGGCGCAGTGCTCTTCTCCGCAAAACAGACAATTTGTAACAATTTCAAAATACATAAAATGATATTATTAACACCACATCATTCACAGGATATGCCTTCGGCTTCTTATAAGTCCTTACCAAACCCATAACAATAAGCTAGTTACACGTGTAGACTATGGGTACCTCATAGCAGTCCGTAGGCCTCACAATGATACAATTTTGACCATTTTCAGTTATTTTCCCTGTGATCCTCCTTACGTCACCGATGAAATCCGGGAAGCAGGATCCTTTAAGAATGCCATGAACAATTTGAGGACAGAAATGAATAACTTGCAAAAGGAGATGATGAACTCCGTACCGTTCTTTAGTTCAAGATACAAGGTGACTGGCTTTAAGACAACTTGGTTTTGCACATACATATATGTGCATAAATGCATATTTTATTGGCTAGTCTTCATGTCAATATAACAAGAAATTAAAAAAAGTTACAGAAGCTAAAAACAATGTAAAAATAACATTTTAAGTATTTGACTTAGTAGGTGCTTGACATAATTTAGGGATCCGCTCAGTTCGAGTGTAGACTTTTTCTCTTCTGCAGCGTGGTCGCTCTATATTGAAAAATCCTTTGGCCGCTAGCAGTGGCAACTCGGAGTAGTATGTTCAAAAGTTGAGAGTTTTTAGAACATAGTCCTTGTCGAGACGGAGGATCTTATAACTAACAAGTTACTCGTATTCGTATTTCTTACAAGGGTCATGTTCTTTGGGACACAGCCATGCCAGCGAATCTTGGCTACATCTCCGCCATGTTGTTTAATCAAAATAACTGTGCATCAGAAGTGTCAACTGTCACCAGCAAATTTGAGATCGAGGCTGGAAAGGACTTGTGTGTCATGCTGGGTTATGACAGGGACAAATGTATGGGACATCTAACGGCTGGTGGGACTGTCGCCAATATTGAAGCAATCTGGGCCGGACGAAATATCAAATACTTTCCACTGGGATTGCAGGAAGCTTTGCAAAAGGATGATAGATTACTTCAGGCAAGAGGATACAAGGCGAGTTGTTTTAAATGTTCAAACTGAATAAACTTTTGGTTTTCTTGAAATTGACCATCGGGTATTTTATTAATATATCGATTTTGGCCAAGGGATGTCTAAATTCTTTTCAAGTTAGCTTTAACTAATAGCTCTCTTAAATTGTTAGCTAATCACGAACGGCTAGGAGTTGCTATTAAGACAAATTTTGGTAATCAATCCCTTTTAGAAACTGCTTCAGTGACTAATGAAAGCAAGAGAAAATCTGACGAAACTGAGGATCAGTATATTTCGAAAACAGGTTCCAATGAAATCCAAATTTCAAATTCTCAAACCCAAATTAGCGATTTGTTTTCGCTTTCAGCTTTGCAGTCTGTGTTTCAAGTCAAGCCCTGTTACTATGCTGATCAGAAGTTTTAATTATTTTATCCTGATTAGATTTTCTTTCCCCAAAGAGGGGAAGAAGCAGAACTGTTAAGCGGATCGCAATGGGAACTTCTCAACCTAGATGTCGACCATATTCTTAAAATGCCATCCGATGTCGAAAAATTGACAAACCTCAAACATCAACAGTTTATGAAAATCATGTCTCAGTACCTTTATGAGTCTGTTGGAGTGCAAGAATTCGTACGTCGCCATATGCTGACTCAGAGTCCTTGTGTGATAGTACCAAGCACAGTACACATTTCGTTAACGAAGGCCGTCACCATTCTTGGACTGGGGCGAGAATGCCTCGTTACCGTTGCAGTTGACGAAAATGCCCGGATGGATCCAAAGGGTTAGCATACGAAATGCATGTTTTACATTTTTAATCTTTTTCTGCAGGTGTGAATACAGGTGTGAATTTCGATAATCTCTAAGAGTGAACATCAACTTCCTTGAAAATTTTCAGTTTCAATACCTTGCCAAAGAACTGATATAAAGATTAATTCAAAAGTTTCAGTGTACTCTTATTATCTTGTTCTCACATGTTAAGGAAAAATAACGGTAATATGCCTAGAGCATCTTGTTGCACATTAGATGATTGTTTTGGCACGCCGTACATGGGTCAAACCTTATTCAATCAACTTATACTATACCAATAAGGTTTATTTTTTGGTATTCCATCTTAACCTGTCTTTATTTTCAGAACTTGAACGAACTCTAAAGGAAAAATTAAAACACAATATCCCTGTGATCACAGTGTTGGCTGTAATGGGAACAACAGAAGAAAGTGCCGTGGATCCCCTTACCGACATTTTGGATTTGCGTCAAAAGTTTAGAACGAAGGTTGGTCACTTATTTGAATTTTCAATATTTTTAAAACGTTTAACTTTTCGTTTGGAACAGATACTTAGGGCATATTTAAAACAATTCCATTGAGACTATATTTAACAATTATTCCACGAGCGCGCGTTGGATAACCATATCATATCCAACAGGCGCGAGCGGAATAATTGTTTTATTAAATACGCCCAAAAATATTGTACAAACATTTCAAAAATGCATTCTTTTACGCGTACACGAACCTCTTTGGTAGGTCAATGGTATATGAACTCATATACCATTGCCTCTCAACCAATCAAAACTCAGGAAATGCGATATACCATAGCTAGCTCATTTCATTCACCTTTTAATTTTGCAAAAAAGTGTCTGTTTGTACTTTTAGTCGCTACATATCATCATCATCTTTTGAGTGAACAGTTCACAAGTTATTGCTGTAAACATTTACATTCAAGCGCCAATATATTACCATTCATTTGAGGCTGGTTTTCACTAGCGCATAAGCATAACAACAAACGGACACTCCGTTCTTCTTGTGCTTATGCTTATATTTATGCTTGTGTCGCGGTGATTCCTAGTGAAAACAACATGAGAAAAAAAAAGTGTGTTTTTTCTTCTTATGCTCGTGCTTATGTCGTTATCTCGTGCTTATGTTGTTGTGCACTAGTGAAAACCAGCCTTTACTTGCGCACGATGTATGGATAACGTTTTATAGAAATTTAATGTAGAATCATTGTCTCCGTGAGATCGCTTTAACGTCCAGTTACCATGATTTAAACCCTGGAAAAATGACTCTTCTAATTAATATTATTGCCTATAGGGTCTCAACTTCAGTGTGCACGCCGACGCGGCTTGGGGAGGGTACTTCTGCAGCATGTTACAACGTGATCAACCTGAAACGGAGAACACGCAAACGGCCGCGGAAACAGGTTTTGTTCCAGAGATGTACCTGAGTTCATACGTGCACAAACAGTTGTCAGCTCTCAGCCAAAGTGATACTATCACCATCGATCCTCACAAGTCTGGTTTCTGTCCCTACCCTGGCGGCGCGCTGTGTTACAGAGACAGACGAATGAACACTTTTCTTCAAATCACCACCACTGTTGTTTATTACCATGGCGACAAGGTCCTTGGTGACATTGGCATCGAAGGATCAAAACCTGGAGCTTCAGCCGCAGGGGTTATGCTAGCAAACAGGGTAAATAGCTGCTCTAGTTGTTTACTCTACATTTTCAGTGGCGAATCAGATATATAGGGGAGATATAGTACACTTTTGTGCAAAAATATGACAGCCAGCGTTCTTACTAGAAAGGGTCTCCAGTCAGGTTTACTAGCTGAAGACACCTTAACTATCCAAAAAGTTCGTGCTGGGTCCACATCAATAATGATGTAATATATCAAACACGAGAGACTGTTTCATCACATTTCCAAACACCGAGAAGAGAGTTGAAAATACGACAAGCAGCGGAGTATTTTTGACGAACTTCGAGGTGTTTGGAAATGTGATGAAACACTGTCTCGAGTGTTTGATATATCTTCTCAATCGAAACTAAAACCACGGAGAAAACGAAAAAAAAAATCGTAAAAAGCTATGCTAATTAAGATCACATTTCCAAACCACGGTTACGGTTCTGATTTCCTTTGTTTTAACGTGATGAATTATTAATGAGTTTGAGAAATATATATGATATATCGCGAGTGAGAGGACAAACTACATGTCCTCTTTACAATATTACATACAGTAGGCTCAGACGTCAGCATTCAAAGGACGCCACTGTCTGCCGCTATCAGTCCATTCATGAGCCTAACTGAACCCTCCCAACCCTTGGTGACTTATAATTTTAAGGCATGAAGTTAGACCACAGCACCGGGGACGTAGTAATAGTGTGCGGATACTTTATCCTCCCACAGTCAATAATTGCTAGAAGTTGTTAGCCTATTTTCAAATCATTTATTTTCCCTTTTTGTCTCTATGTCGTTTAGGTTATTGGTCTTAACAAGGATGGCTATGGTCGCATTCTGGCTGAATGCATGTTCACCTCAAAGATCATGTACTGCTTGTGGGCGACCCTCGGCCAAGAAGATGACAACTTTGTTATCAGAACAACGAAACCTCTTCCCAATTGGAAGAACATGTCAGTTCAGGAGCACGTTCAATTCATCAAGGAGCGTATTCTTGGCAAAACGAACAAAGAACTTGCAGAGGTAAATGATTTGTCTAATGCAAATAAGCTCTGCAACTTTTCGTTTTTAGTTGCAAAAAATATCCCAGATTAGGCCCTGTGAGGGTAGTCTCGGTTAAAGCGACCACCTATATGCAAGAACAACAACAAATTTTGTTGCAATTGACGCGGTTTACAAAATTTACAAACTTTCTTGCCCATACAATAAGCATGTGTGCTATTGGAGGCGGGGCAAGATATTTCAGTTACAGTGGTAATAATTGGAAAGCAATCACAGAGAACAGGAACAGGAAAAGAAAATATACCAGAGTAATAATTAGTGGTATTATTATGTTAACACTGCTACCCAAAGAATGAAACATTGACCCTATGTTACAGTAAATATCAGTGTGCCGTAATTGTTCTGAGGGTCAAGAAGAACAATCTCTGGTGCGACTACAGCTCTCACCAGATATTTTCTTCAGATCAACTTGATATTTTATTATTTTGGCATTTTGCAGGACGAGGAAGCTATGCTGTACCTCAAAGAAGTGGGCCCCGACACAATGATACCATGTTTCTCTGTAAACTTGAAAGGAAATCAAAACGTTGAAAAGTGCAATGCAATTAACATGGCGCTTTTCAAAGATCTCTGTCATACATCAAGCGAACAGACCGCCCATCGCATTCCAATGATTGTTACTGCTTCAAGTTTAGTTCCCCACAAGCACAGCGCTGCTGTGAAGAATTTCAAGAAGAGATTGGGGGTAAGTTGAACGTGCCAAGAAGACTTAATCCCGGTTTGCAGTGTCAAGTCAAATTATACATCGATCTTAAGAATTGTAAGCACGCTTTTTTCGCTAGCGAAAAAAGTGTGGTCTGATAACTAGTGGCAATCGCGTAACTTAGCAACGAGATACTATTGTTACAGGCACCTTGAACGGGATTCGAACCCATGACCTCCGCGATGCTCTACCAACTGAGCTACGATGAAGTCACACAAGGCGTTGGGAGTAAGGTCAATTTATTGAGTTCATATTTGACCTTGCTCCCAATGTGTGGCTTCATAGCTCAGTTGGTAGAGCATCGCACCGGTATCGCGGAGGTCACGGGTTCTAATCCCGTTGAAGCCATGATTTTTTTTCTTCTTTAATTTCAATTGCTTAAGATTGGAAATTAACTGCGATGATCATCTCTCACTTTCATCTACATCCGTTGTTAATATATGAATTATTTCATGTTATGCTTCGATCGTAACGAACATTGATGTAAGTGCAACTTGCAGTTCTACTTATTCATTTTAATTTTATATTTCTTCATGCTTCTGGTTCCAGTTACACGTTAACAATGAAACCCCTGTCAAGTACATCATAACGACCTGCATGGATCCCTGGGCTACATCGATTGAGTTCATGGGTCACATGGCTGCCATAATGAGGAACAGCATTCTGTGCGCCATTGGAACGGTAAGAAGAAATATTAAATGAATTTCAAAACACCTTGCATGTACTAAGTCTACTCGTGGACTAGTGTATTACACAGTTGGAGTTTCGTTGTCGGGGGAGTTGTCAGAGTTGGTGGAGAAGGAAGCCGGGAGTAACTAGTTGTCTTACTCTTCTCAGAACTGACATTAAAAATACAGCCACTGCTCAATTCGTCCCTTTATGTGGCCTCATATTTTCTTGTGTATGTGTTCTGCTGGAACTATATAGTATAGTGCTTTAGATATTTCATGCCACTGTCGGTTGTAATCACGTTTCATTGAACAATATTTCAGGTTACCGACCCTAAGGCTTTCCACAACTTTGTCAGCACGGGTGTCGTTAATCAACAGAACGAGGTGATCGTATCGTACGCAGGAGACTTCAATGACGTAGCCAAACAGTATGACACTGTGGTGAAACTAAAATTCATCCATGATAAAGACGCCAAGAAGTATATAGTCATGCAAGAGAAGCTACTTCAGTCGAACACACAGCCTCGACCAATCGTGTTCAGAAGCAAAAAACAGAGACATCACGACGTCTTCTTCAAAGAGTCTGAATACGCTGGAGAGAATGAAGTGTTCCACTGTTTCGTGGGTCTACCCTCTGACCATGACAAGAATCATTTCATGAGTGCAGAGATGAAGATTGTGGATGTTGCACGGTACGAGCATTTTGACAAGCATGAATACCCCGAGAACATCTCATACTTCATGTACGGCGACAAGGAGAATGTGTTCTTGTTCCATATTCCCTCCAGAAGCCCTGACTTCTTTCAGGTAGTTATTTAGAAATAGTTATATAACATATCTCAGGAAATCGTTACCGTTATTTTTTATAGAATTAAACAACAATGGTTCAATTAATTTTAATTTTTGTAAACGGGCTTGGTTTTGAAAACTGTTGCTTTCTTTCCAGGCATTTATAAATTGGAAAAGCGGAAAATCTCTTATGTCACCAATATTTTTCAACGATGCTCGCCGGTTTACATGTACTTTGTCGTTCTTTTTCTATCAAGCCCTATTTGTAAACATTAAAACTGAAGCGAAAACTCTTTAAACCCAGTAATAGCCAATGGTGTTGTTGTTTAATTTACTTACTTATTTATTTATTACAATTTAAGGGTGATGTAGCAGCTTTCCTAACATATAATGTGATTGGTTTGATACCCTAGCCCTAAACAAAAGACTCAACAATTGAAACAATGACTTTGTCTTGAAAACAATAAAAGCTGCTTACAATAACAAACAAAAGTTTAATGGCATAATAAAAAAGGTACAATGACTAAAGAAATGTCTTGCAAATCTATCTTTTGAACTTTCTCTCGTAAAAATGCCATATGACCAAAATACCATATTTGCCAAATCCCAAGAAACTCTGTCTGCCGAGTTTTCTTGAGAGCTACCAGCTTGGCCTTCCACCGACCGCTCTGTATAAAAGCCTTTCTATCCCATCTACATAGAAACTAACGCGTACAGGATTTAAAAAAATCTGTCTCTCTCTCAAAAGGTGATCCAACTCGATGGCCCCCCTGACGGCATAAGCGGCGAAGTGGCAGATATATTACTTAGGCATGGGACCGAAGTAGAAATTCCGGGAATTTCTGGATCACCGTTGATAGTGAGTGGTGAAGTCCAGGACCTCGTGACCAGAAATAACTTCCACATCACATTTGTAGGCATTAATGGTAAAGTGGTGAAGAGCGAAGTGAAGATAGCAAGAAAAATCTGGTTTGCTGGAACAATATCTAATGTAAAAGTAGACAGAATAGAAGAATGACCTACTGGATAATGTTAGGGGATATTTAAACTTAGAAACAACAAATCAATGATAAAAATATTTCATTTACCACCCATACTGATTAAATGCTAGTAACGTTCTTTTGCGAATGAGATAGTCCGAGGGCCAATGGCTAAAATCAATCAATCAGATTGCCCCTTTGCGTATCCCGATTCAACCCGCGATCATCATTGGGCTCAGTTAAACAAAAGACGGGAGCAAAAAAAAAAATGATCACTGCTTATTGAGGTCGGATTTAATTTTATGTGAACTTTAAAAGGATGGTCCATGTGAGGGTAGAACTCACGACCTTGGCGTCAATTTTAGATTGTTTATGTCAAAATTATTATTAGCTGCTTTTATATAGATAGTCTTAATTTTTTTAACGTTTTTCGTTTCACGCAGATGTTTTAACGAGTTTTTATCACTCCTGGATGTCATTTAATGTAAAGCCCGAATCGCTGAGGGGTGTAACAGACTTTGGCCTCATTTAGCATGTTCAGGACTGAACGACAATATTATTTCACATGAAGAATTAAAAAAAAAAAACAACAAAAAACAACGCATCACCCTTTGTTGGCAGTTCTACTCCAAGTGTATGCGTTTCGGTATTTATAGATTTATTTATTAATTCGAGTTTCATTAAATGGGGAAGAATATAGAGCTAAGAATTTATCTTAGTTTATTATCCAACTGTGCGTCGTAGATTACAAATAACGCCCAAAATGAGTACAAATATCACGCGGTATTTATACTCCAGAGAACCGGTTGGAAATTCGCCCGCACGCGCACGGACATAACAATTTGGCGTGTTGGATAATAAATCTCTCGTTAGACGTTTTGTTGTGTAGTATCGCTGAAAATTTTTATTCGTTGTTTGTATTTTCGGGCTCGTCAAACTACGGCACAACTCGTAAAAATACTAAGCGATACTAGTACTACGCAACAACTAATAAGATATATATACTCGGCCGTGAGATACTGTTGATCGTCGACCAAGTAGTAATTTATGAGCATAAATTTGAAGATTACATATTAAATAAATAATATAACTAAGGAATTTTATATATTTATTTGTTAATAGTTGCAGAAATGTATAAATATGAATTTACAGTTATTAAAAACATGTGTAATTTGTAATATGTCATCTGACTGTCTAATGATAAATATTCTTTTAGAAGAACTCATGGTATGGGCTTTCACTTTGGGTGCGTGCCGGCCGGAATTTGACTCCAGAAGAGGTCCCTCAGTGTCCAGCTTTGCAAAAAAAAATTATCAAGCGAAAATAATTTCGTTCTGTTTCTTGGAAATGAAAGTATATAAATAAGAAAAAAACTTTGGAGAATCCGGGTATCGATCCCGGTACCTCCCGCATGCAAAGCGGGCGCTCTACCGTTTGAGCTAATCCCCCGATCCACCAAGTTGCGATAAATTTTATGAAGTCCTACTAATCAATTCACAGCTTTAAGAGTGGCTCAATCTGTCAATATTGACATGTATATTACGCAAGCGGGTATTTGAAGAATACTGACTTGTTTTTAATAGCAGACGGTTTTTTTTATGTCGAGTCGCTAAATAACACAATAAATACGCAATAATTAACCCTGAAATATATTCAATAATACCACATGCCCAATTTGTTTTAGTACTTGGAATGAGGCTTCACCAGAGACATTGTTTCATCGCATTTCGAAACACCGAGAAGAAAAGTGAAAATAAAACGCACAGCGGAGTATTTGCAAGACTCAAGTGTTGACAACCCAGTCGTTTTCAAACCGCAGCTTTAGTCTATTTTGACGTGTGACTCATGTGTAACATTCACTCACAAGGAAATGTGGTGCGCTATCGTTTTCATGTTAACCAATCAGATACGCGAATTTTCAATAGACCGCGAGTGTGTAACGATCGAGTCGTCAATGAAAACTTCTGGTTTTCAATTCTGCTAAAAAAGTCTACAAAGCAATATAAATTAGAAAGAGTTCAATACACCAACTGTTTGGATTAGTCATGATTTAAAAACAAGTGTGACGCCGGGGTCACGGTTTTCTTGCGACCATCTTGATGTCGCGCGGCCATGGAAATTCAAAATCGTCTATTTCATTAAATGAAATTAATATGTCCAGAAAAATCAAAGTTTTCCAGTTACTTTATTTAGTCTATTTAAGATGCTCACAAGTGCTATAAAATGAAAAACAAGAATTACAAAAGTTATAACTTTGTCATGATATCCAGTGGCCCGAATTATATTAAACATCGAATTACGCTTTTGAAACACCGTCACTGTCCGTTAATGAAAGCCCTGGACAACTTTACTTGTTGACTCCCTTGCCATCGAACCAGATCTTCCTACCAAGCTTTACTTTAGTCTTCACTTCTTCTCCATCTATTCCCACGAACATGATGTCATATTTATTTCTCTTCAGTGGATCCTGTACCTCGCCAGCCACTACAGTCGGTGACCCACTGATATCCGGAATGTTGATTTCAATACCTTTCTTCAGCAACAGGTCTTTATCATCCTTTGTACCGACTCCATTTGGAATACCATCCAGTTGGACAATCTGTGGATATTATAAAAAGATAAAAGTGTATCACACACTTCCCGATATAAATAACAGATTAAGTGTCAAATTAAATCAGGGGGGGGAGGGGGGGAGGGGGTGAGGGGATAGAAAACACGTGAACTCAAACAATGTGCATGAATTACGCAACAGAGGCGCTTCTATTGGTTAGTTTCTCAGACAGATGTCAACAACTATTTTGTTTTGTTCAGAGCTATGCGAAGAACTTTGTCAAGATTCATTATTCCATTAATTCAGGGCAACCATTCGATTGCTACTGCGAAACCTCATTTGCCCGACCGCTATGTCGCACTTTCAAACCCATTTGCTAAACTAGTTTCTTTTCTCCACTCTCCGAGACAAACAGACGACTAAAAATATCCGTGTAGATATAAGCTGGAGTGGTAGGGAAAAAAGTTGTTTAATTTTTAGAAAGTCATTTATGTAGTAAAATACTTACCTGAAGGAAATCAGGATTCTTTGATGGAATGTGGAACAAGAATGCGTCTTTCTTGTTACCGTACATGAAGTAGGAACTGTGTTCTGGATATTCATCGTCATCAAAGTGGTCGTACTGAGGGACATCAAATACCTTCATGTTAGCTGTCATGAAAGGTTTGCTTCCGTGGGACGGTATTCCGACGTAACAGTCGAACAATTCCGATTCATCTCCGTACTCTGATTCTCCAAAAAATACATCATGGAGCGTCGTGGTGGCTTTGCTTCTCAAGACAATCGGCAGCGGCTCTGTGCTGGTTCTCATCAGATCTTCTTGTTTAGTGGTGTATTCGTTGGCTTGACTCTCCGAATTGAATTTAAGTGTGGCGACCGTACCATACTGCTTTGAGACGTTCTTGAAGTTGCCTGCGTAATACACGATCAGCTCATTTTCGCTGTTGACAACTCCGGTGCTGACAAAGTCGTGGTGGCATTTGGGATCTTTCACCTGGCACAGTTAAAATAAACAGAATTAATGTTTAATCAAACCACGCATAAAACTGAAGAATTGACTTCCAAAACCGGCGGAATTTTGTGCGCTTTGACTGGCGCGGCTACCTATGAACAGGTAAGAATCACTGCCTTACACAAATAAAGAAAGGTCCATTTCTATTTTAACAATTCCACTTAGCAAAGAAGAAGGAAGCCTTTTTCAGTAGCCCTGCCTGAGCCTACTTTATAGTTATCACTGCTGCATTTAAAGGGGAACTGTTACGGTATTTTGACGTTTTTGCTGAAATATGTTCTTGAGTCAATGGAAACCCAAAATAATGGTGTATTTTTGTTGCCTATGGTTATATCATTACACTAAAACTGTTTATTGCCGCCTATCACTTAGGATGGCAAGGATAGAAATGGATTGACATTTAAAAAAACAAAACAAGTCATTTTTGTTTAAAATTCTAGAGCCATTTCTTGAAAATATCACCAGAATTCATTAATTCACAGTTCGTTTAATATCTTTCCGTTAGTCCATCAGGAGCACTGGGCACGAGAAAAGGTACCGGGTAACGATTTTAGCAATGAATGAAGCTGAAAACAGCAAAACCTCTGTGATAGTGCCCCTTAAAATGCCAACGGCTATGCAACATCCCTGTCCATATACACCTGCAACGTGTATCTCTCGATAGCTCTTTGGTCGGTATTAAAAGACGACCTTGCTAGTGGCTAATTTTATAGTATAGATTAGTATCGTTATGCACTTATCATAAATCATGCTGAATATAATCTTTAATGGGGTACATTACCGTTCCAATAGCACACAGTATGCTATTCCTCATAATGGAAGCCAAGTTATCAAGGAATTCGACGGACGTGGCCCACGGATCCATGCATGTAGTGATGACGAACTTAACGGGGGATTCATCCTTGTGATCCAACTAGAAAGAAAATCGCTGTTGAGTTATGATGCATTTAAGTGATGTTAATTATACTCTTGTTTGCAAAATCATGGGTAATCATTCTGCCTGTCACATTTTTTCCTTGACTCTAGGACTATCTTTTACATGTTAACTGTTTAATTTATTGCTATCACTGTTCTTCTTTGTCGGTTTTGTAGAAGGAAATTTACTTTAAATGAAAGGAGGGGTAAAGAGAAGATAATGCCGTTTGTGAATTTACTTTCCGGTATTAGTATTCAAATGAGACGCGATTGTCGACAAATCTATTTTATTACAAATTTTGTAGTTTGGAAATGAGTTTTCTATATGGCAAAAAGAACTAATGGCAACCTTTTCATATCTGGTTTATCTTCGTCTTCACTGCGCCAAATGAAAAATATTCTAGAGTATTCTAGCCTCGAATATGTCATTGTGATGCCATAGAATCCTAGAGGCGTACGCAATCCCCGAAGTACAGTATTTAAGAGTATTCGATCTGAATACGTGAAGTGCCGCTGAAGTATTCACAAGTATTCAATTTTGAATACGTGATGCACACTTGGAGGATATCCCAGTTGTATTTCGATAGGATATATCCCAGGTGTATTTCGAATCAGCTAGAATACGTCGCAAAATTACAGTATACGAGGCGTGTGCCGACTCGTATTCGAGCGAGTTCTGGCCCTTAGTAATAAAAAAAACGTAATAAGCGTGTTCTTACCCCAAGCCTCTTCTTAAAGCTCTTCAGAGCGGAGCTGTGTTTATGCTGTAACATACTGGAGGCTGTCACGATCATCGGGATTCGATGTGCGGTCATCTCTCCTGTGGAATGGCTGAGGTCTTGAAAGATCGCCAAATTGATCTCATTGCAGACATCAACACTTTTATTTCCCTTTAAGTTGACCGTAAAGCACGGAACCAAAGTGTCTGGTCCAACCTCTGTCAAGTAGGCCATGGCTTCATGGTCCTGCGTTCATTGAACATAGAAAGGTGTAACGTGTAAAGTATTCACACACGAAGACACAAAGTCAGAATGCTGGCCATTTTAGAATCACATGTAAAGATTCCACTTTTAATCCCAGAATGCTTCATGACACGGCGTGTCACGCAATAGCGTTACGCTAAACACTACATTTCTCCTTTCCTACAGTTGAGGAGAATCGCACAACCGAAGAAAGACAATTATCTTGAAACAAATAACAGTAACAACAAATGCTATGTAACAGAACTAGACTAGGCAAAATAAACTTGAACATGGGGGCGCGTAGTGCTGCGCAAAGTCCATAATCACGGAATGCTCAATTACTCAATGTTCTCACAGCGTTTAAGTTCTCAATTCTCAAACAATGTCCATTAATCACTATTAGAGTCATGCTGAACTCAGTAAATAATCAAATAAATGTTCAAAAATGTTCAAATAAATGTTCAAAAATGTTCATCCTTAATCAAATCTCTTGGATGAGTCTCTTTGGCGGCACGGGCACACGTGTAGACCTTCGAGGCACAGGCTCAGTCAGGGTTTCAGCACTTCCACCGGGGTCCACTGGAAGGCTTGAGGACTCCTGGCCTGTCACTGGAATATGGCTGCTCTCGGCACCTAGGTCAATTGCCTCTTCCTCAAGTGCTTGACTGGCTTTGAACGTGGCTGGGTCATCAGCCAGAAGCTTCTTGAAGTAAGATGAATTACGTGTCACCTTTTGATCGGTGCTTTCTGCTGTAAGCATGCTGTGATGCTTCTTAGTGACGGTCAACGGGGTCGGGTGATATGGTGTTGACAGCTTCTGTCGCTTTGGTTGTTTAACTAGTACAGTGTCTCCGACCTGAATGTCACAATCTTTGATGGCTCTCCTAGACTCAGCTTGGCTCTTGATCCTGAGTTTCTGCTGAGCATCTCTCTCGCGCATGGTCACAGGGTCATGACTTTCACCACTTGACATAACAACAGGGCTGGGTAACTTGGTTCTAATTGGCCTCCCAAATAGGGCTGTGGCAGGGGCAACACCTGTCGTACAATGGGGGGTAGCACGATAGTTGCGTAGAAACTGATACATATCTTGTTTCCAGTGGGCTGTGGTGCGTAGTACTTTTCCAAAGGTTTTCATAAATCGTTCTACTTCCCCATTAGCTTCAGGCCACAAAGGAGACACTTTCGGTGCTTGAAGCCAAGGTGCTTAGCAAATTGCGCGAACTCGCCACCATTAAAGGGGGGCCCATTATCGGACTTCACCACTTGGGGTACACCATAGGCAGCAAATATACGGTCGAGCTTAGGAATCACCGCTTTGGCAGAAGTAGAGTGAACAATCTCAATCTCAGGAAATCTTGAGTAGTCATCAATTACAACAAGGAGATAGTGTCCAGCAACTTCACAAAAGTCAATGCTTACTTGTTCCCAGGGACCATTGGGTAACGGAGTCATCTGCAGAGGCTCACGGGAAGGCTTGGGCGTTGCAACTTGGCAGGGAACACAACGTTTCACAATAGAGTCAACTAGGCTGTCCATTCTTGGAAACCAGACCTTTGAACGCAACAGGCTACGCGTCTTTACTAGCCCTTGATGGCCTTCATGAGCCAATTCGACCACTCGTTTCTGAAGTGCATCGGGCACTACTATTCGGCTTCCACGAAGCACTAGGTTACCATCCATTGAGGTCAGCTCACTGCGGATGTTGGCAAATATCTTGAGAGTGTTTGGGTCGACTCCCTCCACTGGCTTCAGATTATCCCACTGGCCGGTTGAGATGAGGCGCATTACCTCTTGAAGAGTGGCATCTTCTCTGGTTGCTTCACTGATCTCTTCTCTGCTTAGAGCCTTAAGTGTGGCTTGAGACATCACGAAGTTGACATACTGCTCTGCAGACTCAGCAATGAGATCACACTTTGTATCACCCTGGAGATGCCTTGAGAGGTAGTCTGCTGGATTTAGGTCACCTCTTGAATACAACACTTCAAAGCTGAAGGACTGTAATTTGAGACGCCAGTTCTCAATCCTGGCTGAAGCTTGGGAAGTAGGGCTGTTGAAGATGGATAGCAATGGTTTGTGATCTGTCACGACTTTGAAATGACTTCCCAGGAGGTACATGCGGAAATGATGGCAACCCCATGCAATTGCCAATGCCTCACGCTCGATTTGGGAGTAACGCCTTTCCACACTAGAGAGGGCTTTGCTGGCGTAAGAGATCACCTTGCCACCTTGAGTTAGCACGGCGCCTAATCCAACAGGGCTAGCATCCACAAGCAGGATGGATTTCTTACTAGGATCAAAATACGCCATTACTTCATTGGAGGTGAGGCTACACTTGAGTTGCTCTAATGCCGCTTGGTGAACATCTTCCCATTTGAACTCAATTCCCTTGTGCGTAAGATCACGCAAAGGAGCCACGATGTCAGCATAATGACGTATGAAACGAGACACATAGTTAGTCATGCCTAACAGGCTGCGCACATCACTAACTGAGGTAGGTGCTTCTGCTTGCTTGATAGCTTCCACCTTTGCAGGGTCGGGTGACATACCATCCGCACTAAAGACCATGCCAAAGAACTCAATACGTGGCATGTAAAACTGACATTTCTCCTTCTTCAGAGTCAAGTTCAAATCCTTGAAGCGGGTTAGGACAGCATGCAGGGTCTTGTCATGCTCCTCCGTGTTGACTCCATAGATGATGACATCATCGCTAATGTTCTTAACATTGGGAATGTCACTGATAGAGGCAGCAATTACATCCTGAAATTTTTCAGCTGCAGCATTTATGCCAAAACTTAGGCGCTTATATCTATACAGACCAAGATGAGTGGAAAAGGTGGTGATATGCCTGGAATCTGGGTGCAGGACCAGCTGATGATATCCTTGATTGAGATCTAGTTTGCTAAACACTTTTGCACCATTGAGGTCATGTACCACTTCATCAAGGGTAGGCATGAGGTGTCTCTCTCGGGTTATGGCTTTGTTTGCTTCCCTCATGTCCACGCACAGCCGTACTCCACCAGGTTGTTTGGGCTTGGGCACCAAAACCACAGGAGAAACCCAGGGAGTGGGTCCATCAGCAGGCTCAATAATATCCTGTTGCAGCAGAGATTCAACACAAGCTTCAAGATTCTTTCGCTGATGAAATGGGATGCGTCTGTGCGATTGATGGATAGGTTTCACATTCTCATCAATATGTAACTTGACCTCAACATTCTTCATCTTTCCAAGGCCACTGAAAAGACTTGGGTAATTTTGGAACACATTCCTTTCCACAGACACAGCATTTGCAATTTGCAGTATTCCAAGATCTGTAGCAGTTGCATATCCCAGAAGAGATGTTTTGCCATCTACCACGAGAAATTCAGAATCCACTGAACGACACTTGGACTCCACTAAGGCCTTGAATTTACCCAGAACAGGGAGGGGTTTGGATGAGTTAAAGGCATACACTTTAGTATCACAAGATTCTAATCCACAGTTAAACATCTTCGACACATCATGACTCACAATGTTCACGCTGGCTCCAGAGTCCACTAAGAACTTGCATGTGACACCATTGACTTTTAATGACACAAATGGAGCACTAACCTTGGTAGGAGAACTTAACGTGAAGGTGTATTCATCATCTGAACTCGACAGCGGTGAGCGTGGTTTTGACTCTGCGTTCACTTGGTTGACAGTTCGCGGGGGTTTGCGATTTCGACGTTCTTGCTTCTTGTTTCCTTTTCGAGGGGTTCCGCCTCTCCCAGGATTCTGACCCTTTTGAGAACTTCTACAATACTGCGCATAATGGCCATATTTTTTGCAGGAATTGCACTTTCGATTCCGAGCGGGACACCCAGCTTTGGCGTCATGTGGCCAGCTATCTCCACAGTTAAAACAACGAGCTGTCTTGTCCGGTGTTTGGGACTTCTGAGGAAACACAGCATTAGCACTTCCTGGGGATTCTATGTCAGTCGCTTGCTGCTCGGAGACTTCCAACGCTCTTGCTTCGGCCAACAGGGCTTCGAGTGTCATGGACGAATCTCTCAATGCTTTTCGGCGAAGACGCTGCGAAGTACACGACTGAACTATCTGAGATTTAATTTCTTTGTCGGCGTCAGTAAATTCACAAGTAGCTGCCAACTGTCGCAAACGAGAGTGATACGAATTCATGGTTTCACCTGGGTTTTGCTTCGCCTGCCGAAACGTGTATATCTCAAATTCCACATTCTTCTTCGGGTCAAAGTACGCGTTCAGCTTCGTTTTGGCCGTTTCAAAATCTTCACCGGTTTCTGGTAGGGTTTCAAAGATCTCAGATACATCTTCTTCTGCGTAATAAAGTAAAAGAGCTCTCTGTCTCTTCTTATCACTTATTGCAGCTGCAACGAAGAGGTTTTCGAGTCGTTTGATCCACTTACGCCATCGTTGGGAAATCGCTCCATCGGCATGAATGTCGAATGAATCGAAGTGAGGTAGTGCGGTAGCCATCACACACAGACGGATAGACGATAGTAGTGGATAGTAGGCGATAAAAGTCGATAGTAGTCAATCCTCGTCGCCAATGTAACGTGTAAAGTATTCACACACGAAGACACAAAGTCAGAATGCTGGCCATTTTAGAATCACATGTAAAGATTCCACTTTTAATCCCAGAATGCTTCATGACACGGCGTGTCACGCAATAGCGTTACGCTAAACACTACAAAAGGTTTTTTAGTTTTGGGGGAATTTATGCATTAACCTAACTTGCTGTATAGCAGGGAACAGCATAGCCCTCGAGGGGTAGTGCCTGTCACAGCAAAGAAATGCTCGCTATTACCATGACCTACCCCTGTGCAACTTAGCAAACGTGGCATTTAATCTTTCACTTTGGATATATGTATCAGGTGCGGATCTAAAGGAGGGATGCAGGGGGGTGCACAGCCCACCCACCTCCTGAGATGATCTGCGGCTTTCTAAAATAGCTTGTATTAATTAGTAATTTGTGCTAATCCTGGATGTGCCACTGTGTATTTATTACGTACCTTTGCAAGTTCTTCATTGGTTTTTCCAACAATTCTCTCTCTCATAAACTTGATTTGCTCCTTTTCGGACATATTGTTCCATTTTGGTGGCAGGGGTTTCGTAGTTTCAATGATGAACTGATCATCATCTTCAGGGAGCGTCAGCCAAAGGCAGTACAACATTTTAGCGGTGTAAGTACATTCAGACAGGATACGACCGTAGCCATTTTTGTGGAGACCAATAACCTTTTGGGAAGAAAAATTGACCGTGTTAGGGAAAACAGAGAGGATATTTCTTAATTTGGGTTATTTTTAGTGAAAGCATCTATCGATCGCTTTGTACAGCTGTAATGTAATTGCTTCAAGTTTTCTTTAGTGACCTCCCATTGCTTGCCAACTTTAACACCGGAATGAACTGTCTGATCTGATCATTTATAGCTATTTATATTATAAAATATACTGAAAGTGAAGAATGATCATCGCGGTGAATTTCCAATAAAAGCAATTGGAAAGAAGAAGTCTGAAAAAAAAATCAGGGCTACTCGTTGAAGCCCTGATTTTTTCAGGCTTCAGACCTCTTTCTTTCCAATTGCTTAAATTGGAAATTCACTGCGATGATCATACTTCCGTAGTTCAAATATGAATTATTTCATACATACTTCACATAAAATATACTTGAGCCCGTTTGCTTGGTAAAAACCTCCAATAACATTGGCAATAGAATGGAAACGGAACAGGGTTTTAATTTACTTCGGGCCTTATCAAAAACGTCACTGCAGTACAAGAACAAACATCTCTTACCCGGTTTGCCAGAAGAACTGATGCAGCCGCAGCACCCGGTTTTGATCCTTCGATTCCAATATCTCCAAGTGTCATGTCACCATGGTAATAGACTACGCTGGTGGTAATTTGCAGGAAGGTGTTCATCTGTTTGTCTTTGTAACACAGAGCACCAGCTGGGTACGGACAGAAACCAGACTTGTGAGGATCAATGGTGATTGTATCGCACTGTTCTAGAGCTGACAACTGATCGTGGACATAGGAACTCAGGTACATCTTGGGAACGAAGCCTGACTCTTCTGGTGGCATTAGGTAATAATTCTTAGGCTGATCACGCAGCATACTGCAGAAATATCCTCCCCAGGCTCCGTCTGCATGGATGCTAAAATCGAGACCCTGTAAAATATTTAACATATAAAAAGCATTGAGCGTGCCTTGACCCTGTAAAGAAGTGTAGGGTAGAACACGAGCCTCAGAAAATACGGTTGCAAGTTACCAGACCAGTTGTTATTGTTATGAGTTATAATCGCATGGCAACCCTAGCCATGCAAATAAGTGGATGTCAAACCTAACGTATACCACAGTTGATAGGTCTTAATACTTCCATCGCTATCTGGGATTCAGTTCAAGCCGAAATGTTTACCTTGAGTTTTAAAAAGATAAAGCCTCTGTGCCAAAGTGGCCCATGCATACTGCCGTCACTTACCCGCCATTTGTTTAGCTTATCTCTATACTCCCCCTGAATGAAATGCCAGTCAATCGCAGGATTAACCCCAGCAGTAAATTCGCCGGTACCCATTTATACACTTGGGTGGAGAGAGAGACACTGTGAGAGCAAACTCTTTTACCCAAGAACACAACGCAATGCCCCGGCCAGGGCTCGAACCCGGACCGTCTGATCCAGAGTACACCGCGCTAATTATGAGGCCTGGTACCGCGCCTCCTCGAGTTGAGTTTGTGAATAATCATAACAGTACATCACTGTTACCTTCTTTTAAAAGTAAAATGAGAAAATTACTCTCACCTTTTTGCTGAAGTCTTTCCTTATTTGAAGGATCTCGGTGAGTGGATCAATAGCGCTTTCCTCGGTGGTTCCCATGACTGCCACGACCGCGACTACAGGTATTTGCTTTTCCAGGTGCTTTTCCAGGGTGTCTTTTAGTACTGTAAAACAAAAAAAAAACCCTACAGCATTGGGGTCATGAAGACATGCATATGATTCCTTTATTATTTAGCAATGCTAGCCAAGGAATCTTCTTCAATCCAGGTTTTTTGGTTGTGCGTTGACAGTTAACTCGTTTAGGTACCCGAGGCTAGAATGTCTGATCAAAGGTGGCAAGTCGATCGATCGCGAGGGAGCCAAGGACGATATGCGTGAGAGTTTTATGTATGAGAGTTTTATATGCGTGAGAGTTTTATCAATGACAGGTTGTTTACAAGCAAAGTTTCTGAGTTGTAATTTGGTAAAGATAAGAGAAGAATCTTAGTGAATTCAATGTATGAAAATAGTTTTAGACCTGTACAAGTTTTTGAAAAAACAGAGTTAATAAAATCCTACAGGTTTCAAGAAACATTTCCGGCTCGCCTTTGGTAGTATCAACGTACCTTTTGCGTCCATTCGGGAATCTTCGTCAACTGCTACTGGAATAAGGCTATTCTTTCCCAATCCCAAAATGGTCACTGCCTTTGTGAAGGAGATATGAGCAGTGCTTGGAACCACAACACAAGACTTCTCAATAAGGGGATGCCGGCGAGCGAACTCGGCTGCACCAATGGATTCATAAAGGTAGTCAGACATGATGTCCATAAATTCTGTGTGCTCTAGTCCCGTCAGTTTCTCTACATCAGTTGGCATGTCAAGGATGGAAGCCGTTTGGAGATTCAGGAGTTCCCATTCGGAGCCACTTCGGTTAGTTCTCCTCGTTCCCCCTTCTTTCCTCTTTGGGGAAAGAAAACCTAATGGAAAGAGGCAGAAAAATAGTAAGTTAAAAAACCCTTCTTGTTTTATTGCAAATTTGTACAAATAAACGTTTTGGGTTAATTTGTCTGGCTAAAATTACTTTTAATCTATTTATTGAGAGCCTTGTGAGATTACCACAAGGGAACATCGCCAAACTAATACAAATTTCATCTTGGTAATTCTTGATATTGTGACTATTTTATGTACTTTTTCCTAGTCATTGGCGCTATTTGTCGTTGGTGTAACTCGCGATTCCGATCCGACTATGAGCAGCATTAGTTGTTTACACTGGCGCCGTTTATGAAACAATATCACTCCAATATCACTACACTATAAATTAAAAGGCCATAAAGGTGGAGGTAAGAAAAACGAGAAAAAGGCAACGACAAACATTTCCTACTTTGTAATGTTTTGCAGCGGCCAATTTCTTTTCTTTCATCAAAGCTCTCTGCAGTGCCAACGGAAAGAACTTGACGTTTCGTGCTGCCCAAATTGCTTCAATGTTGGCAACGGATCCTCCGGTAACCAAATGTCCCATGCTTTTGTCCCTGTCAAATCCCATCATGACACACAGGTCGGTGCCAACTTCCAGCTCAAACGAGGTCGTAACTGTGGAAGCCTCTGCTGCGCAGTTGTTTTGATTGTACAGCAAGGCACAGATGTAACCAAGGTGGGCGGGCATCGCGACGTCCCAGTTGACGTGTCCCTGAGTTTACAGAGCAGAAGAAGTGTAGTCAGCAGTTATTAGAGAGCTTAAGCAAACCACGACGGCAACGCCAACGAGAACGTAGCAAAACAAAAGATTTAATGAGCAGTACAATAGCTCTGCACGTGCGTTATAATTTTTGGTACATTTCTCTGCCGTCCCATGCAAAACAACAACGTGAAATGACCAATTTGGAGAACGTGAACCTCGACGCCTCAAAGCGAGTCTAAGTGCGAAACCATTCATATGAAAATGTGTTTCACCTACATCTCCATTCTCGTGCAAAACAATATGAATAGTTTCGCACTTAGACTCGTTTTGAAACTGAGGGAGAAAGGAACTCGAAAATGGCCTATTACTTGTAAAACTATTTGCATTTTAAACACCGGAGCTGGACATTTCACTCCTGTTTTTTGGAAGCCAAAAATAATCATGAAAACCTAAAGCAATCTTGGACATTATCCTTTGCAAAATACGATATTATATGCGGATTAAAGTTCAAGTAATGTGTATACCCGTCTACCAATTTTCTGGAAAAAGGATAAAAACGAATTCAGAATTCTACCTCTCAATTGGTGTTCGAAATATTAATGTTACATTACCTTGTATCTAGAGCTATAAAATGGCACAGAATTCATCATCTTATTTTGTAGTTCTGTCATCTCCGTTTTCAGTTGATCCATAGAAGCTTTAAAAGCTTCTGCCTCACGAAGCTCGTCTGTCACATAAGGAGGATCACATGGAAAATAGCTAAACAGGAAAAAAATACACCGCGTCTTATTTGCTTTACTTATACGTAGTTTTGGCTGTGGCATACAAATATTTGTTCGGTTCATATATTTTCTGAATCCTGAATTCTCATCACTGTAGTGCCGTCAAACTTCTGGGGTAATGCTTTTGATGGGAGTTCGACTGTTTTTTTATAACAATTAAAACAATCATGACAATGAAGTAAGTGGCCGCCCTCACGCACCCTGAGGGAGTAAACTAATCGATAAAAGCATGCATGAGACCCCTTTTCGCGCGGTTGCAGTCTCACTGCAAAACCATAAAACCGTTCGAATTTTTCGGTAATCCGAATATTTTTTAAATTTAAAACTTAATATGTCTTGTTATAATTAAGCTTGGAAGTCAATTAAATTAAAAGCTACGATATCAGTACGCAGTCGATTGTTGTTCGTTTCAACCCCACATTCAACAAATTTAAACTACTTGATAATTTGAAAATCGCGAGAATATTCGCTAACTTGTCCGCAATTTGTTTTGCTATGATTGGCAATGGATTATTATTTCTGTTAAACCTACTTACACATGTCGACGAAATTTTATCTGTGAATCGATCGTTTGAGTCACAAGGTCGTGAAACACATCTCCATTCTCTGCTTTTGGTCCCATGAACCAGGCCCCGAGGGCAGCCCACGGCTTATGACGGCCGTGATCACGTTTGGCGAACATGTTTCGGCGGTGGCTGTACATTGCTGCTGGTTTAGCTATTCTTTGCCTCTTCCCTCCTGTACCCACCACTCGCTGGGCAGTCCTTTTGCGGCTTTGAAGCATGTTCACAGCTGATAAATATGATAGAACTTTAATTAATTCTACCCAATTTCTAGTGCTGTTGAAAGTTCAATATTTTATAGTAAGAATACTACGAGGTACATTTCTGTTAACTTTTGAAAATTTGTTGTAAACATTGGCATAAAATAGGTACAAATTAACTCAGTTGATTCCCGCTTCCTTTAAATTAATTAATTTGGGTACAATAAAGTTGTTGTTGTTAAACAAGATAAGAATATTCAAGTCACCTTTTTTCCTTGAAGTTCACTCCAAATAATTTCAAAATTCCACGCCAAATTGACAATGCACAATGCTTAATTCTCCTCACAGAAAAAAATCGGTAATTGCTCTTATCTTGAAATTAGCTCAATTTTTCGGAAGATTATACAGCGTCCTTTGTTTAAACTTCAAAGAATTAAGTAATACTCCTAGCAGGCTCGTTTGAAAATATCTTGTTTGGATAACAAACAAAATTCGCCCTATAGCAAGGGCGACACCTTTTGCGGTTTTAGTGAGCCTAGACCAAGGACGAGTGGGCGAGTGTGGTCAAGTGCGTCTCCATAGAAAACTGCATGAACCATTTTATACGTTTTAATGTTAATCGCCTTGAAAGGTGTGTTCTTTACTGTCTGGCATAACTTAGCTATACCATGAGATAACAGGCCAACCCTACGTGGTCGTTGATTGTCTTTTAGGTCACTTATCATCGAACTTGGTAACAACCGTATGAAATGACATACCAACTTTAAGTGTGAGTCAATTTGATGTGTTTTCCACCATGAAATCAGGCCTATGTGGAGTCTGTGGTACGTGGATTAAATTAGCTTTATTTCAGTCACACTTGGCTGATCTCAGGTGAATTGTTTTGTCAAGGGAACAACCACACTCCGGGTAGACTTTGCAAGAGTATTTTACGACCCACGTATGTATGGACGATTTACATTATTTAGAAAAACAACGATTACGACGATTTTAACCAACAGATTATTTTAATTAACAGAACCTTCTTTGCAAGTCACGTGTGGTTGATTTAGATCACTACCTTGTCTTGAGATAAGAATCCCTAAAACGTTATTTGCCTCACGGCTGACAACGAAAACAGTTAAAACAGAGGCTACGTGTTAAAGATGTTGAATTGTGAGATGAGAGGGCATGGTATTTGCCAATTCACATACAGAGACACCCCCCAACACGAAGGCATCAATGGTCCAGTCTGGCGTGGCATGCATTGATGTACGCGCCTTTAATTTAACGGGCGGTTAATGAACAAAGTTTACTGAATGCTAGGAATACAAAACGTTCCAGAAGCATCCATTTAAACTGTCCTTGTTGGCTGCAAAGCATTAATTAATACCTGCAGCTCAGAAAAAGGAAGTGCTAGCTAGTGCCCGTGCAAAACTCTTGAGAACTATTCCGCTTGTTAAATATTTCTTTCGTTTTGCGTTTTCGCGTCCTTCACGGGTCATAGATTATAATGAACCATTGTTTCACTCGGTCGTTTCACTTAGCTGTTTTCCCAGGGCCATTGATTAAGTGATTTTTTTTAAGTTAGGATTTATATATTTACGCTCTTTGTGCATTGTTCGAAAGATTTGCATTTTAAGATTGTACAGAACTGATGGAAGATTCATCGCTAACAAATTTTGCAATTTTCTTCATGTTGCTGCAAAGAGCCCAGATATTGATAGCAATGTTCAAATGCTGTACGAAATTGGGAATGTGGATTGGAGGGGAGTAGGTGCTTGTAGTGGAATGGATGGATGGGTAGAGATGGTTTTCTCGTTGATAAATCACACAGGGAGCTCTCCTTAAATCAAATAGTCCATGCACGGATAGATTTTTAGATATACAAACGAAAGGCCTGATAACGATACTATTAGTTAAAGTTCGTTATGGTAGAGCTGTCTACACGCCCCCCTCCCTCCCCTAAAATACTTCTGTAGCCGTCCACCTCCCTCGGACGTTGCTTGCAAGAAAGCAAGCCAGAAACATTGTGCAGAAAACTATATTAGAAGATATTACCCAAACACATCGATCAACTCGTACGTTGCACTCTAAAAGCACAGCTCAAGAAACCAGAAGCTTACCTTTCAATTATAGAATCTTCTAGTTTGATTAATTCAACCTTGAATGTGTCTGCTTGACTCCTGCCCGCTTCATAAGATTTTTGTAGTTTGCGTGCGATGCCTTTAAATCTTTGGTGACTAATTATCATACCCAGTAGACAGTTTAATTTCTGTTGTTCATATGAAGACATACTTTTATTCTTTACAACAAGAGACAAAGGGCCTCAAGATTACAAATAGCATCAACTCGTTCAAAACTGGGCGTCGTTGTGTTTCCTGCAATGTTGTATATTTTTCCTATTCTCTACTAAAATTATCATTCCGATGTACGCAAAGCAAACGTGGCCATAAATAAAAAAAACATGAATCAAGCTGCTGTTATGGACTTTCGCCCCGGGCAAAGAATTCTAATAAATATACTCAGGAAAATAACAGCCATTCAAAACGCGCGATCTAATAGTACTCTAAGAACTTCCCAAGCTTGTACTGTAACTCGATCATATAGTGCGCTTGTATGCCCTACACTGCTTCAGCCTTACGAACTAATTGTAAGACCGGTGGAAATGTACATTATTTAAAATGTGCATTAAAACACGAACTAAACACTTAAGCTAAGAAAGAAAAAAATAATTCTGATGAAGCGATGCGCTCAGGTTATTAGATTTCACTGTTGGATTTTATGCTCGCTTATGTACACTGAGTTTGATTGCGCGCGGCTTATAACACCATTAGAACATTATTTTTCAGAGAAATGACTGAACGTTTGATATTTTATGATATTCTATTTACGCCATGCCAAGCTGGGGGGGAGGTGGGTGGCTCTCTTGCGACTGTTCGAGCTAGGTTCCGATGGGTTAAAGGAAAACGGAAACTCTTCAAGGCACTTCACTAATTGGTTTAATGAATGATGAACATGCAAATGGCAGTATGAAAAAGACCAGTTTCGGCTTTGATTTTGGTAAAATCAAGATTTTGAACCAAAGTTGAGCTCCCACTTGAGACTTAAGGAACTTTTTAGGCGAAGGAATAGCACACTTGCACACAATCGTAGTAAACAGAGCCATTTTGAAAAACAGCTTATTGATAAGTTCCTGAAAGGGCGGCTTTCTTTCCTGAAATACGAAAAAAATACTCATCTACGTCTCAGGCTTGAAAAGCAAAGGGATCAATCCTTACTTTCTCCATGCCAAGGAATAAAATTAAACTTGAATGACTGCTGATGTTTTCATTGTTTTAAAACAGTACACACTGTAGATACGTAACTCAACTTGTTTTATTTTACACCGCACAATGTCCTAGTTTACACTGTCCCTTTTACATGTCCTTGCTTGCACAGTTTCTTTGGACTGACATGTACACGGCTTCTGACGGATTCGACATTGTCTCACAGCATTTCTTCACGGTTACGAAACACAGCTAAAACCGCGTGGTAAATCATGCAAAACGGATCACGTGACTTAGTTAAAACGACCAGGCTTTCGCACCGCCCTACCCCTGCGGGTATAATGGGCTACAACACACACAGAACCTCAAACATTTCTCATCGGTTGAAAAATTTGAGGGTTTCTAAAGAGATTAATACCTTCAACCCGACATTAGCTTTTAGTGATCTCTTCCTGTATTGGCATGACTTGATTTACCTGACAACGTATTCTGTAACGGTAACTTTACGAATTTAAATAGTCACTTAACAGTAAAACATCAGGAATAGTGAAGGGAGTAATTAAAGAACAGTGATTGTTAAGGATTTATAAAATTCGAGTTTTAACAATTTTACATCTGTAATATTCAAGGTTAAAGTGTCAATATTCTTTTGGAATCAAATCAGGTATGCCTTTTGAAGAGGGGCTTGGGGACAAGTCTTGACTTTAGCACTGGTCTGGGGACTCCAAATCTCTTCATTTGACCTTTGAACTTCATGGCCATCATCCTCTTCTTTGCCAAATCAAACGATCCTGAAAATTCAACAGCGAGTGTCTTTGTAAATAATAGTCGTTCTTTTTTCTTTGTAATACCCATTCTCTTTCACGTCTCCCTCTTTTCGATGTGTAATTATGAAACAAGAATCAAGGACAGGAAACATGGCTTGCATATCTATATTTCGATGTAATACTTGTGTTTCAACAGCGAGAAGCCATTCAAAAGAGATAAAAACTAGAAAATAAACATTCAAGAGCGTGAAAAAATCTAAAGATTATTCAGTTCTGTTGAATAACAGTAGCCTATATAGGCTCTCCGCCGCCACAACGATTATGCCTGTTAATAATTCGAGTCACTGATAATGATTGATTAATATATTACTTACCCTCAGGTGTCATTTGCTGTCCTAGGTTATTAAAAGCAGGTGCTTGATTCATCTCTGGTGGAAAGGGTACTTGAGGGGCATTATTGTTTATTTGCTGAGGGGCATCCTGCTGTTGAGGTCCCAAGGGAGATGGCTGCTGAGGGGCAAAAGGAGTCTGTGCCTGGGGCAAAGGGCCTGGTGCCTAGAACGATAATTGCGCATTTATTCACCACGACCTATCTGAGGAAAGTTTTGTTGGTTTAACAATTAAGGATGGGGGACACTACGTATCTTTCTTTTTTTGTTAACATAATTACGTTGCTGAATCTCTTTATTTGGACAATTAATTTGTAGTGTATTGTGATTTTGGTGTAGCCTCTTAGGATTACTGTGTTTAACTGTTAGTGCATATTCAACAAAACATGCAGTGATATTTTCATTTCTTTTGGTTTTCATTTTGTGAATTTTTAGATGCTAAAAAAGAGAAGCTATTGTGCTTTTCTAAAGATCAAACTATGACATCACAAACGAAACTTAACAGTGAAAGCTTGAGGATCAGCAAAGTTCCCTTGCATGGGCGGTACTCCTGGCTGGGCAAATCCGGCAGCCGGTTGAGGGGCATAGCCAGCCGTCAGTGGAGGAATCATTCCTTGTTGCCCGTAGCCGAATGGTTGCTGGTAAGGTAGCTGTCCTGCTTGGGTGTACCCTGCTGCTTGTGGGTCAGGGGGAGGTGGTGGTGGATTATAAGGAGGTTTGCCTTGCTGTGGTCTCCCCAGTGGGGGAAGATGTGGCACGAACTTCTTTCGAGGATGTAGACCACCAAGAAGTTTAGCCTTTGCAGCAACTGCTTCCGCGGTATTCTGAGCAAGGGAGTTTATGGAATTCATACCGAAGCCTGCCATTGGGGGTTGTTGAGGGTATCCTTGTGGACTGTATGGAACTTGCGGTTGAGGAAATCCCGTATACGCTATTGGGCCAGGAGGAGGAGGAATGGGGAGAGCTGGTGGAGAATATGGTGCTGCAAGTCCGCAAGGAGAGACTCCAACACATCCTGTTGAACAAAAATAATTCAAATATGAACAGGAGAAGCAAGGAACCGAAATATAAAAATATTGCAATGAGTAGCACTTACAAATCCCGAGGGACACAAAGATAGATGTAGCCTGTGTAATAATTTAAGGTCTTTAGTTTTTAGTCCTTTAGCACGCTTTCGAATTGCAAATCTTCAATTTTCACGATAAACGAATTCCCATAGCAGCAAAGACAAACAAATGGCCACATGAAAATAAAGTGAAGGTTCTAATGCTTTTAAAGACATGAATGCTGTTATAAAGAGTAACAACATCACATTCTTACCAACACCAGTGAAAAAGATACACCTCCCCGGCCATGGTTTAAAAAATGGCATTACCTACTGAGGATCCTGGCTTTTTGTCTACAATGCCTGTAAAAATTAGAAGAAACAAGGTACGAGAAAATTAACCAGTAACTAAGCGAGCGCGAGGGTCGTGCTGGGGAATATTGGCCAGGAATAGTGACACTAGTATGGACCGAGCGCAATGAGTTCGGTGCAAAAACGACCAAGGGCCGATATTTTTAATAGCGGCGCAATTTGCATATGTAACCCATAATATTAACCTAGTCGTGTAGACGACATAACAGGCTATCTATTAACGGTATAACCTTTTCAAAGTAACTTAACCCAATGAAAACCCAGGGGGTCCTCCGACCACCCCTTGTACCACGGTGGGGGACTGAGTTTGCTTGTACGTCCGAGGGTTAAACACATTTTTGTAAGAATACTGATAGTTATTATAATTAAACGCCTTTTAAATGCTTGTTATTGGCAGCCTATTGCTACTCTTCTGCGCTTCGCTAAAAAAGACGCGTCAGAACACGCCTGTCAAACAGCACTTAGTAGTGAAAGCATATGGATAAGCAAAATCCCCTTGCAAATAGACCAATTCCGATATATTAAAATTCTAACATGGCGCCGAGGCTTAGGGGAATAAAACAAAAGAAATAATTTATTCATCCCTAAGCCTCGATGCAAAATCTTTTGTTTTATTCCCCCAAGCCTCGGTGACATGTTAGAATATTAATATATCGGAATTGGTCTATTGTTGCTATAATAACTTACTTGCAGGAATGTCGAATCTGTTTGGGATAAAGTTACGGCTATCTCCAGGGAGCTGCCCTCCTGTTCCTGGTGGGACGGGTGGGTAGTGAACGGCTTCATGTTATTTAGTAATTATTAAAAAGGTGACATTAATATCAATATCTGTAGCAGGCAGGACATAAGAGGCATAAAAGTGTGACTGTTTCCAAACAGGCACTTGGATTTCCAACACGTGTCTGTGTTTTCAATAAAATATGAAATACATAAACCAAAACAAAGTTTAGTCAAAAAGAGCGAGTTTCATTCGATTTTCGTAAAGCAAAAACCAAAGTAATTACTTTTGCCAATCACTAAGGACGGAGACAATCCAGTGAGCCAATCAAAACTCGAAGTAATTAGACGAAGCCGACACAAAGCGCGGGAAAACGTGCGCGCGCGAGTCACGATTGGTTTTGGTTTTACTTCGGATTGGTTGAAAAAGTGGCGCAAGATTTTTAAGCCTGCAAACTGCGCGTAGCCGGTAATGCAAACTCAATGCAATTCGTTAATGTACTTTCCACACTCAATTGACAACCGCTCTAGCAGCACATAAATGACATACAAATGCAATTGATCCGCGATGATCGAATATGATAAACCTTCGTAAACCTTTTCCATGGTAACTGCGGCGTGAGAGGTCATTCAGTCGAAAGGTGGCTAGTAATTAAATAACATGTTTCATTTCATTTTTTCTGAAAAATTAAGCATAAGTCACCGGTTCTTTGGTAACATTATTGTTTTTCTTTGTTATGACTTCTAAGAACAGGTGGGGAATTAAACAATATATAATATTTGCTGCATAATATGACAGAAAGGATTTCAAGGCAGTATAGTGTATACGAAATTACTGTTGTTTGTTTTAACTCACCTTTCTTAGCAGTGAATCGGTTCGGGAGGAAGTTGCGGGCTTGTGCGTTCGTCTGGACTGGACGAGGTAATTGGAGTTGTGTTTGTGCACCTTATAACGTAAAAGATGTGTTAATTATTGGCCCAGGCACGAGTTTTCTCCCAACTTTCACTCGTATTTTTTTCTTAACTACCAAAAATATAACGCCAAAAAATTTAACAGTTTCTTAAATGTTAATTAAAACACTCTAATTAGAAGAAATCGAGTTCAAATGTGCCATGTAGTGTTAAATGCGATACTGTTCTTTATAACTCTGACCTTTAGGAGAAAGGAATCTACTGTGGGGAAGCGTGCGAGTTTGGACATTCATCTGTACTGGACGGCGAAGTTGGTATTGTGCTTGTAGATCTAACAGAAAGGGAAACATTACATAAGCATCTTTAAACTAATACTCCAAATACATTCAGTAAAAACAGTAAAAAGGGAATTGCCCGCTTCTCGCCTTCTTGCTATGTGTTACCACATTCACACGTCTGTCTTGAAACGGAGTGCGGTTAATATTAATAGACTGTTATACTGCAGTATTTTTTCCTTTCTTTTCTTTTTTTCTTTCTTTTTCTAAAGTTTTATTAGTTTACTATTTTGCCTCCCTGTAGGAATCCAAAAGACAAGAAAGGATCTTTCAAAAACATTTCCACTGACCATTAATAATTATTTAATATTCAATGTCCGAAAGGCACCAGGTGGTGCTGTTATTAAATTCGCGATCGTCGTCAATTTGATTTTGATCTTGTAAACGGCCAATTGCACTCGAAGCTCAATTTTTGCCATTTGCCGTCACTGTTAAATCTAAATGAACGGGCAAATTATAATATCGGCAATATTTTGAGGGCGCCTGACATTTTTTGTTTCTTCTTCCACCAAGTTTTTTTTTAATATTCTGACAACGTAGTCGGCCAGGGGTGTATGGGGCAAAGCCCCTCCAATGTGCTCGATAGTTTCCTTTACGGAAATGCATGGTTCAGTGAACAATTTATTATACAAACAAGAAAATAAATAAGCCATGATAAAGACGTCCTACATACCTGCCATGGAAACAACCACTAGTGACAAACCAACCACCAGCGGTACAAGCGGCAAACGTCCGTCCATTATTCGTTTTGTTTCGTTTTGATATCCTTTAGTCTGACTGCACGAAAATTTATCCTTAAAAGCTTCAACAACTGCAATTTTACCTCTCGTACATAAAAATATTTCTGAGATAACAGCTTTGAATAAGTAATGACACCATGTGACAGCGAACGGTGTGTTGTGTAAGGTGATTCAAAACAATCGTGTCACGGGTACCTGGTGCCGGGTGAAAGGAAAACAACTGTTCTAAAGACAGCTTCTATTGGGCAGGAAAGTTTAACAGGAAAAAACATTCGGTTGTTTTATAACGTAAATTTCTGAAACAATCCTTGAGTTGCCATTTCGTTGTTGGATTGTATATCATGACATATCCAAATGCGAGCATTGTCTGACAATTTTCATGACAGGCAATAATGATATTGTGTCGATGATTATACAAAACATCACTGCGCAGATCAGGTGTGGTATGGGTCAACGAAAAGCCATCAAAACACTTTAGTGAAGTGTATCTCTTTTTTTCACAGGTGAGGCGTAAGTCGGTAGGATCTGATACAAACAAGTTAGAGTTATCTTCCAGTGGGCTTGATATCAAGGCGCCATCACGGCTAATTTCAAGCAGTTCCTCTCTTTATACAGAAACAGACCCTGTGAAATATAGATTGCAAAAGGTGCGAACCACAAAGATACAACGGAGAGAGTGTTGTGCGAGAGCCATCTTCCGGAACTCGTATGATTAGTATTTTCATGGAGACCTTTGAAATTGTTTATATTTTTCGTCGTAAGATATTTTGTCCTTTATTTGACATTGGCACATAATTAAGCTTAGAATCAAAGCGATAAGGTCTGTGAATGTTGGGGATCGAACTGTATTTACCTTGTTAACCGAGTTGACGAAGTGTAATGGTCTTGGTAAGTGTTAGCGGCCAGAGAGGGACTCTTGTAATTTAACCATGAGGTATAATTAGACAGCCTAAACGGAAGTTAAGATAGGTAAATTAGATTCTGAATTTGAAAGCTGAGTGTTTTGACGATGATTTTCTCCCAAATTGTTGCAGGGTCCCCCGCTATGAATGGGCACCTGGGAGGAGGGGCACTGTGTCTTGCCCAAGAACACAACGCAGTGTGTGGTCGAGGCTCGAACTCGGAGTACAGCGCACTAACCGGAAAGACCTTACATAACAAGGACTGGGACCAGATTAGACATTTCATGATAATTTAAATGGTGTAGCAATGGCCAGAACAACAGATCATTAACATACGGTTGTTGGTTGGTTCCGGTTAGTTCCATCCAGTTTACTTGTGGTTAGTCCCATTACCGGTTAGTTCCACTCCCATTTGCTTGCGGTCAGCTTTCACTGTGCGGTTTGGGCAGTAATGCTCTATATACAATTTTGCTTGCAATATAAATATTGAAAAAAATTGGGTTCCTGGCAGCTGGCGCCCAGTTGGTATAGAGTTAAGTGAGTGTATCTCGAGTCGAATTGTCCCGGGTTCGATTCCCAATGTTTGAAATAAAATATTCTTTCTTTACTTTGTAATAAAACTAAGTGTAGAATCCCGTTCAATGTTAAATAAGGTCTTCCCACTAACCATATGCATTAGTCCACCGTGCCTCCCACTACGTATACGATTACAATTACAACATCATGGGTGACAAATTGCTCCTTAATTTTGGCGCGAAATGTCAGCGTTAATTTGCAGTTTCACATGCGAATTTACAAAATTGCTATGGCAACGCCTAACTTCACTCGCTACCATTTGATTACCCAAACCAATTTGATACGTTTTTCTATCATTTTAGAGATCGATGCTTTGACTTCATAATTTTTGTTATTTCGCCGGTACCCATTTGTACATCTGGGTGGACTGTGAGCGTTAAGTGCCTTCATTGGCGTACGGGCAATATTGTGTCCAGCACGCCTCCCAACCATTTTACACAAGAGAAATTACAATCTTGGTCAATTCTTTTGTTAACATGTTGATCGGATTTCAGTTGTTAGTCAATAAGTAACCCATAACAACTGTCTTTATTGTTGAGCAAATGACCAATAAATCTCTACATTTTTAAAAGATTTATGTCCACTTCAATATCTTTTTATTGTCGTCAATTCATATGCATGACGCCTATGCTAAAAAATCTAATGTCACTCACCATGAACTTCTTGTAGTACAAGTGTATTTAAATCGCCAATTGCTTTGGCTAAATCTGCAAAATTTTTCATTCGATCTCATCAATTTTCCGAGAACTAGTAAAAGCATTCCTGATGCGGACGCACAAAATACACACTTAAATATTTCTCATTCTACATCAACTCGAAAATCATCTAGCTAAAAATGTGATTTTCAAGGCGTAGAGGTTGTTTGTTTTGCACGACTGTTGTGTTCCACAAAGTCTCTATGTAGGACCCATGTAGCTACTTGTTCAACACCTCACCATCAAACCAAATCTTTTTCTGCAAAACAATTCCAGTTGTAACTTCCTCCCCCTGAATACCAACGAAATGAATGTCGTACTTGAGGTCTGTCAGCGGGTCCACAATCTTTCCTTGCGGGTCGAAAGTTGGTGCTCCAGAAACTCCGAGCAGCTCCGCATCCACGCCTTGCTTGAGAATGACAGCTGCCTCTGTAGGTTCGCCCAACCCCCTAGGGCGTTCTTGAATGCGTAAAATCTAAATAACAGTACGCAGGACCATTTTTTAACCGGTTTAAAAATAGTCAAACCTGTTATACGTAGATGCTTTCAGGGAAAACTTTAGTGCCAGGGCTGAACAGGGGAGGAAAGTTAATAGACTAAGAGAGATATATCTACTGAGATCAATGTTAGGCGCGGTTGGGTAGTATACCTTGAAAAACAGGCCCCGACAGCGACTATACTCGGATTAGCGAACATAACGGACGGATAAGACTGTTAAAGCAAGCGTGAGGTCTCTTTGTTCGAGCTGCCAGTGCGGTACCAAAACACTTTGTTACCTAAATTTGATCAACCTGACAATTGAGACTTTTCGTCATCATCACTTTACGATGGAGCCGCGTCAGTCTTAATAGTAGAGTATGGTTTTAAGTAGCTAGGCCTGTTTTTCTTCCATAGGTTTTCAACTGAGGACCTGTAAACATTTTGTTTGCTTTGTGAATAATTTACTGATTCAGGTCTACGAGCGATTCGACACTTCTCATCAGTTTGTTGCCCCCCAGGGGGGGGGGGGGGTGGTAATCGCACTATATTTTTCTGATCCACCGATCGCAACAACTTTCGCTCAGAGATGTGACCCCAAAACATGCAAAAAATGCGCGTAAGACCTAAAAAGGTACTGGACAGATCTCTTGACTCATAACAATACCGAGCGTGTAAATTTTCAACCCCAAAAAAAATGCATCGGACCCTCCCGTCATGTATACTGCGAGTGCCCCTCGGGTTTGTTGCTGTAGCAGATTTCGTTACGAACATTTTCGCTTATCGAATTAT
>OX393568.1:1819852-1827352 GCA_947652115.1 Blastomussa wellsi | reverse complement strand
TTACGGTACTGTCATTGGCACCACTGCCACCACCGTTGTCACTGGCACTGTCACTCCAACGCCAATGATACGATTATAGAAGACTGCTATATACTATACCAGAACAAACACCGCATATGTGTAAACATACAATAAGAAAGCGTTTTGGGTTTTTCATGAAGCGAATTCGAAGTAACGTGAATATACCTTCTCCTTCTTGCTCAATTCTGCCTTAATTGAAAATATGTCTTCCAGGGAATCAACTGCACTTTCCTCTGTTGTTCCCATAATGCTTATAACGCTGATTACAGGAATTTCATTCTTCATCTTCTCCAGCAGAATTAATTTCAGTCCTAAATGAAGAAAAGCGAAAATTGTCAAGGTTGTCTCAGCACTCCACCTCCCCGAGATGCTATAAACACTGATTGATAGTATCAGATACCAACTCCTACACAAAGCGTCCCAAAGTTAGCTCAAAACGGTTGACGTCAGTATACGATGATTTCATTTTTAACTTCTTCGGAGGTTTTATTTTAATGGTTATTTGACAGTGTGATTGTGATTTAATTTGTGTTGCTTTCGATTTCTTGGCGTAGGAGCACTGCCATTCACTTTTTGTTCAAACAATTATCGCGAAAAAATTCTTAATGTTCGCCATGAGAGACAGGCAGGCAGACAGGCAAGCAGAGAGCCAGTCGACAGTCAGACAGACAGACAGACCGATAGACAGAGAGAGAGACACGTAGAAAGGCAGACAGACAAAGGATTTGGAGACGGAATCTTGTCAATATTATACTGAGAATAAGAGTATAAGTGTCAGTTGCTGTTGTGGAGACTGAATATGTCAATGGATATTTACCGTTTCTTTTTCCCGTCGACGATGGTAATGCTGAAGTGTACTTGAGAGAGACTAACGGATGGCAGAAACATAAAGACTTTTTTCCGTAACTGCGAGCTTAACAAGACATCACTGATCAATTCACTTACTTTTAGAGTCCATCCGGGCATTGTTGTCAACGGGAACGGTGACGAGACAATCTTTCCCTAATCCCAATATGTTCACGGCTTTCAGGAAAGATACATGATGTGTACTTGCAACCACGACACACGGTGGTTTAGTCAGTTGGTGACGACGGCAAAATTCTTGAGCACCAATGGACTCGTAGATGTAACTGCTCATGATATTGCGTAGCTCTGCTGGTGTAATGCTTGCTTTGTTTACAACATCGAATGGCATCTTGATAATGCAGTCTGTATCCAAGTTGAGAAGTTCCCATTGCGTAGCGTCCACCAGCTTTATGTAAGCTCCTCTTTGAGGAAGATATATCTATGAAATATCGGATAAACACTTTTTAATATAATTGTAGATACTGAATGATGACGTTATGATTTCAAGAAAGGAAATAAAAAATAACAGCACTAAATCCAATGGTAACTTCAGTTGTTTCACCACTAATCTTTTTATTTTTGAATTCCTATACTACTCCCAATACAAAGTACCGATGTGCGACTCCGTTCTAGTAGTCTTATATAAAATGCAACCCCATGATACTGGCAGCCGTGAAAATGCGACCACGTCCAGCGGCACATCCCTATTAGTCCAAACAATTGCTGCAAAGGAGCTCCCGCCCTCGAGTTGGCGGGTACTAACTTGAGAGTTTGTGTGAGCTAATGATGTGGAGCTTGCTATGTATTCATTTTGCCGACGTACCTCGTATTCCTTTGCTTTTTCTAACTTCTCGTCTTTAAGCAACGCCTCTTGAAGACCCAATGGATAGTATTTCAAATTTCTTGCCACCCATATTGCCTCAATGTTTGCCACTGATCCCCCTGCCACTAAATGCCCCAAGCTGTCTTCCCTCTTCAGGCCTATCATCTCACACAAGTCTAAGCCAGCCTCGACTTCGTACCCGGTCGTTACTGGTCCCCCCTCGCCTGCACAGTTATTTTGGTTCCATAATAGTCCAGTTATGTAGCCAAGGTTCGCTGGAACTGCAGTGTCCCAGTTAACATGACCCTGAGAAATAATAATTCAAATAAAATATTTCGGTGGTCATTTTCGAGAAAGATATAGTTTTGCCAGATCTGCAGTAAGGTAAGGTGTCCCTTGAAAGGTAACAGCGTTCTGAAACCAGTACTAGAACTTTCGCTCATGCACAAAAAGTGTCTAGAACATCAAGAGGAAGACTGTTCTGAAGAAAATTGGCGAAGGAATGCATGGGAAACGGTAACTATTTGGCACTGATTTTTAGCAACATAAATGAACGGCGATGTTTATATCATTTTTACCTGGTTGGAACAAAATGATTTTAAAATGTCAAGTGTCTAACAACAGCAACGTGTTTAGTAATTAAGACTACAGCTAATTTGGAAACGTTCCCAGCCTGTTTCACAGAAAGTGTAAATTAATTCTGATTAGCGCAGAAACTATACGGTAGCGTTCATTTTAACCAATCTAAATCTGGATCGAAAATTACATTTGGAAGGTGGATACTAGTTCAGATTACTATCTGAGACTGGTTTGTCTGGATTATGTGGCGTGGTCAGTCAGCTCGGCTCACAATCCGAGGCCCATTGTTGTTGGTTGTCTAATCTATTTTAATTTAGATTTTCGTTTCAGCTAACATGAAGTTTGAAACAATATTAATCTGCATAAACTAGATCAGAAAATGGATTTGGAAAGGCAACCTTCTAACAAAATCCAACCTTGTATCTGGTGCTAAAGAATGGCACTGATTTATGCAAGTCCTCTTGCATCTTTTCCAATTCTGTTTTCATCCGTAAATGGGATACCTTGAAAGAAGGTGCTTGTCTTAACTCATCCGTTACATACGGAGGGTCACAAGGATAGAAACTGCAAGGAAAATATTCATTATTTTGTTAGCGGCTGTTATTTCCATTCATGACGACGGCTAATTACTGACTTATGGTATAATTTTGAATCGTTCACGATACGGCACATTATTATTAGCTTGTATGTAACTTAAATGGGCTCTGTCACAAATCTAGCCTAATTTTTTCAAGGTTTTCTTCGTCAGTTACAATCCTTCTCAATCTTCCTCATGCGAATTGAAGCCCTCCTTGGTATTGCTTCTTCTATAGGGTTTAACTTCCATGTATAACTATTATTTCAAGTTATCCTGTGATGTGAAGGCAATGTTATATTATATAATGAAAGATTACTTCATTCGTGGCGATTGAGCCCCATTAAATTGCAAACGGATCTGTCAATGTGATGATGATTAGATCAAGTTACAACAACAACAAAAAAAAAAACAGATATAATTTTGCAGTTACCTTGTCCGGAAGTTAAAGTGAGAGTCAATTGCTTCTGTCATTAGCTCCCTGAACACGTCAGAATTCTCGGCTTTAGGACCCAAAAACCACGTGCCCACTGCAGCCCAGGGTTTCGCTACATCATCTTCAATAGCGCGTTTGGTGAAAATATGGCGTCTTTCATTAAACATGGACACGTTCACTTTTCGTTTTTGCTTCTTTCGTTTTCGGTTGTCCATAGTGAAAAGATCTGAAAAACAAGACAATTTATTTGTCAAAAGTGTATCGCATGCTATCAACCAAACTTGGAAGTGTTTGAAGTAATGCATCAAATACGAGACACAGTGTTTCATCGCCTTTCCAGAAACCGAGAATTGAGTAGAAAATACGACCCGCAGGGGAGTATTTTTGACGAGCTTGGAGGTGTTTGGAAATGTAATAAAACACTCTTTCTCGAGTGTTTGATAAATCTTTTCAATAGAAACTAAAAATTGAAGAAGAAAACGTTAAAAATTATGCAAATTAAGATTTCCAAAAAACGATCACGGGTCTGATTCCTTTTGTTCTAACTTGACTTTTTATCCTATTGTAAGTCTAAAGATCTGATCTGAATGAAGAACAGCCACACACATCGATTCTAGATGCAGGTAGATCCCGTTCAACAGTGCACAAAGCGCAAACAACTTGATGCATGAGCACGCTTCCGTGACTCATGGCCGCCATTTCTGTTTTCGTCTGGCAAATTGTGCGAAATGATACGCCATCATGCATAAATTACCCTGTGACGCGACGGGACCAACCTCGTCCCCAGGGCCACCTGCGGTTTAAGAATGGCGCAGATGGCCCTGGGGACGAGGTTGCCACGGGACGGAGTTCAAACGTCCTTCTCGCCCGCGCCTCAGGGGATTAGGGCGGGAAGACGTCTGACACTTGACCTAAACGAAGCGATTGTGTGAAATGCAGCAAAACCAGTGGTGCGTTGCTCACTCTGTAAGTTGAATGAAACACGCGGAAAAAGCAAGCGAGAGGAAATCTTCTTTGTCAATATTCTAGGCTCAATCGCTTCTCAAGTTTCCCTATCTTTGAAACTCACGGCAAACGATACTGGTTAACGGGAAGAGCCGAAATTATTGCGGAGCTGAACATTACATTTCTTATAATTTGGTTTTATCAACTGGGTTGATAATGTCAATTGGCCACCGTAAAGAGATTCAATTGCTGACGTTTCGAGCGTTAGCCCTTCGTTCATTCGCTCCGACGAAGGGCTAACGCTCGAAACGTCAGCAATTGAATCTCTTTACGGTGGCCAATTGACATTATCAACCCAGTTGATAAAACCAAATTATAGTGTTATACTTCCCACCGACGCAGCACCACAGTTTCTTTAGAAACTTACCCCCTCTATTACATTTCTTATACGGGTCAAAACGGACGTAAATTTACTTGTCCCTGTCTAGCCGACTCGATCTCACGGCTGATCATCTGACTGAAAATTGAATAACTCAGAATAATAACTACCTTAAAACGAAGGCGAGAATCCCTCTGGGGAAAAGGACAAGATAATCTGTCAATTGCTGTACGGATTATAACTGATGAAGAATGAGAGGGACATCGATCTTAGAAGAAAGATTAAGATATTTGGCCTCCACAAAAATTTGGCGCTTCGTTTTCAACATGTTATTGTGCTCGTTTGAAAGCTTGTGGTTCTGTTGGACCGAACCAGATTTGTCCAAGCCAAAGGTAAAAAACGTAACAGAATTTTAAGCCTAATTTATGATGAAACTCTATTTTCACTTTCTGGGCAAAATGGTTTTGGTTTTCGGATTTTTCCGTGGACACCTTAATTGTTAAGGTTACTGTCAACAAAATCTGGCCAAAATTTTCCGAATTCCGTTTTTTTTATAAAAATTTTGAAGGAGCCTTTAAGTTTAATTTGCCGAAACAAAAAATTGCATAATATTAAAAGGAAGACAAGTTACAACAGAAATAACTTTTCGAGGTAGTTGGCAACGAAGAGCGAAAGGTGTAATAATCCCATGGTTTCCAGTGGAGTGTTGACGTTTTTCGCACGCGAAACCTCACCAGGTATCTTGAATTATAATTACTATTGATTTAATACATACTTTACTTTATATCACGCTTTCGTGTCGTAAAGCGAGGAAACTTACCAGCTTCGTGAAAAGCTGGACTAAAGAAAGCGAAGTAAAAAAATCTGACCTTGCCGCCAGCGATAAAGGTTCTTGGTTCTTGCCTCGACGCGAGGCATGGGCGGCAGGAGCCCATCGACATTTTTCGTGCAAAGCGCTCAGGATTCGGGCAACAGCAGTTTTTTTTGTGTACCTGTTCAATGCAGGTTCAATGCAAACACATTCGAAAATTGTGTAATTTTTTTCGGGCAGGGAGTAATACGAAGGAAATCAATCAGAAAGCTAGAAAATCATTATCCAGAGGTTGAAAATTTACTAATCGGTATTATACTTGACACGGAGCTTGTCGAACGAAAGAGATTCCAGTGAAAGTGCTAAAATTAATTAAACAGACTTCCAGTAACACAACCTACATCAATTAATGCAATAATATATTGCTTCACCATACAATTTCCATAATTTCGATGGCATCGAAAATGGTGGAGGCTGACTGGGGTCCTTTAAGTATATCAAGACGGGCAGTTTTATTTTTTAAAGTTCTTTTTCCATAGGAGAAAAAGAAAGCAAACGGCAGTTATAAACACTATCAATAGACAACGCATGGTAAAAACTTTTATAAACTAATAGAATGGGCGGCATATTAAGTAGCCTGCGTCGCAGATGGACGCAGGCTACATATTAAGGAGACTAAATAAACAGGCCTATTTACATACCAAAACGAAGAGCAGTAGAGGGCGTTGTTTACAATGTCTAGTAGTTATCCACCGAGCGACTCCTAAATGAAATATCACCATAGCACCCCTTTTATAAAAAATGCTTCTGTGTATACTGTTCATCGAGACGTGGATCTTCCGAAAACTAGCTTCTTTGCTGTGTTTACCAAAGGTCCAAAACATCGCTGACGCTTTAAGGCCAGTTTGCTTTGCTCAATATAATTCCGGGGAGCGCATACGCCCTTCAGTTCGTTCCACTGCACGAGCAAGAAAGAGCGAGGTGCGCAAAGAATATTGCAAACCCCTTGAGAAAATGAGTACATTAACCTCCTTCACTTTTTCCTTCCTGTGAATGACTTAAAAATTTACAGACAAACAATTTGTTTCAAGTTTCATTGGATCGACACTTCTTTCTAATTATTAATTTTATATATAATTTACGCTTACCTGCCTGTAACGCTTTGTGTACGACCTTCAGCCTCGTCAACTCCAAGTCCTGAAATGAAAACTGCTAAAAACAGGTATCTTTAAGACAAACTTATTACGACATGTTTGGTTTATTAGCATATTTGGCCGCCAATAGAATTAATTTCAGCTCAATTAACGGTAATACACCCTGCCAATCAGTTACAAATACTTGATTGGCGATGCATGCGAATAATTGGAATGTCACATATTTCTCACGCTAGTTTACTGTGAAGCCTTAGGTTGAGCAAAACTGGACTGGGCTATTAACATATTTTGCCTGCAGAACCTACCAAGGTATTGTTGTTAAGAATACGCCTTTCTATATAACCAGTGATGCATACTTGATCACTGGGCTCGCCAATAATGGGTTTTATTAAAGATATTTATGCTTTTTTGACCAATAGAACATAAATTTATCGAGTTACGTATTGAACGCACTTGTGATAAAACTAGTTAACCTGTTATTCCGGTTCCGGTGGCATCTTAGTTTTGCCACAATAATGGCCGATGCGTGTCTGTGACTCAGTGGCGCCTAATTGCGCTTCTGTTCGAATTCTAATCTTTTCAGGAGCAAGTCGTCATGCAATCATTTAATTTGGCAAAATAATAATTAATAAAAAGCGATGCACTATCAGTTTGTTATTGTATGCATATGCATAAAATTTAACAATAAAATAAAATTTAACGTAACGGTTTTAAATAAGAAATAGCTTTTTATGTGGGCACTTGTACAATAATCCGCGAAATTAATGAAATAAATATTTAACAAGGTCCAGGCACAGGCCTTTTGTTGTTATCTTATAGACTTCTTTGGTTGAAGAAAAGTTGAAAGAATGATGTTTTAATCTGGTGCCATTTTTGCTCAAAGATTTTCCCAATTTTGTGGCCGCAGCAAGTCACGTGACCTAATTTGCATA
>OX393568.1:1739852-1814852 GCA_947652115.1 Blastomussa wellsi | reverse complement strand
TGCTTGTTTAGCCCAAAGAAAGCTTATAAATTGTTCATTCTTTTTTTCGGCCTCTGGCTCTAATCAATTCGGCAAACAATTGACAGTTCAGAGTCCATCACGGTCACGCCTCTCGCGCGACGAATGGAATGCAAGGTAAAATTGTTTTCGCGGTAAGAAAATGATTGAACCGTTTCTTATTTTTAGGGCCATGTTCTTTGGGAAACGGCAATGCCTGCTAATCTCGGTTACATGTCCGCCATGTTGTTCAATCAAAACAACTGTGCGGCAGAAGCATCTACCGTCACCACGAAGTTCGAGGTGGAAGTTGGCACCGACCTGTGCGTCATGATGGGCTATGATGACAATCAAGCCATGGGGCATCTAACGGCCGGTGGGTCAGTCGCTAATATTGAAGCAATCTGGGCGGGACGAAATATTAAGTTCTTTCCACTTGGGTTACAAGAGGCTCTGCACAAGGAAGATAAACTTACTGCTGCCAAAGGTTACAAGGTGAGCTGACGTAGGAAGCGGAATTTTGAACAAATACCGAAATGAACCATTTCGTTACCTTTCGAATTCGGTTTAAATTTTAAAGCTTAAGTCACACAATAACACTTAATTTCACTATTGGGGATATATATTTTCACAGTATCCCTGCTGATGTATGCGAACTGAACTGAACTGAACTTCCTCTTCAGGTTATTTGCCGTTTATGTCTTTTTTCACTTCGGTGAATTCAGTTGAAAATACTTTAGTTACATAATCAATATGAAAACCTGTAAAACCGTTGACTCATTCTCTGTCATGAGGATCTTAGCCGTCATCAACTTTTTTGCAGCCATTTTGCAGAGCCTTGGGCGAGAACCCCAATAGTGGCCACATAAGGGGAGTTCACATGTCAAGCCCACCGATTTTTGGCACTAACTATGTCTCTATTTTCCTTATTCTGATCAGGTTCTCATCCCCCAAAAAGGCGGAGAAGTAGAATTGATGAGTGCATCACAATGGGACCTTCTCAACCTTGACGTGGACACTATTCTAAAGATGCCTACTGACATACAAACCCTAACAGGCCTCGAGCATCAAGAGTTTATGGGAATCATGGGTCAGTACCTTTACGAGTCCCTTGGAGCGCAAGAGTTTGCCCGCCGCCACATGCTGACTCAGAGCCCGTGTGTTATAGTTCCCAGCACAGCTCACATTTCTCTCACAAAAGCAGTCACCATTCTTGGGTTAGGACGAGAGAGCCTTATTACAGTAGCAGTGGACGAAGACGCCCGCATGGAGCCAAAAGGTAACCGCTCTAACATACAGTGTATCACGTTAATGTTTTTTCGATTTTTATTCGCATTTGACGGTTAAACCATCATTATTAGCAAAGTTTAGTGCAGAAAAAGCCGGACGTATTCCGACAAGTAGTAAAACTGTACTATATCTCTAAAATGATTAAGGACAATGCTCATTTTATTTTGGTTTTGACAAAGAAAGGTAAATCTTGATACTATAAACTTATGGTTTTTTTCCCGCTACCAATATCTTTTTTGTCATTTCTTGCTTGATCAACCGCATAACAGATAAACAGGTGAACAGCTTATATAATCATATAATCTATCTGGCAGCTAGAAGGAATCTTCATCTTGGATCGCCGTGTCTCGAAGCCGGATGTATAAATAATCACAACTGTTGTAGCAGAAAATGCGAAAAGTGAATGAAAATTGATTGAATTAATTAAAAGTTGATTGAATGTCAGACACCTTACCCTGACGTTTTATTTTCTTTTTACTTTAGAACTGAAACGTATCCTTCAAGAGAAGCTGGACAACGAGATCCCGGTGATCACAGTGGTATCCGTCATGGGCACAACAGAGGAAAGCGCTGTGGACCCACTGTCGGATATTTTGGAATTGCGCCAAAAGTTTAGAACTAAGGTACATGTACTATAGAATGGAAGATAAGACCGATTCATGAGAAAGTTTGTTAGTACAACATTCAATTTGACAAATAAATGTATTCCTTTGTATTGCTGCTAAGTTCAAAATGTAATATTATTTTTAAAATCAGGTTTTAAAAGTCGATTGAGAAATATTCTATTGCCATTTAGCACAGTAGCAAGTGACAAGAACGGATGCGCGCCACTGCCGGAATGTCGCGTGGCTTTAATTTGTTGCCTGCAAAACGCAAATTCACTTTCAAATTTCGCTCCACAGAAGACACAAGGGAAGCATGTAATCCATGGATAATTAAAGTACAACTGAACAGTCGATGCTTGTGAACCCTTACAGGCTTATTTTTGAGCGCTTTCCAGGTTACAGCTAAAGCTCTTTGCAATCTTTATTATTTATAGTTCTTTCAAAAGTCACTTTTATTGCAGTTTGTTGAAAAAGAATTCTCACGTGATATGTCCTTTTGCCAGGGGCTCAACTTCTGTGTACATGCGGATGGTGCCTGGGGAGGATACTTCTGCAGTATGTTACGCGACCGTCCTAGAGGTCACACGGTAGCCCCGAACGAAGGTTTCGTTCCCGAATTGTATTTGAGTTCCTTTGTTCACAAGCAGTTGTCCTCTTTGAACCAATGTGATACCATCACTATCGACCCTCACAAGTCTGGGTTTTGTCCCTACCCTGCTGGGGCGCTGTGTTACAGAGACAAAACTATGAACACCTTTCTTCAAATTACTACTACTGTTGTTTATTACCATGGCGACATGACACTTGGTGACATTGGCATCGAAGGATCCAAACCTGGAGCCGCGGCTGCAGGTGTTATGCTGGCAAACAGGGTAATGAGCTTATTGGATACTGATGTTCTCTTGATGAACAATTCTTAGCGTTACTCGTGACAAATAACACTTGAAATAAAAATAATACGTTTTTAGTGAAAGCTACCACTCTGACAAGAATTTGCTATATCGCTGTTGAAACATGTCTTATTTCAAATTATATACCCAGGTTATTGGTCTTGACAAGCATGGATATGGTCGTATTCTGGCTGAATGCATGTTTACTGCAAAGATCATGTATTGCCTGTGGGTCACACTAGCAGAGGAGGATGACAACTTTGTTATCGAGACGACGAAGCCTCTTCCCAAAAAGTACAAGAATATGTCGGAAAAGGAGCAAATCAAATTCATCAAGGAAAGGATTCTGGGCAGACCCAACGAGGAACTGGCTAAGGTACTTACATTCCAAGAAATAAACATAAGTTAATAGGCAATGAACGAAGGGCCAAATGATTGTAATATAACGTGGAAATACATTTTTTTGATCTGTGGGTAAATACAAATTTGAAATTACCCAGGAATTGACCAGTCGGAGTACAGTAAAAATGCCCAACCGCTGCGGGCTTGAGCGTACGACCCGCTGTTCTTTAATCATGGTCCCTCTAACAAGGTTGGTTATACCCCGCATGCATCTTTAGAACGTTGCTTCATGAGGTTTCTTTTCTTTTCTTTTCTTCAGTTCTAAAGTATTAATACATGCTCGTCCCCATAGCCTCCGGTGTTAGGTTTCTTGAGAATTTTTGTATATTTAATGATTTTACAAATCACTCATTCGGATTGGCCCATAGGTTTATATGACGCTTTTAGTAATTTTATTTGTAGTTTCAACTTACTGCTTGTTTAATTACAATTCATGCAATCCCATAGAGGCTGTTTACATTGTATAAGTTAGAGTTTTTCGCTATTGAAGTGCTAAATAGCTGATCAGACGCTTATACGCTTATAAATTTATTTAGTTGAAATATCCATAACTATGTACTTTGCTTTGTCTGTGTAGGACAAAGAGGCTATGGAATACCTGAAGGAAGTGGGTCCTGACACGATGATACCATGCTTCTCTGTTAACTTGAAAGGAAACCAAAGCGTCAAAAAATGCAATGCAATCAACCAGGCGCTTTTCCAGGATCTCGCTCACACAACAAGTGAACACACCGCTCATCGCATCCCAATGATTGTCACATCTTCAAGTTTAGTTCCTCACAAGCACAGCGCTGCTGTTAAGAATTTCAAGAAAAGATTAGGGGTAAGTGGAGACAGTAAAAGGACGGGGATATAAGAGAAACATATTTATAACAAATGTCACTGGGCACGGGGATCCTCAGTTGGCTAAGAATTCTATCCTGGTGTATGGTACACTGCATCTGTTTGGAGTAGTTGAACATTTTCGGAATCAAGAAGAAAAAACAGATCACAAGTCAAGACGGAAACAATTTAAGCTTGATGTCGAGATTAATGGTGATCATAAATGATATTAGTAAAAATCTACTAGTATACTAATGCAAATGCCGCAATCAGATTGGCTGAGCTACTTCACACTATCAGCCATGACAGTGCAGTGGTTGAAGGTCGTCTTCAAAATGGCGACGTTTTCGCGCGGAAGAGTTAGAACTTTTTCACCAACACATCATTCGTTTATTATGATTTTTACTAAAATAATTAGATTATTCGCTCTCGATTTCTATTTCTATAATGTAATTTTTAAATAGCATCAAAACTCGACATCAATGGCAGTCACAATTAGTTATGTGGTATGCATTTCTTCCTTCCTACACAATATCTACTTTTATTTAATTAACTGTCTTTCGTGCTGGTATTCTTAGTTGGATTCTAACAATGACACTACTCCTGTCAAATACATTATCACAACCTGCATGGATCCCTGGGCCACATCCATGGAATTCATGGAGAACATGGCTGCCATAATGAGGAACAGCATCCTTTGCGCCATTGGAACGGTAAGTGCACGGTTGGCTAGGACAGGTGTGAAATTAATGGGGAAAAGTGAACGGGATAAAAAGTATGAAGTATTGTATCGTCCCTAAAGCACGATTTCAATCCCATCCCAACATATACGGTTGAGACGGCCTTTTAACGGTTCCCATCTTTACATCAGTGTATAGAAAGGTATGCTGAACCGGATGTGTATATAGTCTTGTTTTCTGAAGACCTCAGCACTTCCGACTCGGAAATATAGGAATTCAGTGATCTCTCTCCAGACCTTTGTGTTGCAAACGAACAAACTTCTCACCATTCACATCACAAACTGCTTGGTGGAGACTTCAAAGAGAAAATTAGGCTTGAAAATTTGAAATATCGAACAGCATTATAAGAACGTCTCATCCAGAAGCAAAGCTCATCATGAGGTTAAAATTAAACCCTATGACTTGGCGTTTGACTGTTCATTGTTTTTCTTGGGGTGTTAAGGAGAACTGTTTAAACAATTCTTCCCTCGTCAAGCCAAAAGTAGTTACTATGATGAATGGTAAAATCATGAAATTTCAGTTTTACTGATCATGATCATTTCAGGTTACCGATCCCAAAGCACTGCACAACTTTGTCAGCACTGGAGTTGTTAATCAGAAGAATGAGGTCATCGTATCCTACGTGGGAGACTTTAATGACGTGGCAAAGCAGTATGACACTGTGGCGAAACTAAAATTCATCCACGACAAAGATGCCGAGAAGTATAATGCCATGCAAGAGAAGCTACTTCAGTCGAGCACAGAGCCCCAACCCATCGTGTTTAGAAGCAAGAAGGACAGGCACCATGACGTCTTCTTTGAAGAGTCAGAGTACGCTGGTGAGAAGGAAAAGTTCGATTGCTTCGTCGGTCTGCCTTCTGACAAAGACAAGAATCCTTTTATGAGTGTGAAAATGAAGATCGTAGATGTTGCACGTTACAAACATTTTGATAATGGTGACTACCCGGAAACCTGTTCCTACTTCATGTATGGAGACAAGAAGAGCGTGTTCTTGTTCCATATTCCCACCAAAAGCCCGGACTTCTTTCAGGTAATATCAATTATTTATCACGTAAGTTTGTTATTTTATTAAATTTAAGGGTGAATGCAATCAAAGCTTTACCATTTCTGCTTTTTAAGTTTTTTCTGAAATTTCACAACCGAGAACAAAGATCTACACTTAGCAATAATATCTGTATGCATCGACGTACGGGCAACTTCGAACTTAAAGGCTGTAACCTCCTTGCCCAAAACAATTACACAATTTCCGAAAGTTTTAGCATTAAATACAACCGCCCAAAAATTGCAACTGCTGTTGCCTGAATCCTGAGCGTTTAGCACGAAAAATGTCGAAGATTTTCGAAACTGGGCTCGTGCGCCAATGTCTCCAAGAATCTGTTATAGATTAACTGAGCGCAGACTGCCCGGTCCAGTAATAAGCCATTTTACAGTTTGTGCTTATGTACCAAGCCTTTGAGTAGAAGTGAGGCTGAATGTGACCCTGTTTTGATACAAACCCTCTTCCTTTTGGGATGTAAATCCTTCTGTTCTTGTGCTAACCAGCTTCTGGTCTTTATCATGGCAAGGTCACCCCAAGCTTCGCTTTCATACAGAGGCCTGGTTATATTTCACAGAACTGTAAAATGGTCTATTGATCTCTACGTTTTTGACAGCACCTTCTCGAGAGACAAAGTTTTCTCACATTTCTATCAATCTCAAAAGGTGGTGCAGCTGGATGGACTTCCTGATGGCGTTGGCAGCGATGAAGTCAAGGATGTATTGCTCAGATACGGAATTGATGTCGAGATCCCTGGAATTCCTGGCACACCAGTGACAGCGGGTGGAGAGGTCCAAGATCCTCTTACCAAAAATAAATACGACATCACATTCGTCGGAATCGACGGTGAAGAGGTGAAAACCAAAGTAAAGATTGCGAGGAAAATCTGGTTTGCTTCAACTTCCGTGTAACTGTAACACGCTAGGATCACTTATACTCAAGATGCTGTGGAATGCCTTACTGAAAAGTTTTTCACGACAAAGCCGTAAAAACTCTGACAATTGTTTATTTTTGACAGTAGTGCTTTCGTAACCTTATAATTATTGACACTGAAGAGTCAAACTATCACTCATGGCATCGAGTTAGCTTTGCACTTGTAGACATTACCTTAACTGGAAATTAAATTTTCTGTTGCCGTATAGAGCAAACAAGTCTTTATTAACTTTAATCACATAAGATCAATTACCGTGCGACCTCTATTAAGCGGCCACCTATTAGGCGGCCACCCTCCATTAAACGCCCACTTTCTAAAGTCCCGAATTATTTGTCCAATTTATATTTTACCTCTATTAAGCAGCCAACCTCTATTAAGCGGCCACTTTTCAAAGTCCCGAGGGTGGCCGCTTAATAGAGGTCGCACTGTAGTTTTGAAGTTTTGCAAATGCTGTACTGGTACTCACTCGCCATGTAGCGTCTAACCACGAAATATATGAACGAAAAGATTATTGTTTTGCAATTTCGACGAACTACTGTAAGGAATTTAAACCAATAATCCTTGTCGCAGGTTTCTTCATTGAAGTTAGATTACGTTTGTATCCGGATACTGTTGAACCCTCAATGTTTTAAAGTGTAAACACGTCTTCAAACGAATCGGGATATTCATCTACCGCGATCATACACGCTCGCCTATACCTGAATCGCTTGCATTTTTCTAATTTTCTCGGATTAGCAATGTGTGTAAACGGTTAAGAATCCGCGAATACCATTTATATTCTAATTCGCTATCCCGCTCAAACGAGTAGAAAACTATTATCATGTTAGAAGCAACCACTGTTGGGTGTGCGATCCCCTTTATTACGTCTTTACGAGCAAAATACATAATTAATTTCAACAATCACGCAGAAAGTCTGAAAAACTCAATACAACAAGAAAACAGCTAAAAATATGAAAGACTACAAGCCAAACTGAACTATGCTCGAATGACAATGGTACAACAAACACACACCAGCTTGTGAATACGAATATGAAAACTGATATCCATTAGACATTGGGTGTTTAATTTTGAGGACGAAGGAACGGATATAAATGAACGCAACGCAATATATCTGGCGATGTCTCTCCTGACGTCACCCATTGTTATTAATGTGTCAACCGGAACCTAATTGGCTGTTGAAACAATAACTTCTTTTGATTCTTAGAGAACCGAGGATCCCCGTGCCCAGTGACATCTTTTTTAAATGTTTCTCGCTATACCAACCATCCGCTAATGAAACAATAGTATAACCAACATATCAAGTAACAGATTATATGATGAACTTATTTTAAGATAGGCAGGGGTGTTTCTACGTACCCTATAAATACCTAAAATTTAGTGTTGATAAATAATTGTCACATTTGGCATTCCCTCCCACCATTCCACCGAATAATGATAATAAAAGATGAAACCTTGGGAGACGTTTCAAAAATGATAATAACAAAAAAATACTTTATATACTGTGCTTGATAAAATTAAACTGTCAGCAAACCAAGTAATACATTGAACGTTTCTAAATTTACTTGTATTTGCCGCTGTCATTTTTAAAAATTAAATTTGAGGCAAGTAATTATCGCGTACTTTACAAAGCAAATAACGTTTGAAGGCGAATTTGTTCTATTTCACCAAACAGATGCAACGCACTACCGTGAATTTAATTGAAAATCCGACAAAATGTTTGAGATAATGCATGAAAAATTGAAAATAGCTCCCAAATTATTCAGTAAAATATAACTAGTTCTTGAACATGCGCCGTGCTTGTACCTGGAAAGATTGTTTTCGTTTCAGAAGTGTTTTGGACCACTTGCATTTACATGGGCGTAGGGGGGATGGGGGGTGTCACACTGTATGTCATTATGTTGATCAGCCGATATTCCGCAAGATTGAGAAGGATAATTGTTTTATATTCAACAAATTGTCAACAAAGAAATTTTTACAGCCAGAAAAATTTGCCATTATGCGGCGCTTTGCGAGACTTATCGTTACTTGACATATACCGCAGAATATCTGTCAGCTGCATTTGACGGTTATTGAGAGCATAATGACCACATATGGGAAACATGACAATGTTGAATAACAATGTACGTTGTCAGTGCACTTGAAAAAAGTTTAGCGAAGGGATTGGCTACGCCCTTTATTTGGGTTTGAAGAAATCTTCGAAATCGCCCGTCATGCCGTCTAGTTTGTTTTGTCTGAGTCTTATCTGAGTCATGACGTCTCTCGCCGGCTTCACCTAAATCTCGACCAGAACCATACAGAACCTTCAGTTGATAGATTATGAATGTTTTCTAAGAGAAAATCTGAAGTCCATTGAAATTCAAAAAGTGACTGAATGGTTGCCCGGTACAGCATAATTAAATTAAAGAAAGCCCGTTACTGATTGACAAAAAACCACAATACCGTTTTTTTTAAGGGTAATAAAAGTGGAATATCTAAATAACAGAGACCAAGAGAAGCGGAAATTGTTTTTGGGTCGCAACTGTAAAACAAACGAAATAAGACAAACAAAAAATTCATTCGACTAAAACCAATTTATCCACCTTTTATTTTGACTTAACTTAAAGTTTCAGTTGTCACAAGCTGACAGCTGAGTCACCCGACAATGTTGACGGTCGTAAAAGCTCATTCGCTCTCTGAATGAGTCATTTCACAGAGAATTAATTTCACTATGTCTGAGCTAAATATAATCACGAAATAGTAGGCCCGCCATCGATTTTCTTGGGAACGACGCCAGTCTTCGTTGACTACAAGGTACATTTATATAGTTATTAATTTTGCCAAACGCCTTTTTAAGTCTGCTTGTATCGGTGTAGTACCAGAATTGACTTTTAAGTCTCCATGAAGCTTACTAGTTATCACTCCTGGCTCCGCAGTACGCTCGATATGGCCTATGCATCATTAACCTGACATAATTTCATTCATACTAACGCTCACGAAAGCTATAAGCTTTTGATTATGATTTGATTTTTGCCATAAAACTACCTTGCAATCTAGGTGTCAAATTTACTTTTGTTTTTTTAATATAGTGACACACCCCAAATGAACACTTGAGAACTAAAGACAATGAGGCGGAAACTAGAAATACCAATTTTGTCTTGCCTTTAATATTAAACTTCAAATTTACCCTTGAACTGCAGGCAGAATTTAAATGAGGCGGAAATATGAGGAGCTTAATTTTCTTATGCTAGAAATTGGAAATGTATTGGACGTTTGCAGGTAAATTACTGAAAAAAGCTGAGAACTTGAAAAATCCGAGTAAATTTTCGAGGAATGTATGAATAATTGAAAATAGCTTCCAAATTATTCAGTAGAAAACAAGAAGGATGTAAACCCATTGAAATTCTTCTTGTTTTCTTCACGTTTAAGATTAAGAACTTTTTCAACGTGAAAGATCCTCTACCCGATAGGCTTCGTGCATGCGCGGTGTATACATTTTCGTGTGCAACCTGTAATGCTTATGATGTTGGTGAAAATACCCGACATTTTTTAACATGTGTGCACGAACACTTATCAACGGATAGATCTTCGCACGCATTTAAACATTTACAGAATTCACAGTCTTCTCGTGGCGCTTGTCCATTAGATTGCTTCAGAATCCTAGGGTGCATACAATTTAACCAAAAAAATTCGGAAATTTCGGTTTGCAGTCAAATGGAAATGCATTTTCCGGTAAACCCATTCGAAATTATGGACAACCTCCAGAGGTTGTCCTCTTCCGTTCGGAACATTTAACAAATCTTCCGTTTCCAGGCCCTTTTAAAGGGGAGAGCGGGACGGTTGCATTCATCGAGCTTCACGTCAAACTTTTCCCTTTTAACCCTATTCAGACCGGGCTTTTTTGAACCTTCTGGGACCGGGGAGGGGGGCTTCGGAATCCCCCTATGTAACTTCAAAACAGTTAACGCTATGGTCACCAAATTAACACAGGATAATGTAGACAATAATTGTAGTCATTTTAGATGCTTTGTTGGCATAGTGACGTAATATGACGTCATTTATCCAATTTTATTGGCTGAAAAGCTATTTAATCAATATTTCTTCACGATTCGATGTATAACCACAAAGTCTTAGCAGCAACATGTATGATAAGATTCTTGTGCATGACAAGATTCTTGTGCATGACATAAGTTAGTTGTCATTAGCAACAATAATGACGTCACTATGACGTCTTTAACATCGAAATAGCCGCCATCTTGGATACGCCATTTTGAATTAAATATCCTAAAAATTGAAGTTATTGGACTGTAAAACAAAGATGCCTTACAAAAGAATGTTTCAAAAATGAAAATGCAACACATTATTTGAAATACAAAGCAAAATGGTCTTTATTGTAAATCGTGTCCGCCATCTTGAATTTCAGCAGTTTAAAATAAATATTTAACTGAAACTGGTATTATATAAGCTAAATTATATCTAATTTGATAAATTGTTGCTCAACTAAGGCTAAAAACACAAACAACACCATAAAAAATAGAAATGATATTGATTAAAACCGAAAAACGCGAATTTTGGAAAACATGGGTGTCAAAAACTGGTTGCCATGGAAACGTCAAAGTTGGATCACAAGATACAAGTGTCAAAATATTCTCAGAAGATTTTAAGGAAAAGTCGCTAAGTTTGGTGGTGATAGCTTTAATTGCCATGAAGTTATACATCTTCAAAGTTGGAGCGGGCCTCAAAAGCCCGCTCCCGCCCCGGTCTGAATAGGGTTAAAGTTAAATTAACCCGGACCAATGTTTCTCTTAACATGAAGTTGATGATTTAAAGGAGTCCCGTTTGGATGCAATTTGTTGCTTATTATTTTCGAGATATAAACGCTCAAAAACTGTAAGCAGCTTTAACTTTTTGTAACCTCGCTATCAGACTACATCATTTGATGGGTATGTCAATTTTTTATACACAAGCATCAGCCAATGAGTGTGCGAGAATTTCTGCAGTTATGGTAAAAATAAAGATGATGTTTGTAGAGAGTGTGTATAACGACTTTGTAATGATGGCTAGAAGAGAGAAAATAGTGACTGTATAGATAAGATTTTTCGTTAATTTTTCTACTCCGCCCAATATAAGACGTAAAATTATATTCTCCCACGTTGCATTAATCTTTGTTGTATGTACCAGTAATTCTTATGATTATTTCTTGTGAATTCCTCATTATAGTCTTGCCCTGCCGGCCTTGTAAACTACGAGCTGACGATAGAACCGAAATTGAAAACTTGAGATGATGGATTGTGATACACAGCCACCACCAACGTATCTGTCTTATATCTCTACGATCTCATCGCTTTTTCTTTCAACTATTACAATACCGGGCAATGTACTCGTGTTGTTAGCCGTGTATAAGGATCCTTACAAAGAACTGCGAAAACCATTCACAACTTTCGTCGCCAACTTGGCACTGGCAGATTTGACTGCGGGCTCAGTAACAGAACCAATGGCAGCTTATTTTACAATCCAGGAAGTGCGGGGAGCTCTCGTACACAACGTCGTCGTCTACATAACACATTTGAGCTATTTCATCTCGTGCACGACTTCGGTTTTAACCCTTGGTGCGCTAACTATTGATAGATATCTGGCGATATCTCACTCACTGTGGTATAAAGCACATGTTACTATCGAATTTGCCATAAAAGTCTCTGTTGTTATATGGATCGGGTCCATAACACTTTCACTGGCGTATGTCAAGACTGGTTTTATAAATTTTGCTTTCGTGTTTGCAAATACTGCTGTTCTGACCACAACATGTGTACTGTTGTTTTCCTACTACAGAGTCTTTAAAACTCTCCGAAACCGGAAACTTCAAGTTGGAGTCTTACATGAAGGAAGGAATCATTTAAACACTATAATGCTAGAAAACAAACTGACAAAGTTGTTTATGATGATGCTGGGGATCTTCCTGTTGTGTTTTGTGCCTTCGTGCTCGTTCATCTATGCTCTGTATTTTTGTTCGAAGTGCAATTGTGTTACAATTCATTGGCTTCGAGACATGAGTTTCTTACTTGTCTTGAGCAGTAGCTCGCTGAATCCCATTTTGTACAGTTTAAGAATGAAGTCATTCTGTAAAGCATTCAAGTGTATGTTAAACTTAAAAGGGAAGCGTGGCAAAATCGTCGCATCGGAACAACCAGCTATTCCCTCAGATAGGCCTGATCAGTTTGAGTTTGTTTGTAAGGAATCTATTACGTTCAATAGGCGAGTGAGTGAGGACTGTTAATATTTGTTACAGCGACTCGTTAAAAGAGAACCTCTACTCTTGAGACAAGTTGACGTTTAATGGTTTCAGATTATGGCTAAATTAAAACTTTTGGCCAAACAAGGGAAATGTAGTATTTAACAATAATAATCGCTTTTTAAATTTCCGGTGCGCCGCCATTTTGGACAATATGACGTGTCAGGGTTGTCCATAATGTTAGGGAGTAGAGGTTCCTTTGTGTGAAACAACGGGACATACCTAACATGTCATGGAATCATGTTACATTTCCATTGCCAGAAGAAAGTTTTACTTTTATGTTTTAATGGTGAACCATTTCATTTTGAAAATTTCAACGCAACGACCAAATTGTTTAATTACGCAAGTTTGTTTATTTTGTTTCCGAAGATGCCTTTTGGTGCAAATATGCTGCGTTTAGATTTTCTTTATTTAATAGGTTTCTTTTATTCTAGCAATTGTATATTTATGCTGTAAACAAACTTGTTGGGGGAATTATTACTCAGTATGTTTCCGAAAAGATATGGCTGGGCAAGGGTTGCTAATTCTCTGATTCGACACAACCGACGTCATTTTATTCAATGCCTTGTCTATTTAACTGCAGCTTGGATTTAAGCTGGATAAGCAAAATTACTTTCTTGTATCTCCGATTCACGCTTGCGCGCAGAGAATCTTGGCAGTTATATGCATCACGCACACGCGCACGACATCTTCAAGAGTTGAATACGACTACCATGATTCCTTGCGGGCAAGATTCATAGAGGGAACCGGCCATTGACTAAGTGTTCAGGAGGGGGGGAGGGGGGGCCTTGTATGTACAATTAATATTAATTAAGCAATACGTAATCGTCAAAATTTGGATAAGGCAGCTTTCCCAGACATCTGCTGCAGGTTCTATCGTATACAGCACAGTAGCTTTGAAATATATTTATTATCGAATTTGTTCTTTTCCAATGAATCTGTTACCTGTGTTTCTAACTCACACCTCCAAGGTGAAGTTTTTCAAGGTATAAAAACTCACGGGCTGCAGAGCGTCCACAATGCAATACGAAAGAAGTGTGATTTTATGCCAAATCAAAGAAATGTGTGAATAAAGCAAACGAGCTATTGCAATCACTATAATGAGCTAAAACATTAAACGTCGTTAGATCTTCTTAAAGACGGCACACGGAACCGTATCGTTATTTAATTTTCTTGTTGGCGAGACAAGACAATTACTTTTAATAGCAACTTTATTAGCCCCTTGATTGGAAGGCTTCTTCTCGATAACTGCACGACGAACATTACCGATCACATAAAAGAAGACTAAATGCAAAACACATGGCTTTGATTATCTGCACCCTTTTAATGTCACTTTTTTTTTCTCATGATAACTACATATCCGGATATAAACTACTGTTTAAATGAAATATATGTTCCTCTGGTACGGCTTATTCCTCGTCGTTTCAATCTCCAAGTTCCTTGACACATCCTCCAAACCTTACGAACAAACAACAAAGCTTCCTCTGGCAAGTAGATTTTTCAGGATCAACAAAGCACTTAGCGATGGACGGGAGACATTGTAGCTAAAATTACACGAGACAACAAAAAAAACATATAAAAAAATTAGTTCATCGTATATATGGCGGTAGAACGAGACAGTACTGTTGCACTATTATGGTGGAATAGGTACTTGAATCCCCCATGCCTCAAATGTTTCCACGTGCACACTACTCTTCCTATTATTAATTTTTATTGTCAGCCAGTCAGTCACTCAGTCCGTGCATGGTCAGTCACTCAGTCAGTCCCTCAGCCAGCCAGCCAGCCAGTGTCGTGAGTGAGTGAGCGAGTGAGTGAGTGATTATATGAGTAATTGATGAGTGAGAAAGTGAGTGGTCGCGGTTGGTCCGTCCGTCGGTCGGTCAGTCACTAAACCTAAACCTAAAAATGTTTAGAACAGTATAGACAAGTGCTCACAATCTCTTTGGGCAGATGATGAAGACGTAGGCCTGCCTCGTGCAGGCACTTGCTAGTTTTCCCGAAACACTGCAAATGGTCACAAGCAGAGTCCCCAGCTTTCTTGTGGCATATCACTGCCTCACAAATGCAAATTCCCTGTTGAGAAATCAACAAAATAGTAAATTTTACACTTGTCGGTTCTTGCGAACATTTCCTTCAATTACAACAATTTTGATCTTCAAGCCTCACATATTTGAACTTTATACATTTTAAAAGTCCATATCAATCAGCTGCTTCAACACGAAGGCACTGTTCTTAACAAAAAAAGAAGAGATGACTCTTATAGTTGACCAAAAAAAAAAAATGCTGCCGGAATCAAAGTGCACAAGAACGTTTTGATCCACGCAAATAAAAGAGCTGAGTACTAAAACATGTTTGTTTAATAGTTAAAATCAATAACAATGTTCCAAACGGCTTTTGTGGGCTTATTTAGTTTTAACTGGCTATTAGTCTTTTTGTCTGTCTCAGCTTTCCAACTTAAGTTTCTTTGAGGGCCTAGCAGGTAGAGCACTGAAGGGAAGGTATGTCCTAAAAATACCCTAGTACTTTCATAGCATTCCAGAGCATAGATAGATATAAAATCATTTCTTGATAACATAAATATGTTCTTACGATTTCTGCCTTATCGAGGTCAGCAGGTACGCTTGGCCCTGGCTTAAAGCTTGGTCTGAAGCTTGGTTTACCACTCGGGAAGTCGCTCAACTTGACATAACTGCGGACCTTCCTCGCCATTTCGTGATTTTCCATCTCGAGATAATGCAAGATGGCTTGAGGATGAATTTCCATCGCTTCCTCGGCATACACGGCCACTGCCGCAAGAAGCAACAAAGCTATCATTACCTTCATGTTGACGCGTTTAATCTGTGCTCTGGCTAACACGATATGTAGAGTGTGTGTTAGTCGCACCCGTTTATATAGAGCGTGAGGCGCGCTGAGGGTACGCTTTGCGCACGCCTCTTGACTCTATGGAGACAAAAGCGTCCCCGGAGTGTTTAAACAGCTTTAAAAGCTACTTAACTCACTTTTTTGCCTTTTGTGAAAAAGATAAACTTGAAATTAAAGTCGGTATGTTATCACGATCCAAAACTTTTATAACCTTTTGTTTCGTTCGGGATTTTAGCATGGCTTTTGTTATTAGTATTGTTTTATCTCTAGTGCAATTAAGATTTCTTGACTAAATTAAACTAATAAGTTATTTTAAATTTCGAAAAGCCGGGCTCTAAAGTATTTATCTCTGTAGGGTAATTCCGCTAGATTTCAAGAATAAAGTTAAAGTCGATATAGAGAGCGCAATCTAAACGACTCAATTTAGCGCGCCTCGATCTCGCGATTTTGATAATTTGAAATATAATAATTATGTCAACTGAAGAGTTGTCCAGAAATTGCGAAAAAGCACGGGACGCTTTTAATTTCACCAGTATAGGGATTCGTCATCAAATTTTGGTTATCTGTTTATTATGTGTCCTTAGAGAAAACAAAAGGAAAACCAGGGTCAATTTTACTTTAACCTCAACTTGCCTCCAAGCTGTATCATTTATTTAAACTTCTACCCATCAAATCTTCATGGTCATTCTATTACTATATCAGTAATCGCGTATTACCGCGTTGAATCCGAACTACAAACGAAGGCAAATTAATCAGCTTGAAGTTGCAAGGGTTATCTTCTACCCGGTTTTCTCCAGCCGTGAACAGAAACATTGATATTCAGCTAGCTGAGAAAACAAAACACTTGTGAAGTTTTTCTTTAATAAACACAGAGTACGCTACTTGAAAGCTGTTCAAAGTTTTAATCTTTCTAACAGCTTCGTGCCAAGAAATTTGGTGAAATTAATTTTCAGTGGCAAAGAATTAGTTTGGCTGCTAGGAAAAGGTAGACTATGTTTGGCTTTATTTCGAGAGATTCTTTGTCAATTTTAAGTTGCATTGTTTGTCACAAAAATTTATCTTTGCTTTTAAAAACAGCACACAAATTGAAGATAATAAACTCTCAGGAGTCAGTATTTTGCTGTGAAAAACATTTTCTTTGTCACTGAAAATTCACTACTTTTAAGCCCTCAGGGTCTGTCGAAAATATTTATGTTATTCTAAAGTTTTGCTAATGAGGTGATTTAATTGTTACCAAATGTAAACAAAAAGCTTAATATCGTCTTGCCGGCAATATTGCAACCTTTAATTTCACTTTGGGGGTAAGATATCGGGGATCATTATAGGAATGTGTTAAACTTTAGCACACGAAGCAAAGAGAGACTTAAAATGCTCAATAATGGATACAAGCTGTTTGCTGGAAAGTAAACTTTTCCAAAAAATTCAATATCTTGAGGTCCATTTTACCTGAACAGTACTGATGATTTCCAAGGACGCTTTTTATTTACACCGACTACGCCAGCTTAAAAGCTGTTTCAACGTCTCATCTGTAAATAGCTTTGTGTCTCTCAGTATAATTATAAAACAAACTGACTTACGAATGACAAAGGGCCGCCTGCATGGACCCACTAGAAAGTAAGTGATTTGTCCCCTCAGGCTCGCCATAGAGCAATATAAATTGACATCACTCTAGAGTTATTTTCAAAACTTTTTTCAAGTACTTAATCTAACCTTGTTAAGTAAACGTTCCACAGCTGTTCAAATTTTGCAGTATTTAATTTTCTGCCCTGCGTACGTACCTGGCGACCAACGACTTTAGTTTAACGGAAATCAGTGTCAAAATAAACGAAGGCTCACTCGGTTTATAATTTTTCTTTTTATAGATATTTATCTCCACACAGTAGGTAGCAAGATTAAATTTTAAAACTGGTCAAAAGATGCAGTTGCGACATATATAATTTTGTCGAAGCAAGCAATTATTTTGTTGGTTTATCAGTGACTCAAAATTAGATGTTTAATATTCCGCTCCTTTAATTTACTCGTTGTGTTTATGAACGCCTTTTCAAAAGCCAAGGTCTTTTAATATTTTAAATTAAATTTTGTCAGGGATAACAAAGCATCCTCTCAAAATGACGTCCAGCTCAACTGAAACAATTTTAATTCGAGTTGAAACCTTTGAAATGTTTGCAGTTTCAACTTTCTCACTTTCAGTTACATCCGCAGTTCATATATGAGTTATTTCATACACTTTACTGGCATCACTGATAATAAAATGATTAATGTTTATTTGCACCCTTGTTGTGATTAAGTTGTATTTTATTTCATAGGCACGTTTTACAAGGGAAGGGGAAATATTCGGGGAGATTCATTTAAAAACATTAACGGTTTCAAATAAACACCAGCGAGAAGAAAGATGTGGGGGGAGGGGCGCTTAACTCGACCAAGAGAACCCGGCGTTTATAGGCCTTTTGCAACAAACAGTCACATGGTACAAACTCCGCCATGCTTGAGGGCAAGCCTATTATTACTCTCGCACTGGGACAGCCAAACAAAGCGGCTTCAGCCAGTCAAGCTTGAATTTTCTTTGTTTTGGATGTCCAGTTTTTTGGAAAAAGCCTATTCAGGACCAATCGTTTTATATATCGGGCCAAAGGCTTTGTCGTTATTTTTTAAATTTTCGTGCTATCCAAAAATGCATGTTTATAATTCTTAAGATCAATGTATAATTTGACCTGACAATACAAACTGGGGATGACTGTAGGTTTGCTGCGCAAAGCTCAGTTTCTGTTTGGAGCCACGTGACATAGTGCGTGTCCCGATGACGTAATCAACTAGCCTGTATCCACACACTATAAGACTGATGTCTAAATTTAGTTACATAAAACCAATTTCATGCTAAGTAACAGCCGAGTGAATTTTCCCTAGCCTAGAAAAAAGATACTGTAATGGGCCCTTTAGGTTCTGTAAGCCGCATACAAAACATCAAACGTTGTGGGATGTGCTTACAGCGCGACGCGCTAAGTGTGGCCACCCAACAAACGTTTTTGACAAGTTATAATTAGCCAATCAGAGAGCACGAATTTGTTTGAGCTGCCCCGCCTCCTTGCAATGTTCAAAGCTGTTTTCACGAAACCTGTCGCGCTTTCAACAAGGAGGCGGGACAACTCAAACAAATTCGCGCTCTCTGATTGGCTAACTTGTCAAAAAAGTTTGTTGGGTAGTCACACTTAGGCGCGTCGCGCTGTAAACGTAACCCTTCAAAGAAAGAAACATCAACAACATCCCCATCCCTCCCCAATACTTGAAAGAGTCCTACCCAAGGCAGGGTAGGGTAACGATCGTGTTAAAGAAAAACAAAATCAAAAACACGCTTCTAATATTCTGCACCCGTTTAATTAAAATTTGATTTCTACATATCCGGATATACATAAACTACTGTTTCAATGCAGGATTTATTCCTCTGGTGCGGCCTCCGCTGCGTCTTTTCCATCTCCAAGTTTCATCATACATCCTCCAAACCTCACAAACAGACAACAGAGCATCCTCTGACATGTGCCTTTTTCAGCATCAACAAAGCACTTAGGGATGGCCGGGAGACATTGCAGCTAAAAAAGACATGAGACAAGAAAAAATACAGAGAAATAAGTTAGCTTTATCCTGGCAAATGAGACAGTATGGCACCAAAATCAGTATGCCATGCAGATGCGCGAGATAGGGGTATGTACTTTTCCCTAATGTCTCCAGTATTTCCACACTATTCTTCCTATGCTATTTTTTTGTTTTCAGCCATTCAGTCATTCTGACAATAGGTCAGCCAGTGACTGAGCCACTGAGTTAGTGAGTGATTGTGTGTGACTGAGTGAGTGAGTAAGTCGGGTCGTTCGTTCGGTCGGTCGGTCGGTCTGTCGTTCGGTCGGTCGGTCGAACAGTCAGTCAGTCGCGCCCGGACAGTAAGATATAAATTAAATTGAAACTACAGGCAAACCAAATCAGACATTCAATAGTCAGGGTTTAGAACAGTGTAGAACAGTGCTCACTATCTCTTTGGGCAGATGATGAAGACGTAGGCCTGCCTCGTGCAGGCACTTGCCAGTTTTCCTGAAGCACTCCAAATGGTCACAAGCAGAGTCTTTAGCTTTCTTGTGGCATATCACTGCCCCACATATGCAAATGCCCTGTTGAGAAATCAGCAAAACTAGTAAATTTTAAACTTGTCAGATCTCTTCTTGCAGGAATTTTGATCTTTTAGCCTCACATCTTGGAGCTTTATGCATTTTGACAGTCCATATCAGCGAACAAAAGGAAGAGGTGATAACAAATAATAACTAAAAAATACCAATGACGGAAGAGCAGCGAGAAAGGCTTTCCCTGAAAGAGATGAGAGCTCAAATATACTCGTTTAATAAATAGGGGACGAGATACGAAATTTCTCTTCGAGTGCTGAAAATAGAGATTATGCCATGGAAAGTATTCTATTTATCATATGAACGGCCATGAAATACCAAACCATTTCACTTTTTCTGCGAAAGGCGAGATTTATTGTGTAACCATAGCAATTGTGATCTTGATAACATGTCATTTTCACGTGTGAAGATATCAAGTTATTAAGTTTTCGCGCGAAATTTCAACAGGTATTTCACTGGTGTTTATATAAAAATTAAAAAAATAATGATAACAATGTTCGAATCAGGTTTTTGTGGGATTATTTAGTTTTAAGTGCACGGTTATTGCTCTTTTTGTCAGTATCAACATTCCAATTTAAGTTCCTCTCGCAAATAGAACCCCGAAATCAACATTCTTAGCCATCAGGCCATAGTTCTTCCGATTTTCGTCATTTCCGAGGATAGATAGCATTACTTCTTGCTGACATAAATATGTTCTTACGATTTCTGCTTTATCGAGGTCAGCAGGTACGCTTGGCCCTGGCTTAAAGCTTGGTTTGAAGCTTGGTTTACCACTCGGGAAGTCGCTTAACTTGACATAACTGCGGACCTTCCTCGCCATTTCGTGATTTTCCATCTCGAGATAATGCATAATGGCTTGGGGATGAAATTCCATCGCCTCTTCGGCATACACGGCCACTGCCGCGAGAAGCAACAAAGCTATCATTCCCTTCATGTTGACGCGTTTAATCTGTGCTCTGGATAACACGATATGTAGAGTGTGTGTTACGCACACCCGTTTATATAGAGCGTGAGGCGCGCTGAGGGTACGCTTTGCGCACACCTCTTGTCTCTACGGAGACAAAGACGCTCACGGGATGTTTAAACAGCTTTATAGCTACTTAAGTCACTTTATTCCTTTTGTGAAATTAAAGTCAGCATGTTATCATGATCCAAAAACTTTATATTAATCTTTTGTTTCGTTCGGAATTTTAGCATGGCTTTGTTACAGTATTGTTTTCTCTCTAGCGCAATTAACGTTTTTCGACCAAATTAAAAAGTTATTTTAAATTTCAAGAAGCCGGGATGGGCCCAGAATTTTCTTTTTTTTCAACTGAATGCAAAACGCCTAAAGATGCTTATCATGTTTTCAACATCGATCTTCGTAGAAAATGGCTTTAGCCCAGAGAAAGTTATCGTCGCCTAATTTGTTAGCAACCTAAGTAGCCGTTCTCCTAATCAGTAAGCATATAAAATTCCAAATTAGGGAACTGAGTTCAAGATAGTGTTATAATTTTAAGAAACCGACGTGAACAACTAGAATCAAGAAGGCAACTTTTTTGAGTTGGAGCAACTCTCATTAAAATAATTTAGCTGTGCAGGGTAATACCACTAGAGTTCGAGAGAGAAGTAAAAGTCGATTCGGACAGTGCAATCCAAACGACTCGATTTAGCACGCCTCGATCTTTCAAGAATGCTTGACCTCGCGATTTTGCATATTTGCCAAAATAATTGTGAACCTATAATATGTCAACTGAAGCCGGGAGTTGTCCAGAAATTGCTGAGATCCGAAAAAGCACAGGACGCTTTTATGTCATCATTCTGAAAAGGGATTCTTCTTCAAATTTTGATTATCTCCGTATTGTGTGCCATAAGCAACTGAAAAGGCCAAAAAATGTTCAATTTTATACGTTAACTTGCCTCCAAGCTGTATCATTTATTTAAACTTCTACGCGTTAAACCTTTATATTCAGTCATACTTTTACTGTATGCAATCGTATTCTCGCGTGGATCGAGCTGCAAATCGAGGGAAATTCATATCAGCTCAAAGTTGCAAGGACTATCTTCTAGCCGGTTTTCTTCACCCGTGAACATCAAATATTGATATTCTGACTTATTGTTTCATTTTACAGCGTGCACCACGCTTTCAGCTAGATGAGAAAAAAAATCCTGTTAAGTTTTTCTTTTAATTAACAAAGAGTACGCTTAAAAGCTGTTTAAAGTTTTAATCGCTTTTAACAGCTTCGTGTTTCCAAATTTGGAGAAATTAATTTTCAGTGACAAAGAATATTAACATGTTTTCACAGGAAATTAAAAACTGAGCAGCTTTCAAATTAGTTACTACCCTTTCATAGCAACCAAAATAGTTTCAAAGCTAGTCAGTTTTTAATTTGCTGTGAAAACATATTAATTTGAAAATTCACCACTCTTAAGCCCTCAGGATCTGTCCAAAATATTATTGTCCGTCTTGGAGGCAATATTGCATACCTTTAAGTTAGATATCGAGTTAGATATCGGGAATTTATACTTTAAACGTTATCACACGAAGCAAAGAGAGACTTTAAATGCCAGTATATATTTGATACAAGTTGATACAATTTGCGGGAAAGTAGCGTCACGTTTCCAAAAAAGTTAATATTCTGAAGTTCAATTTACCTGAATAGCTGCTTTCCAAGGAAACTAGTTTGTTTAAATTTACATCAACTACGCCAGCTTGAGAACTGTTTCAATGTCTCATCTGTAAACGGCTTTGTGACTCTAATATCGTTATAAAGGATACTGAAAGTAATTTATTTGTGTTTATGCTGGTTTATTAAAAGGGAAATTAAATTGTTTGTGGTAAATAACTTACGAATGACAAAGGACCCCTTATACTCTCTAGAAAGTAAGTAATTTGTTTGGCCTCAGCATGAAGCAGTTTACATCCGGCATGCGCACTCCAGAGTCATTTTCAAAACTTTTTAATTTCAAGTAATTAATTCAAACCTGTTAAGGAAATGTTCCACAGCTGATCAAATTTTGCAATGTTTAATTTTATGTCCTTTGAATTATGTTTTAAGTAAATTGCTAAATTTTGTGAAAAACATTTTACAAAGAATCCTCTCAAAACGAACTACGGCTCATTTGATTGCCTCTAAGCGTGATCCAAAGCTCGTATTTTTGTTTTCGTTTTATAGGGGGCGGGAGGGATACGGGAGGGTTACGGGATTGATACGGGAGGGTACGGAAGGAATACGGGATTGATACGGGAGGGTACGACAAGGATACGACAGGCGAGAAGAGACAAGGCCGGAAGCGGGATTCACAAAGTAGCGGGAACTGGGAGAAATCGAGAATAAATTCGTAACCTTGCGTAATATTTTAGCATAAGAGCCTTGAGTCACTAAAGAAGAGGCGCCTGGAGGGGGTAGCCGGGAATAAAAGGTACGGGAAGCGGAAGATTCAGACCCTCCTGTTTTCCATTTTAAAGGTTAAATGTGCTGGAAATGGTCGTCTGGATATGACCCTGGATAGTTTACGTAAATATTTCTTAAGTAACTGCAAACTACAAGTTGCATGATAGTTGATAGTTTTATTTTTTCTGCAATCAACTACCAATTGCAATCGACAACTTCTTGACATCGGAAACGAACCTTTCTAAACGTACTTATCGTTATCATTATTATGTCTCCCCCAGTCTTACGCGTCTAAATAAACTTACCGCTTCTGACATATTTACCTCAGCAACAAATGATTTATACTCTTGTTCGATGCGACAGCACCACATAACAAATTTTGCAGTACGGGAACTGCATTAAATGAATTTTCCAATTTATATTTCGCGTCGACTTCATTAAAATTATATACATTCTTGATGCATGTTTGACGGCGGTATGAAATCGAAAACTGACACCTGAAAGACAGAACAGTGAAGCAACAGACTTTTTAGCGAACATATAACCACCTACTATCTGCCGGATACTTAGATATTTCAAGTTTTCTTAATACCTGTTTTCTTGAACTGCTGGTAACTTATGTCTAATAAAAATAACTACCTTATAGTTAATAGTTGTATGAACATATAAAAAGCTGGAATGTTTAAATCCAAAGCACGTCGTAAGTAACTATTTCCAAAAACAATTTAACATATATGGCATATTTCAGCGTTTACCCCTGCGTAATTTTTGGGAACTTTACAATAGATATTAGATATTAAAAGCGAGTATCAACGCTAGCGTGAGCGGCTAAAAATTTTAATGTCTCCGTTTGAGTCCCTTGATGACTTTTTGTGTTGTCGTACCACAGATGCTGAGGATAACCATCCTGCATCTCCACTGTTTCATTAACGCTTTTCGCAGCTGTTTCAAGAGGAGTCTCAGGTTTTTTTATTTGCTCTGTTTGTCCAACTGAGGGAACCAAACTACTAATTGCTCCTTGGAAATCGCTTAGAGGGAGGAGCAAAGCCAGACAGCAAGTAAGCGACCACTGCCGATTTTTACGCCATTCTTTGACGTAGCGAAATAGGTGCACTGCATACTGAACTGAAAGCAAGAAAAATATAGTTATGCGTAAGAATGAAGCGATGGTCGAACAACAGATTACCCTAGGTGCAAGAGTAAAATTTTCAACATGCATAATTATAGTCCGTCTCTAGAAGGTATTATGAAGTTTGTCATCCCAAGTACGCATTCAAGAACACTCAAACACGTACGGTTTCCTGTAAGCCCTGATGACTTTGTTAGGTCGGAAACGTTCGGCTTTTAGCCCGTTTTAAAACGGATTTTTATAATAAGATTTTAAAAAATTATCTTACCTACAGGAAGAGCAATAACCAAAGTATTTGCTCCGATAACCAAGCCGTTAAATAAGACTGTCTCTGTGTATGGCGCAATGGATGATGGAATGTTCTCGGCGGGAATTTTGCTCACAGCTCCGATACCCAGGTTTAAAACGGTCACGGCAAGGGATGCTGCCATCAATCCGTTCTCGGTTGCGTCTTGTATGGGTCTGTTCCAAGAGAAAAATATGCCATACATCCCAGCCATTACCCATGCCAAGCCAATGTATGACCTTCTTTCTTGGCCGACAAGTATCAGACCAGATGTAAGGATCACTTTGCGAGACATTTCAACTAATTCCCAATACCACGATCGAAGTTTGTAGTTTTCAAAGAGAAAACGCAATCCTAAGATTATTTCTGTACCGGAGGTAAGACCTTGAGAGGCTTCAACGTTTCTTTTGGTTAGCAGTAGCCATCGTTGTCTCCAAAGGACTAGGAATGAAGCTATGGGGAGAGCGAATACATAGGCAGTAGAAATGAACGCCACAATCAGCAAATGATTATACTTTGGAACTTGGCATTTTATGCTGTAATCTGTTTTCAGGTATACACCACACAACTCTTCTTTATCATCTCTGCAAAGTTTTCGGCAGGAAAATGGCAACACGGTTGCTGTCTTGGTACATGTGCTTAAGTACAGAACGTAGAGAAAGAAAAACAAGTTTCTGTAAACAAATTCTTTGGTCTCTGAGACTTTCTTTGATATTTCGTCATTCGTCAGGGCTTGACTTCGTAAAATAAGAAGTGTACGCACGACGTAAGTGACGCCACACAAGCCAATGACAGCACCATTTATTGCCATCATCGCAAACAAGTTTCCAAAAGCATCTATGTGTGATCCGGGAAAAAGACACTGAATGGGTGCTATTTGAAGTATGTCCATCTGGAGTATTCCGGAGTACTTTCCTATAACTTTTAAGGAATTCGGCCACTTAATGTACGAGAATGCCTCGAGTAATCCGTATGTTACCTGATAAAAGCCAATGACTATCTTAAGTTTGGATAAAATAATATCTATCAAAGGCCTCGCTCGAGCCGCCTTTGTCTTTCTTTTGCTATTCCACGCCACAACTACAGAGATTATCGATATAACTGCCACAATTATTAACAACTGTCCTGCAATCCACTTCTTGGAAGGACATTGTTCGCACGTTCGCAATTGATTATAATATCCAGAGCTGCAAACTGCACACAACGGACCTTCGTATCCTTCCTCACACGGAGAATCCAAGCCTCCCTTACAAGACCCTTCTACAGGACACTTATACGGATTTGGTATCTGATGAGGATATTGTACACTGAAAGCGTCAAGTGCAGGTGAAGGGGCCAATAGATTTTTAAGAAAGTCTCTGTAGCGACCCTTGTAACTCTCGTTTCGCCATTCCCACCAATAACCAGGTTTTAAAGTTGCATAATCATCTTTACAGTCCAGACCATCTTCACATTTATGGCATTTCTGGAACATGTGGGTTCGATGAAATCCTTGCAAGCATTGACAAGCCCGCAATCCAGCAAAGAAATCAGTCTCAGTTCCTGAACGTCAGATAATTAAAACAGTGTTTTATAATGGTCAACTGATAGATCATTAATTGACTTAAAATAGAGGATAATGCCCAACGTTTGCGATACCCTCTGATGATTTTTTCACTTAATCTAATAGCTCAGTACATTCTCGAACTCTGACGATAGCTATGTACATGGAGAAATCTGAGTGTACTGACGTTTTCAGGAAAGATAGGTACCCTTCTTGGGACATCGGTTTTGAATTCAGCGTTATTTTTTTGCGAGAAAGTCTGAATGGAGTGATTGGATTTAAATACTTTGTACTGACTCAGACAGTTTATGAAGCAAACAACATGTTTTAAAGTTATTATTCTAAATTGCTTAATGGTATAATGCTCTGTTGTTGTTTTTTTACTGCATCTAAGGTTGGTTATGGCAATGGTGGAGGTTGTGGAAAATATTTCAATGTCTAGCCAAGAAATTACGAAGACGATAGCCTGTTAGGAATGTTGCATTGAAGCCTATTTACTAACTTCTAACAATTGCAATAGTTTTTCTACTGGCTTAATGTCAAAACGAGTACCATTATTGTGTGTGACTGAATTGGGCACTCTTTACCTTCTGGGCAAGCCTTGCAGTCTTGAGGTCGTGTTCCTGGAGCTTTATCAAATGATACAAAAGATCCATTTGGACATTTCTTACAGCTCCTGGCCACGTGACCGACGCTGTCAGAGTAAAACCCACCTGCAAAAAGATTGACATGAATTAACCACATTATGTCTAGAGTGCATTATTTCTTATTTTTATGGAATTCTTCAGCTGTATAGTTTATGGATTAAAGGCCATCAACTACTGGTATATAGTCTAGTTCTTTATCAACAATAAGGATGGAATATACGTTTAATTACATACATTTAGAAAATTAAAGTTTCCTTTACGCGTGATTTCGTGTTATTTAATTTGATGAACCGAGGTTCTCCTTTAATAAAAAGTAGAACAGTGACATGAATTCATCAGTCCTTTATGCAATACTTTAAAAACCATAGTCAAATCGTCCTTGTACTGTATACATATCAATTTAATTTGGTTGATATCTCATAGTACAATAGGTATTGTTTCGATTTTATGATGTATATATTTGAACTATGACCATGGACGGAGAGGCTTGCCATGGCCGAGGACATGGTTCGTAAACACTCCGAAACGGGACAAAAGACAAATCTATTGTATAGGCGTTTTTTGCTTTAATTTGTGTTGTTTCTCTCTATGGCATAGAGCTTGTCTTGTTGAGCACTATGTCCTAATATATACACTATGAATAGTACAGAGAAATCTATAGTTTACCTGGAGGGCACGGTATACAACCTTGCTCTCCTTTAGAAGATGAGTTGTAAAATGTTCCCAGTGGACATGGTAGAAACATCTCAGTATTGTAAGGGTTGTCATCTTCTATCCGCCTGAATCCCGAAGCTAAGAGAGCGGAAATAAAGGTTCTACCTACTGCTGTTTCGGGTTTCTCAACCTTCACAACTTCTGTTTTGGAATCAAATGGATTCCTTGGAGAGAGAAAACAACATTCAGGTTTACTCAGGAAAAGAAGAACGCATGAATACCGTACCCACGCCCTTAACAATAATTGTTTTCCAGGGTTCGAAATTTACGCTCGCAAACTCGCAAAATGCGAGTTAAAAAATATCCACTAGCAAACATTTTCGAGCTAGAATCATCCCTGTCTCCAAAACATTTCAAGCTGATGGAATTGAGAGTCACGTTAAGAAATTTGAAAAAAGTACGAACAAACGTGACTTTTTATTTACCTTTTCAGCTCATTACTTCAAAAGTATCAATACGAGTTTTAATTTTTATATAAACAAATTTGCTAGTTGTTTCGCCAATTTGCTAGTAGGAAAAATTGCACTAGCAAGACTTTGCTAGTGGACCAAAAAGTTAAGTTCAAGCCCTGTTTCACCTGTTTTCTTGTCCCCATAATAGCACGCGAGGACTTAAATTAACAGTGAGTTGTCGAGTTCTCTTGATTTGCCACTGCGCTGCCATCACATCCAAATGTGATATATTAGTATAAAGTAGGTATGTCATAGTTAAAGTAACAAATATACTAACAGATATATAGAACAGCGTTTGGTTACTTGATCGTAATAGTTCAATGTTCCAATTCTTCTATTTTTCATCACTCTGAAACCAAGAATCGTTGTGCCTTTTAATTCTGTACAAAAATTCTTCAGTACATTTTATTTCCTTGAAGCTATAACATCTGTCAGAAGGATACGGCTGCGTTAAACTTCACTATTGGCATATTCAGTTGTCTGATGTTGCATTCTGACCAAAACTATATATTGTACGTTAATAATTGCAACAAATTACATTTTGTAATCTAGGCCATGGAGTCCGGTGAAGAACTCAGTACTGAATATCTTCAGATTTGTCCTCAACAAATATCTGTCGGGAAGAAGATATGTATTGCTTAGAAGACTCGAAAGCAATATTTTATACATACAGCTCTCTATCTTAATATCCTATGATCTTCTATTCAACGATTGCATCCCACGCAACTCGTCACGAGCTTCAGCTTCTGAGAGAAGGACGTTTGACGAGCTCAATGAGACCGAGATTCTGCATGTGAGGCTATTAAAACTTGATCATAACTCATATAAAGAATATAAGGAAATTTTGCATACAAAATGGCCTTTTTCCATATAGAGGCGTCAGTAATTTTGCCGGTCAAATGTCCATGAGAACTTACAAGTTTAGACTTGAAGTTCCAAGCCGAAATGCCTCTGGTTCGATCGTCTTTAACGGATTATCCGATATCATCCTAATATGAATAAAAAAAGAAACAAAAACGTTTTCTAATTGTTTCATGCCGTTTACTGAGTTCGTCTCATGAATCATGTGAACTTCTTTGCGCAATATGCACTTCTTAACAAGAAAAGGACACTATATGTCAGACATAAAGTTATAAGAGAATTGAAGCTGTAGACATCAACCACAACACCTGAGAAAGCACAGGGCCGTTATTAAAAAGGTATCACAGACAGCGAGGAAAACCAGGCATGACCTATGGACCATAAAAGAGCTAGGTGGAAAGCAAGGGTAATCGTCTCTGCCGGAAGGTCATCAGTCATATTGCACCTGCAGTCACTGCTAAAAGGGGCACTGTCACAGTATTTTGGTATCATTTTAAAATGCTGAAATATCTTCCTGTTAGTCGATTAGGAGCATTTTAAGCACGATTAAAGGTACCAGGTAATGCGAGTGGGACGCCACAGCCACTCTACGGTTTATCTAACCGCGCTACACACGATCGTGTCAGTCCTGACACGAACGAATGCCGCGACGGCGTTATAACGTTAGAAAAAAAGCATCGACAGCGTTTACGTGAGTTGAATTTGAATAAATTTGTGACGACAGGTGTCATACATACACTAGAATAAAACGAGCTAAAAGAAAAAAAGTTTATATGATGGGGCTGATTCAAAGCAGGCATTCCAATTTATGTACATGGCTTCCTTAAATTTGAGCTACAGCACGGTTTAATTGTTAACGCCAGAAAGCTTTGTTAGAAAGGTAGGAAAATTTACAAATAAGTGCACAGCATGCAAAGAAAACTTTACTGCGGTGTAAAGTCGGCGTAAATGTCTACTTTACGAAGCTTTACGTCACATTTAAGTTTTTTAAACCTGACCTTTACATCAGCTTTACACTCAAATTTAAAGCTTGCGTAATGAGACTTAATTAAAAAAAACTGAACGTTGGCTTAAAGTTTCTTCAAGTTTACGCCAAGTTTACACCAACGTAAATGCGGGTTTACGATCTTTATAAGCGTAAAGAATGGCGTAAAGTTGGATAAGCAACTTTACGAAGATTCAAGCCAGCTTTAATTTTCCGTAAATCTCGTTTTTCCTGCAATGATGGTTTAAAAGCAATCCTAAATTGAGAACAAAGTTGCGTTTTGGCACTCGGCCTTGGTTTACGAAGGACAGGGATATATAGAGATGTAATGAAAGTTTTGGTGTACGGTTGGTTAGGGTACGTTCATTTAAAAAAATCCAAGATTGGATTGTTAAATCCGAACACGGATTTTGCGTTTCTTTATTAAACAGGTCACTCGGATCATAGTGCTTCAAAGGAACCGGAGAATCCTTACCCAGAATGGATTATTCGGTTCCTTTGATGCATTTTGGATTAATCTATTTAATAAAGAAACGCAAAATCCGTTTTCGGATTTTACAATCCAATCTTGGATTTTTTTAAGAAACGCACCCTTATTGTTAGCGATTTTACCTGTTCTAGCCTTTTCAATACTCACAATGTTTTTAGATCAGGTATGTTGAAAAAGGCTCGATGTGGAACAACTTCCAATTTGTTTGCACTTAGAAACCTAAATGGTAATGAGACAGATCATGTAGAGATCACATGCAATTTTCTCTGTAGGTACAGCCTATTATCCTAGCCGCTAGCCTGTACAAGGTAATTTAAATCCGATACATAGATTCTACTGAACCAAAAATGAGCTATTTTAGACTACATGCTTGGGACAGTGCCTATGGGTGAATAATCAACGAATATTGCTTTTAGAAATAGCAGCTTTATGTTCTTTTAAGCCAAAAATCAAGAAAAATTGTCCCTGTTAAGAGCAGCCGCATGTGATAGAACTCAATGACAGAAACACTTGGATTTCTATGATTCCAATAGAATCTAACACGACTGAATTTCTGCTTATTTTAAATATATCTGGAAAGACAGTCAGTTGATACGTACAGGTGTGACATACCAGTGGAGTTAGCAAACGTTGTGTTGGATATGTGGGCTATCATGTTGTTCTGTAGCAATCTGTGGCATTGGAGAGATAAGAGTGAAGTTTATTTATCGTTATTTTACATTCGTTTTATTACGTACTATTGGCAACAGCAAAACACGTGGCCTTGCTATCTAGGATAACATTGTAAATAGCAGAAAAATATTATTAAAAAATTGGAAAAGAAAAAAGAAAAGCATGTCGTAAAATAATATCTAAGTAAAACCAGGGATTCGAATGTTAACGCATTCCTTTCCTGATTTTGTGTTGGAAATGGTACCTTGTTCTAAGCTCAACGACAAAAAGACACGCTTGTTAAGTCTGAAACGTACAGAGTTGTTAATTGTGTCATACAACAGAACAATTTCTTGGGTAGGTCTTTCAGTCCATTGTAAGAAAGGTCTCTGTAGATAGCAATTAAATTTCACATTAATAATTTTAATCTTGTGTGAAGGCGAATTATACAATTGCGCATGAAAACAAGCCCATAAAACCTGATTAACTTGAACAATTCACACAAATGTAATGCAGTAACGCCCTCAACTAGAACACGTGGATTAAGAACATTCCGCTGAAATGTGGTCAATAAAGTACCATATAAATAAGAACACATTCAGCCTTATAATTTAAACATATTCTTAATATAAAGGGAAAGTGAATTTTAGTTTATCAAATCTGATTTTGTGATATAATGTCGAACGTTTTTGGTAACCAGCTCCTCGTCATAATTTTTCCGCCGGACACATGTACTTTTCAGTTAAATTTAACACGTTGAATTGATTTATACCCTTCAAAACGTGTCCCATTGGCACTGAAGGGGAAGATTTCGTGATCTCTCCCGATCCGATTTACCACCGAAGTAAAACTTACAGAATGTGTAAATTCATTAATTGAGAAAATATGTCTTCTGAGAGATTTTGAATGAGATTCGAAGTCAAGTTCCTGCAAAAAGAAGATTAATGTTTGTTATAAGAATGTCACTTGTTTGTAATGCAATTGCTTCAATTCGATTGGCTGAGCAACTCGTGCCCAAACGCTGGCAATCTTGAAAGCAGTACAGTGGTGCTAGAAATGACTTTAACTGGAGTGTTTTTTTTTTTGCTACGATAATTAACCGACGAACAGCGTCACAAATAATGAGAATACAAAGACAACTATTGTTTTCAGCTGTCCTATGATTGGTCCACTTGTATTTGAGTGGTGCGTATGAAAAGTGTCACTGTCAAAATGTGATTGACATGAAAATTTTCATGCATAAAAAACATATATCATATAGGTAAAGCCCCAAAAATTCCGTGCTGACGTATGTTTACGAAGGTCTTTACATCTTAATCATTTTGTCGAACGTACAGTTCTTCCAAATTTCTAAGACTGGAAAATGTCTCCACGCTGAAGTTTTGAATATTGTTTGACGCCAGGTTCCTTGAAAGAAATTAAAAAAAATGCATATATTCAACTTCTACTGTAATGCACTAAAAAATCGAAGAACATCTTTTACGCGTTTCCTTTAACAGAATACTAACATTTACAGTTTTAATACACTTTCTACCGGCTTGATTACATGCATGGCGAATATTAGCCCGGGCTTAAATTTGAGTCAGATTATTCGGGCTGAGAGATTTCAGCTCGGCTTCAACTAATCTTTTATAAAACCCATTTGCGATTACATGACGAGAGTTTCAACCCAGGATAAAATTCACCATGATGGAAGGCTCTGAAAAAGAGCCGCCGTGCAAATAAATCAGTGCGCCTTCATTTAGGTATTACTCACAGGTCACGCAGGTTTGTCAAGTTTGCAAGCAGTCCGTCGGGCAAAAATGAAATTGCATTTGATGATAAGTCTCTGTAAAGCAAAAATGATCATTAGCTTGCCGCTGATAGAGAAAATTGTTTGCTTTTATCATGCAATGATAACATGACGATTTTGGGCGTCTTTTATTGCTGTCATGGTTGTGATAAAGCGTGTTCTTTTTAAGTGTTAGTTTATGGCCACTAGTTATAACAAAGGATAAGGTACTTTTGTTTGGTGTAGCCGATGAAAGATGAAAGATGGAGGATGTAAGATGGAAGATGGAGGATGGAAGACGGAAGACGGAAGATGGAAGATGGAAGATGGAAGATGGAAGAAGGAGGATGGAGGATGGAGGATGGAAGGTGGAGGATGGAAGATGGAAGATGGAGGATGGTAGACGGAAGACGGAAGATGGAAGATGGAAGATGGAAGGATGGAGGATGGAGGATGGAATATGGAAGAGGGAAGATTGAAGATGAAGGATGGAAGATGGAAGATGGAAGATGGAAGATGGAGGATGGGAGATGGAAGATGGAAGACGGAGGATGGAGGATGGAGGATGGAATATGGAAGAGGGAAGATTGAAGATGGAGGATGGAATATAGAAGATTGAAGATGGAAGATGGAAGATGGAAGATGGAGGATGGAGGATGGAGGGTGGAGGATGGAAGATGGAAGATGAAAGATGGAAGATGGAAGATGGAAGATGGAAGATGGATGATTGAGGATAGAAGATGGGAGATGGAAGATGGAGGATGGAAGGTCGAGGATGGAAGATGGAAGATGGAAGATGGAGGATGGAAGATGGAAGATGAAAGATGGAGGATGGAAGATGGAAGATGAAAGATGGAAGATGCAGGATGGGAGATGGAAGATGGAAGACGGAGGATGGAGGATGGAGGATGGAATATGGAAGAGGGAAGATTAAAGATGGAGGATGGAATATAGAAGATTGAAGATGGAAGATGGAAGATGGAGGATGGAGGATGGACGGTGGAGGATGGAAGATGGAAGATGGAAGATGGAAGATGGATGATTGAGGATAGAAGATGGGAGATGGAAGATGGAGGATGGAAGGTCGAGGATGGAAGATGGAAGATGGAAGATGGAAGATGGAGGATGGAAGATGGAAGATGAAAGATGGAGGATGGAAGATGGAAGATGAAAGATGGAAGATGCAGGATGGAGGATTGAAGACGGAGGATGAAAGATGAAAGATGGAGAATTGAGGATGGAAGATGGAAGATGGAAGATGGAAGATGGAGGATGGAAGATGGAAGATGGAAGATGGAAGATGGAAGATGGAAGATGGAGGGTGGAAGATGAAAGATGAAAGATGGAGGATGGAGGATGGAAGGTGGAGGATGGAAGATAGAGGATAGAAGGTGGAGGATGGAGGATGGAAGGTGGAGGATGAAAGATGGAAGATGGAGGATGGAGGATGGAGGATGGAAGATGGAAGATGAAAGATAGAAGATGGAGGATGGAAGGTGGAGGATGGAAGATGGAAGATGGAGGATGGAAGATGGAAGATGGAAGATGGAAGATGGAAGATGGAAGATGGAAGGTGGAAGATGGAAGATGGAAGATGAAAGATGGAATACAAATGCAGAGATGGAAGATGGACGATGGAGGATGGAGGATGGAAGATGGAAGATGGAAGATGGAAGACGAAAGATGGAATACAAATGCAGTGCCCTAACCACTGCCGACTACTATTAACGCGGTAATATATTTCACTTACAGCCAGCGAACATACGTCAGTGTGGAAAAAGCTCTGTCAGGCAAAAATATAATTGTGTTGGAATGGAAATACCTGTGAAAAGGATTGAAATAACAACTTTCACAATTTCGTGAGGTTTTAATTCTTGTGTTTGGCAGTAAGTTATAATTGCTTGTATTTGCGGAAGCTTGTTTAGCTTGTACTGAACTTACAACCACGTCAGTTGTGTCAGAGGGGAAAACACTCCAGTAGGCAGAGAAGTAACAACATTTGAAGAGAAATCTCTACAATGAAAAATCAACGAGAAACACATTATTAGCTAGGTAATTGTTAACACCCGAAGGTAAGGGGAAGATCGGTAAAGCGTGCCCAAAACGAAATGGAGAAAAACTGAAAGGAATAGGGAGTTAGCCTTTGGAGGTTTTGTGATCTTTTGTGAGAGAGAGCCCAAATAAGGACGTTTGGTAAGGTGGTAACTATTATAATGACTGATAGCATTTTGAACATGCTAGTTGTTACAATAACATATAGAAAAAATGCAGAACACTAGAATATTAGAACATTATGCATATAAATTTATAGCGCCACTATAACCAACATCATTTTGATATCGTTTTGAAACTTTCAGCAGCTTTAAAGTTGAACAAAATTGCTTGATATATGATCGCCTTGATGTTAAAGTTACTGCAACATTTTGTGCATAGCAAAAGTAGGAAGAAAGATAACCCGTGACCATATCCCCTTAACCACAATTGTCTGTTGTTGCTTGCGTTTGATTATTGTATTTGGTAGGCAATTCTTATCGGACGTTGATACAAGTATGATGTAATTATACCTAGCAGTCTAAAATAATACTCACAGTACTCCCAGATTTTCCAAGCTGTCGAATACTCCATCAGGCAGAACTTTGATGGCATTTGACCGAAACTCCCTAGGAATAATCCAATATACCAAACAATAGTTATTTAATAAATTGCATGAACCTTGTTTTATCGCCTAGTTGTCACGAGTCCTCGATCAGAGTCGAAACACGAGAAGGCTCGACTCCAGTTGGAAGCACTCGTCTTTTTGCGACTATAAATGCGAACATATAAACACATCTTCCATTTTTATCTTTCGTACGTATCTCCTTAACGTTTAAAAAAGATTGATTTATCTATAGTTTAAGATCGTATGGGATGCAATAAATACGTAGAAACAGACAACGATCTAATATGGGACATTCTTAAGTCCAGATGCAAATTAGAATAGAATAGAATAGAATAGAATAGAATAGAATAGAATAGAATAGAATAGAAGCTTTAATTATTGTCCACTCCCAAATTGTGACTTACAGCCAAAATAGATTTGTCAACGTCGAGAAAATGCCATTAGGCAGAGTTGTAAGTGCGTTTTCAGAGAAAACTCTGTGAAAGCGAATCAAGCGAGACCATAAATTACTAGAATACTTCCTTAGATTCTAGCTGGCCATGTGGTCATCCCACAGTCTTAATTTTCTTTTAAAATGTTGAAGACTGTTGCCCTTAAAGTGCTAGTATGATCAGACTTTTACACTTTGCTTTCTGAAGGGAATCCTGTAGTGCTTCATGTGAGATTAAAAATTTCGTTTTCCGTTTTCAAATATCTGTAGTAGTTCCCGAGATATTCAAGGTTAAAAAAATTGGTAAAATATGCAAATTAGGGGACTGATGGCGTCATCTACTCAACCCAATTTTATATCAAGTAAGAAAATAGGGCTATCTCGGTCCCATTTTCACAGAGACAGTTGAAACTTGGCACAGTAATAGTTCTTCAGGCGACACACCTATGGTATAACTAAATCTTGTTTCCATTGCAACACACTCTTTTTCAGTCCCCTCGAATCTGTTTTAAGTATTTGAGTGATTTTTAGCCGAGAAAAATTAAACCAGGCGAAAGAACCTACCTAACACATAAATATGCTTGTGAAATCATGTAGATCTGGAGTCATAACAAAATTGACGGCCAAAAATGGCCAGAATAGCCTTTAATATTAGGGAGGTCTGTGACCCAGCATATTGCCATGGTAACATAATTGTTAATCGCATATTGCACAACTCACCTAGTAGAGTCATGATGAAAAGAATCAAAAATTTCTGATATAAACTGGGTGAGATATTTTTACTTTATTTATTTGATTAAAATTTGGTCGAGTCTATGACGTCATCATTTACCTAATTTGCATATTTTTAAAACTTTAATATTTCGAAAAAGCAAGCGGCATTTTTCTTCTCATGCAGACTACTGTTTAATGCTTTAAAATGGCGTAGATTGGAGACATCCAAATTTCATCATAGTAGCACTTTAAATGTATAAGTTTCATGGAAACGATGGAATTACACTACTAATGCCATTATACGACTTGCTCCCTGAGAAGACGCCATGCATAAACAAAATGTTTCACTATGGTTGCGAACCGAGCAGGCAAGATGGGGCTTACGTTTGCTTTCTGCGCTAGGCCTGATTCACTGCTATGTCCGCAAGAAAATAGGTTCCTTATTTTCGGACTCGTCGGCTAAGTATCAGGCGATATTCGGCGATTTCGCAGGATAATTGTTAAATATGATATTTAAATGTGTGTGGTACATTTTACTCACAGCTCACTTAAATTTTCCAAGGCGGAGAAGATTCCGTCAGGTAGAAATCTTATGGCGTTTGAATCAATGTGCCTGTTAAGAGGAAACAGAGAGGTGTTTGTGTCCCACGTACTGACGCACAAATGTACACATACACATTTAATGCAACAAACATTTCTCAAGTACTTTTTACACACGCGTAATCAATAAATAAGAGTATGTTCCGGATTATCATTTTCTTACAGGACTCGTAGATTTGTCAGGTTGTCAAACACCCCTTCAGGTAGAAGTGTAATAGTATTCCAGGAGAAATCTCTGTAAAGCGAAAAGTCATCACAAAGTGGCGACATTATTTAAGGAAAAAATAGACATTTATCTTGGAAAAGACAAATCAAAATAACAAAGAATCTTCTTTAAAATTTCCAAATTTGGGTAACAAAAATACGGTTTAAAAGTTGGCATCAAGAACAGCACTCAAACATTTTTCTCCTAAAAGTTTAAACACGTGACGGAATTATTACAGCGAGGACACTCGAACCGTCACACTTTACCATTCATATAAACAGAATAATTAGCTATCTTTGGTGCTGAAAACACTAATCCTTTGGTCTATGTCAAGAGCTCTCGTTGGATAATCATAACAAAAAATGTAAAAATAAATGTCAAATGTTCACGGTTTGAGTGCCCGCACTGTAACAGCCACGTTAAGACTAAACATCATAGCAATAAACACTTATACGAATATCTCAGGGGTGGGGTAGAAGAGATTGGCAACCAACTTCCCCAGCCCCCACCAGCATATTGAGAGAGTCCGAACGTTGCTCTGTTGTTGATTGCATGGTTTTAATTTCCTCTTTATAAAATATATTGCTCTAATAGTACAGACAGACAAATGGGAACAGTATTCTAAGTTTGCCAGCTTTCACTTACAGCAGTGACAACACAGCAAGGCTCGAGAAGACTCCATCGGGCAAAGATGAAATCGAGTTTGAATAAAAATCCCTGTGTAAAGAAATCGTCTAGCAACTACAATTATAATAAACTTATTAAATTTTCTTTGACGACGACATGTTTAACATAATGCAATAACATATAATATAATATAATAATAACATAACGTATCGGCTGTTAAAGTTTTCATTGTTGGTCGTAACCAACGCTTTCAGCTCTCGGACGTTTATGTGCTCAATGACCTACAATGTACATATATGTAGAAAATTTGTCAGCTTCTCTAACAATATAAATATAAATATTAATATTATGTTTACACGAGTCACTTTCAGTTTATTTTCATTACCTTCACGCTGTTTGATTCGCGTCGAATGAGTAATCACTTACAGAAATTCAAGTTTTGTCAGGTTAGTGAACACTTGGTCGGGTAATGACGTAATAGCGCTTGAAGTGAAATCCCTGTCAAATCGAAATCGTTTCAATATTTTTAAATTAATATTCGATAAGGAACATAAAACCTAGTTTCTTGCACTTGTGTAGAGTTGCAATAACTGAACTCTTAATCCTCTCATGGTTCTTTATAAATTAGCTTCCTGAAAGTCGACAAAACTCTATTTGCTATTTATTGCAGCAGTTTTCTGGGTTGACGTGAAAGTCAAACTTTGAACGCATAACGTACTCTTTTTACTGTGACTCACAACAGTTTCCAGGGTCAGTTTACCACAGTGACTGTTGATCACTACAGTTGATGTGACCGTATACAATGGTATCAAACAAAAACTGTTTTTGTTAATTTAACCGCGTCCAAGAAGATTTTTTAACTTTGCCAAAGTTTTATCTTAATATGGTGATCAAAACATGATACTAAAAATAAACTTCACCAAGCTCGTTTTTGAGTAATAAGCACCTGAAAGACTATACTGCTGCTATGGTAACAATTAATGCCAAGATAATTGTCACAACTTGTTGGCAAATGATTGGGCACTTGTATGATACGATTATTGTACTAAGCTTAACCGGGTTTTGGTAGTACCCATCAAAGTATAAGATAAGTATTACGTAGGACCTGGAATGAGCACAAAACTGTTGTTAACCACTTTAAGCGAAAAAAATGGCGGGTTTGATAAATTGCGAGTGATTTCTTTGTTTAAGGGCCAGTTTCCCTTACAGTGACATCAAATTGCTCAGGTTAGCAAATGTTCCCTCCGGTATAATCGTGAGAAATTCTGAAGAGAAATACCTGATTTAAGAAATAAACAATTCTGGAATTAATAGATTTAAAACAGATTGCTTCTCGGCTGTTTTTAAAAGCTCAGGGTTAAATGGGCTACTTAGTCAGGGTTATAAACTAAAGGTCATTAAACGAAAATTAACCGCCATAGCAATTTTGGAAAAGGAGGATGTTTGATCGTTAGCCTTTAGTCGGCGCAAAGTCGAAAAGGCCGCTCTTTCAAATTCTCCACGAAGGTAAATTTGCATTCATCAACTTAACACGTCCCAGCTGGCCTGCAAGAGCGTCTTTTTTTCACTGCAGTGAATTGGTGATTCGTGTTACTAAGACTGAAATTAGAAACAAAAACTGGGAATTCAATGGCACTAAGTTTCGGTTTTAAGAAAAGTAAGCTGGGAAATGGGGCTAAATTAAATCATCACTCAGTTATCCTAATAATCATGTATTACAAGTAGGTGTTTAACTTGTCAGCCGATGCAGTACTGCAGATTTTTGTGGGCAGGTGGGCTGTATGTCATTTTTGCACACGGAAACTTGTACTTTTGAAAAGCTTCAGTTGGAACAAACTACAAAATTAATTAAAGCTGTTGAAGGGGCTTCTATCGTTCTAGCGAAAACTAAACTTTGTATAAAGCAGAAGAAGTGACCCGTTTATCTCGTTGATTAACCCGCGTGGGGTTGGAAGTAACAATCATGTAGTTACACCGGAGCTCTGTCGGATTTCACGTGCACATGAATTGCTCCTTCGTTTATACGGATTCTATGTTCTCCTGCTTTGTTGCTTTGTTTGCTGCCAAACTTACAGCTCTTCCAGATTTGTGAGGCTAGCAAAGATCTCATCAGGTAGAAATGTGATAGCGATTTGTGATAGCAGTCTGGAATCAGCAAATAAGAGAAACGATTAGCACTTTCTTATATTTAATTATTTATAGAATTATTTTGCTAATGAACGAATATCACATTGCTTCAATCACCGGCTGTTTCATTTTTTACCTGTCGCTATGCTAATTTTTTCCACGCTCTCAATGAGACCGCCATCTTCCTTCACTTACAGATTCGTCAGACTTTTAAGTGGAGTAAAGATTCCCTCGTCTAGATTTGTAATCGGGTTTTTCGTCAAACGCCTAGAAAAAATAATCCTTGAATGTAGAATATTGACTCCCGCACTCCTTTTGACCTAGATTTACCATACATTTACATGCGCTCGTGACAAGTAAAAATTAAAGATCTTGACTTTTTCATTTATTCCGCGAGCTGAATAATTACAATTTTTAATTCTTTATCTGATCACATTGCTTCGACATTGCTGATCTTAACAGTATGTAGGATGTATGTCACAATGTGAGTCACATTATGAACCTTGTAACATAGCGAAGCTCGCCAAGAGTTCATGGGAGTTCGTGGGTTCGAATTCTGCCGGGGATTCATGGTTTTCGTGGGGTCACGCTCGTGATAACCGAACATTTAATCCTTGTAAAACCCACATTTTATTAGCAATTAAAGAAGCTACGTCCCGATATTTTGAGCTATTTTTTGCAACAAACCAAATTACTCTTAAAATGTAGGAAACCTAAAACTGATAGTTTACAAAGGAAGAAAAACCAAAGAGGCACGAAAACCTAGAAGGAACAAGGATGGTTGAGGATGGAGAAGACTGAGACGGATTGCAAATGACGATTTTGAAAAATTTAGGCTGAATTTTTCAGTAGGCACAAACAGTGACGTCGCTCCTTTAAGCATCTAGGTGCTTTCTGTTGAATCTGGCCTTCGCTTACAGATAAACCAGGTTTGTCAGGTTGTTAAACACTCCATCAGGGAGAGTTGTAATATTGTTTGAGGCCAAATCTCTGCGGGAAAAGTAAAACAACAAAATGGACGGCTCTATTGAATGGGGATTGTTGAAATCAGTGTAGAAAAACGGGCCCCATGATTTGCTACAACGTCTACACTAAAAGGAATTACAAATTACAATAGGTAAATGCAGTCGCGCGTACACAAATAATCTACCATATAAAAGTATTCTTAATATGAATCTTCATATAAATCTGCGATTTTGTTTTTTAGACTGAATGCGTATTCGTTCTGTCATAGTGCACTCAACAAAATTAGGGACTGTGCAATAATTACCTGGAGGGGGGGGGGGGGCGTAAAATGGGTTCCAAATGGCCAAAAATTAAGTCATACCCCCCTCTCGTTAAGCAAAAATTAACTTCAACCCCCCCTCACACAATAATAACATTAAGTTTGACCCCCCCCTCCCCCTCTCCCTTGGAAAAACAACTTCTCCCATTGATTCCCTCGTACCTAGTTAACTTGTTGAATGTCTTCATCCGGCACAAACATCACTTCGAATGACTCTTCGATGTATGTTGGAGAGTCGTTTGAAGAGTCATCAGAATCACTGGATTCCGAGTTTGTGTCGTCTTCGCATGAATTGGGAGATTCCTCATCTTCTACAGCATCTCTGGCACAGATGTTCCCGCGTGCGTGGGTGAGAACTCGATGGATTAAATCAGCCTTGCTTCCACTTATCTTTAGACCCTTTTGCTTCAGATACATTTTCAGTTGCTTGTTTGTAAGCGCTTTTACATCGGCTTCACTTGTCCAAGAAATTTGCGGCAGAGTGTTCCTTTCTTTTATTCTCTTTTTGGCCTTCGCATCGAGGAACTCAAGGTGCTGTACATAACTTTTACAAGCCATCTCGTCCACATTGTACTGAGAACATACGTCCTGCAAAGACCTTTCTTCAGAGGTAGGCAATTTTCCCTCGTTAAACAATTTCTTGATCTGAACACTGGGAAGGAACTTGTCGATCTCGACTCCAGTGGACGTTGTCGTAGTGGATGGGAAGTACTTCTCAGGCGAAGCAGCATCAAGGGTTGGAACAGGAGAACGTTTGACTGGGAGGCCTCTTGTCCAACCCTCATTTAAGCACCCATCGCACGTTGGGGTGCATGAAAACTTTAGGTACTCGAGGAAGTACTGTCCCTGGCGAACATGATCTTCTTTCAATTTCTTAAGCTTTTCAAATAAAGCATTATCATTGTATCATTGAAAATCAGTCCCAGATTGGTGAACTGCTCATGGCTGTGTTACTTTAAATGTTAGGTCATGCCATATGAAATTTATATAAATCAGTCCAGAAAAAAGTGAGTATAATTTTCAGTAAAATAATATCTTTGGTTTTTGAGTCATAAAGTCAGTTTTTTAGTTGCCCCCCCCCCCCACTTATTTAGAAAATTACATGTTACCCCCCCTCCCTAAGGCTGTTAGTTTACATTGTGCCCCCCCCTCTCGTTTTACGGCCCCCCCCTCCAGGTAATTATTGCACAGTCCCTTACTTTATTCTGATTGGACGAGAGCAGTACAATCAATCCAAATTGTATTCTGCAGAGTTCCTATTATTTGTTTTTATAACAACCATGTGTAAACGCTGGCAAGCGCGGCAAAATTTAAAGGGGAGAGACATTAATTTAAATGGCCGACAGTCTGTTTGCTTTCTCTAACGAGGTCGAGCTTCAAAAACAGCAACCAACGAAAATACAATGAAAGGCACACAAACCTGGATAAATGTGTGGCGCAGCTGGGCTAAAGAGCGCAAATTAAACCCTAACCTTGAAGAATATTCGGCGGAAGAACTAGAAAACATACTCCAGTGATGATGCAGATGTAAGAAACAAATGAGGTCTTTTCTTTCTTTTATTTTGTTGAATATACTATAAATAAAACAATCGCACGACCTCGAGTACAATTCGTGATTATATTATGGTAAAGTCTCATGCAATTTTGAGAGCTTTTAAACATCACTCGTACCTATTAATCAAGAATTCTACTCGAGGTCGTGCGATTTCTTAAACGAATCTCATAGCCATCCAATATCCCCCCTTGGGCACGAATTTGTTACAACGTCTATTGCGACATAAATATCTTGCAAATATCTTGCAATACGGACGGTTTCCATCGAAATGGTCCTAATTGGATAATTTAAAATTCTTAACTAGAACTGCGGAAAGAAGACTATATAAATACTCTAATAAAAAAAACCGCAGTAGCTTGTTCTTCCTTAGATGAGCAATCATTGTGAGACGCACCGAAGCAAACGTATCGAAAGAAATACTGCAAGTACTCTTTTTGGCCATAGATTCTATAGTGACCCTGTGTTTTGCCCTTCAGCACAAAATATTTTTTGCATCACCAACAAGCAGAACTCAGATAAATATTAAAAAAGGAACGCTTTGTATAGCGGGCCCGTTATCCCACAAATTTGGAATTACCGGAATTACCTGTCATCTTATACTTACAGCTGCTTAAGATTTTTTAGGTTTACAAACAGTTTTTCATGTAAAAATGCAATAGCGTTTGAACGGAAATCTCTGTGGACGAACGAAATACAGTATAAAAATTGAAATGATGTTTAAATCAATGATATATCAAAATGAGCGCTTACTGACCTGTTTCATGTTTTTATTTTCGAGTACTCAGGAATGTTTTGGGGCGAGAATGACGCATTTTGATAAAGCTAGCCTTCTTCTGGGATATTTTATCCGAGTTCTTTTTTTTTATCCCTTCAGTTCAAAAGCAACGGGTGTGCTAGTCACAAGACTGTCATTAGGCCTTTAACATACTGACGAACCCAATTCAACAGTTGTGATTTCTGCCGCCAATCCATATGTAAGCGGATCTCTCAAAAAATAGAATTTCCCTTCAACCGACGTCTCTGGGGAAAAATAGGGACGAAACAACGACGGCGACGCCAACGACAACGTCCGCAAAAAAATGCATTTAAATTTTGCGTAAGAATGTCGCAACTATCAGAATTTGTTCAGTGTGATTATCAGTATCAGAGCTAATTTCTACTCGCCGTTGCCGTTCACGCTCTCAACACAACTCAGAATATAGTCTTTACACGCCGTTGTTTTGCAGAGGACGCCAAAGAAATGAACAAAGATGGATAACGCACGTGCAGGACTATTGTTCTGCTCATTAAATCTTTTGTTTAGCGACGTCCTCGTTGACGTTGCCGTCGTGGTTTCGTAAAGTCCCTTGTTGAAGCATAATACACCTTATTACTTACAGCTCCATCAGATTAGTCAACATGGAAAATACTCCTTCAGGAAGAAATTTTATGGCGTTTGTTTCAAAGGATCTGTTTACGATGCAAATAAAGAATTACAAGACGAATAAATTTGCAAACAGAAGTTAGATTTTCTTGCACGAAGATTTTTTATCAATTTTAGAACATAGAAAAGTGGTTGGTATGAGAATTAAAAGGGCGCTAACACTTTTTAAATATCTCTTTTCGTTTTCCAGAATAAGCAAATTAATTACCTAAGTGATGACGTCATACTTTCAACCAAATTTTAATCAAATATGTGAAAGCGAGATATCTCGACCAATGTGTATAAGAAATGTTTGCTTCTTGTCACCGAGACTCTACTAGGTGTGTTGTACAAAATGAGACTATCAATTATGTTACCATGGCAACATATTTGGTTCCAAAGCTGCACAATGTAAGAAGTGAAAACCGCAAAGAACCGCGAACGATAATGCTGCTACAGCTGATTCGTGCTGACGTACGAGTTCTGATGAGTACGAAACAGCCGTCTACCATTGCAATCCTGTTTTAAGTCACCTTTTTTACGTAGTATCAGCCTTGCACTTATGTTTGTGTTAAAATGATACGACCATTTCCGGCTTTATTTTCAGGTTCCATTTTGATATTTCTCAGTGCAACCTTATTTTCCTGATCTAGCAAGCTTATAAATTTCTTTGGTAGACTACTGGACCTGGTTTCATTTTCTGGGCTAAAATTCATATAAATATTGACAGCATGGCCAAGGGGTGTGTGCGTTGCCATGGTAATGTAATTTTATTAAATCAGTGGCTGTGCCGCCTTCAAAACTATTTGCATACCAAGTTTCAATGGTTTCTGCAGCAAATTGATTGAGATAGCTCCACTTATATAATCAATATCGATCAAATGGGGCTGAATAGATGACGCCTTCATTCCCCTAATTTGCATATTTTAACATTTTTAAATATCTCAGAAAACGAAAACATTTTAAATCTTGCATTCTCTATAATGCAACTAAAAAATCAAAGCCCAAAAATTTGATCATAGTATCACTTAAAAAAAAGAAAAGAAACAAAATTAGGCAAGATAATTAATAAAGTGTGCAAAAACACATAAAATAATTTGTTTGTTTTCGTGTGTCTCCTGGTCGCTGAGGTTTGCTTTGTACTACAAACCGATTCAGTCAAAATTGAGAGGTAGAAAAATCACCGAAAGAAAATAAAAGAAGAGAAATGATTTTGAATTAGGGAAAATGTTCACTTACAGCTCCTCCAAATTTATAAGTGTAGCAAAAATTCTTTCAGGAAGAGATGTAATAGCATTTGAAGAAAAATCTCTGGGAAAAGGAAAAGCTATCATTCTAGTAATTATGTAAAAGAACCAATGGACGAAGCGTTTAGACACAATGAAAATTTTACTTACAGCTCTTTCAAATTTGTAAGTGTGGCAAAAATTCCTTCAGGTAGCATTCGAATGGCGTTGAAAGAGAAATCTCTGTAAAAAGAAGCTATCGTCACCCATTTGGCCTTCCATGTATTTAACGCAGCTGGAAAATGGCCATTAAATGTTTTACCATAATCGCACACTGATAAAGTGACCGTATTCTGACGTCCTTTATTAATCCTCGTGCCAAGACAGCGATAAAAGCGATAAAACACCCTTTTAGCATTTAAAATTATAAAATAATTAAATGAGTGCTGTATGTTGCAGAATCACAAAAATGTTTTTCCTCAAAAGCGCTTAGTGATCTGGTATCATACGCATGCTATTTTCTGGAGCATACAAGGTGAGCTACCATTTACTTACAAAATTTCCAAATTTGTCATGTTGATAAACACATTTTCGGATAGAAATGTAACACCAGTATTGTAGTATTCTCTTTAAAAAGGAATCATGTAATATATGTGTTAGGTTAAAAATTAATAAACTAACGCATTGGATATTGGTGATAAAATAGTAACCCTCGCAAGCAAATTTCAGTGTGATTTTAATAATGAGCCCCTTTGGTACGCAATAGAGGGAATGGACATCAAAGTGATTACAGAAATTCAATGACATTCAATCAGCCAGGAATTAAATAAGCTATTTAATAACGGGAATAAATCGAATGAGAACATTGCCACTTAATTTGACGACGCTTACAGCCACATTAGATTTCTCAGGCTGGAAAATCGCCCCACTGACGTACAAGAAAGGTTGCTTGACTTCACCACCCTGTGAGTAAAAAAAATTCGGGCAGAAAATGTGAAGTTGTATTTCACATTATAATCTACATTCTTTAAACTAAGATACGGTTAACTTACGTAAGCAGATCTAAGCAGAATATATGATACGTCATTTGTTAAAAGTCCAGAATCTGCGAATTATACCGATCACATACCGATAAAACCCTCAATGGTCACGTGGCTACAGATGAGTATACACAAAACGTAAGAAAAAGTTAAATAAAAATGTAAAATATTTTTTAGGCAATCTCACAGTTTTTTAGTCATCATTGGAGTGCATTTGATGATGTCCAGGGATGATTTGACGTCGCTGCACTTTAACGTATTACCCGAATATTTGGACCATGCATGAGAACAGTGAGGTCCACAATCTAAAGACCAAACACAGCAACAATGACAATGATAGACTACGAGCAGTCTCTTTTTCGTATATCTCCCTCGGGCGCCATGAATAAAAAAAGCTCGCCCAATTCTCAAGTCGTGGGAAACAAAAGTTATGCAAAAGTCTGGGGGCAAACAAGGAGTATTATGGTAAATGCGAAAATGGCGAATAATTATTAACTATTTCTCCATAACCGCTAAGGAGATGTCTCACCTTTGAAAATAACTGTGAAGTTTTTCACGTCAGTCCCATATTTGCTTTCGGCGAGACAAGTGTAGTTTCCTTCCTCCGTTAATGTGATAGTTATGGTGTTTGTTGCAGAATTTACGAGCGTTTTGGAGTTCTTAATCACTGCTGTGTTTATGGGAAAAGTTCCATTGACTGAGCATGGGAACACTTTGAAACCAGACAATGTTCGCAAGACAGGTTCTGGAACCATTAGCATAGGTGGAACTAGACAAATAAAAACTCAAATTAGTTAAATTCGTTTCCGAATAACATTTCTGCGTAGGACGAGGTTCATGGGTCACTGTCAAAAAACACCATTCTTGGGGATATTCGGTTACCTCTGGTAAAATTTTAAAGTGTGTAGGTCATGGAATTAAAGTTTAGAAGTACTAGGGTGGTATTCGAGCATCTTTCATTGGTAATCCTCAGCTGATCTTTCAGTATATAAAAATCAGTAAATTAGACTGTTGAAATGACTACATGTATGTTATTAAATGTGGGGATTTACAACAAGAACCTAAATTTATTTGCTGGAACTACCAACGGCCAGTCCTACCTGCAGGTCAAGCTTCACCTTGTACTTACAGATTGGAGTAAAACTAAACACCATCAGAAATCCTCTTTTCTGAAGACTGTAGTCTGAATGGAATATTATCACCGCGTGGTGCCCAGTTAAACGGAGCTCCAGTCCCGGCTTCAGACCGCAGTACAATCCAAGTGTCTTGTTTTTGTCATTTTTAATTTGCAGATAGTCGTAACTATAAAGAGAAATACGTACGTTGCGCGAATAAACGCAAACACATGTTATCTGCAGATCGTCGTTAAATATGCACATAACTTTCTTTCCAAATAAAAGCTAACTCTACAGACACACTCATAAGCGCCATTGGCCGTGGCCATTTTGGGCCCTCCTGCCATCTAATAGACTTTTCATGAGGCGTCCCGCTCTTCCGTTCTTTAGAAAGTATGGTGTTTTTTGTAATCTAGGCCATTTTTCTTGGATTCATTTATTTAACGGATAAGAGGTACCATCAAGTATATTAAATCTCATGAAAGTTAAACGGACACTGTCATGTCACGCCTGAATATTTAATTTTTTATGTTCTCATTTCCATATTATTGTGTAAAATTCCACCAAATACACGAAGAAATTTGATAAAAAGATTCCATAGAACAAGATAGAGGTATTTTATGGAAGTAGTACATGATTACAAGGATGGAAGTGGATTGTAATTCATCAAAACTGATTTCTGGACAGGATGTCCAGAAATCAAAGCTAAAATTCTGTTGAAATTTTGAATCTTTTAACAGTTATGTTTTCTTCTAGTTGATACGTATTTGCTCCTAGAATTTTTCTCCTTCTATTGCAAGACAACAAAGCACGACTACAGCAAGCTATAAGCCATACTTATTAAAATATAATATATCAGGCGCGACAGTGTCCCTTTAAATTTCGAATTCCACCAAAACCTAAAAAGTAAGGTAAGCTTTTTAAATTTTTGATGGTGCTTATGTATGTAATGTCCGCGTGAAGAGTCTGTTCCTATTGGTATTTGTTTATATATAAATAAATTAATCCCGGGCCAATTAAAGGGAAATCGTGTACCTATGCAATTAGTTGTTACCTGCATAACGGACCATGCTCCACATCAAAGTCACTGAAGTAAATGCTCATCTCCATGCTCTGTGGGATAGGAACCATGTAAACACAGTCTGTATCGTTTGGATAGCCGTTTGGATATCCAGGACTTTTAAGGGAATTGTTCACAACCGCTCCACATTCTGTCGAAACAAAGCAATTAATCTGAATATATCATCACGCTCTCTAACATGATTGGTAACACTGCATAGCACATCGCAGACTTTACCTATCCTGTACCTTCCCTTCTTTCTGAAACCTACCGGCCTCAGTTATATGTACACCGTATTTGCTGAATTATTTTGAGCAGCCATGTACATACCTTTGAGTAACGGAGGTTGTGTACCATTCCCTGCGGTGATAAAAGAGTAAATTCGTGAGCAATATAATTTGGCTAATAACAAAAATTCTTGCCACGTGGGCTGACTGCTACACGTCGCGACTTTTGAACAAACTTGTATGTTACAACTGGACTGATGTTGGCAAATAGTTCCACTAATTAAAAATCCGTAAGTATGTAATTTCGTATTCCTAGTTTTCATTAAGTAAGGGTTATTTTCTTTCAAATTAGAAAATTATGATTAAAAATAATATCATGATCATCCGAGAGCAAACTATATTTTTTGCCACTTCACTGCGACTCTTGTACTCTCAGGAAACTCGCTTTAACGGGACGTTTTCATATTCCATACCTGCTAAAATAGCAATAAAAATCATGAAATATCCTCTTTTTGGAGCCGAACCGTCTGAATGGAATTTTACTACCGCGTAATCTCCAGTCACAAGAACTTTCTTTCCAGTCCTCTCGCCACAGTACACACCAAATGTTCGGCTGTCTTCATTGCTGATTATCACATAGTCCCATCTGAAAATAAAACAAATCACTTTTGTAAGAGTAAGGGTTATTTTGAGTGTAAATTGCTATTTCTATTCTTAATAATAACTAAGAAATTTCGTCGCGGTCTTCCGATTTTGTTAATCACTTGTATGATTACAGACCGACTTGGGCTCCACTTGGTCCTATTACAGATATATATAGCATTTTCAATTACATTGAACTTTTACCTTTCTGATAAAAGTTGCCCCTGAGATTAAATAAATAATATTCATTGTTTACATGTTCGTGTACAACATGACTTTCTTGCTTACTTTGCAAAATTTCAATTCATTCTGAATGTGAGAAGTCAGTTTTGTAAACTTTTATTTCTGAGAATTGCTTATGGCGGCACTTAATGTTCCAAGGCTGGGTTGCGAAGAGGAGGACGTCACGTCAAAGGCTCGTCACAGGCTCGTCACGGGTTGAAATTTTAATTATAACAACCAACGTATTAAAAAACTGCACGGAAAAGGAATCCAAAGGTTTTGTTACACTTCATGTGATTTTCAATACTTATTAAGAAATTTAACTCTCATTTATATAAATAACGATATTTAGGCTGGTTTCCATGCGGGTCCTCTGTCCAGGAGGAATTGGAATTTGGAATTGTTGGTGTTTGAGGAAGCAGGAAAACTGGAGAACCCGGAGAAAAACCCTCGAAGCAAGGACGAGAACAGACAACAAACTGAACCCACATATGGCGCCGGGTCCCGCGGGAATCGAACCCGGGCCACGTTGTTCTGACTCATTCTCGCTACCCAATCCTTGCTCCTATTTATAAACGAAGTAGATACAAAATCGTATCTGCATGGTAACACAAAGTTCCTACAGTACTTTAGCCGTTACTTACCCGCAATGTTTATGATACTCAACTTCAAAATATTGAAAGTTGATTTCCATAGCCAGGCCTTTTGGAATTGGAATCGAATAACTGCAATCCATGTTGTTTGGGTAGTAGCCAGGGTATCCAGGACTTCTGAGAGTATTGTTTACAACGGAGCCACAATCTGTTAAAGGAGGATGTAAATGGAGTTAACCGAATAGCGACAAAGGGCAAAAAATATTACTGACTACCGACAAAACGAGGAAAAAATTACCGACTAGCGACAAGCAATTAACTGATATTTACCGACAACCGACAAAGTACATGGAATTTTAACCGACAACCAACATGTGGACTAGTCCCTCTTAAAGCAAACCGGCGGTTAATATAAAATCTTATTGGAATGATTTTTTTGTGGCACTTTCTGGGAAGGTGATAGTGGCAGAAGGGAAGGGGCACTTCTTCTTGGCGAAGATTTTTGTTTCCAATCTCCATCCCTATCACCTTGCTACCCTTCCACTCCGTTCCTCCACCTTTTCTCCAAGTTCCCACTTTAGTACAAGTCCCGGTTTACCACTAAATATACATTGACCTAAATGACCTCGTAACTATGTTTTTCTGCTTCCCTATTCTATTGCCGTTTCGTGCAGTACAGAGTAAAAAAATGATTACTGGAAAAGACAATAGCTTTTTTTTTAAAAAAAATACGCAATGGCTACTATTTTAACCGGAACATAAAAACAATATGTATATACACAAAATGGCTCAAAGCTAGTACTTCGTCTCTTGCTGACTGATTGTGTAAGAAAGAGGAAACCTCTGTATCCACTCACCTTGTACGGCGAGAGCGCCTTCATTTCCAATCCACATTAAAACGGGCAGTAAAGCAAGCATTTCATTTATGGAGAAGTACATTTTGTCCAGAATATAATCACGCAGATAATATTTCTTTCCTGAGGAGTCATCGCCATTGAAAACTGTTAAGGACACAAATTTGTAGAAGTTGAACAATATTTTTGCAAAGTGCTTAAGGTAACTTCCAGATCGGTTCAAAACGAAAATATACTATTTTTAAAAGCAAGGTATTGAAGGATCCTATATTTATGCCCTGGTATTTTATGGGGAATAGGGTAATTTTAAATGTATGAAAATTACCTCATGGACGGCTTTATCTTGCATTATACTTGTCTTGAACTAAAGTAAAACAACTTCACCCTGACATGAATACAGCTGAACACCTTGTAAAACCTGAAACTGTTGCTTATACAAATGAGGTGGAAATAGTAATGTTCGTCAGTGAAGTCGTTACTTAAACTGTTGCTCCCTGCTGTTCATTGTGATATTTACCTGTCAGTTTGGAAAACAGCTTGTAAAAGTGAAAAAATAAACTAACACAGTCTTTTCTTGATAATGGTAAGACGGCACTCAGGCAACAATTGCTGTATTTTTTGTTTAAAATTTTGGGATGTCAAACTTTAAGGATCGATTTTATGCAGACTTTATGTGCAGCAACAAATTAAAATTCAGTTGCTGAACTGTAATTTGTAGTTTTATGAGGCGAAATTACTGTTTTACCTTACAATTAGTTACGACAAATTGAAGTTTATAGATACTGGGCGATAGAACATCTTTTGTCTTTTACAAGTCTTTATTTGTTGTGTTTTTTTCTTACCAATGATTCTCTCGTACTCAGGGGATCTACTCACAGCGAGGACCAATAAATTGTCAGTTTAATTTGCTATCTAACTGGAGTTTTTTGTTTAAAGAAAATAATCAACTCAAAACATAGTTTTGAGGAAGGCCAACGCAAAGTTCAAGTAATATATCAAACACGATCGAGAGACAGTGTTTCATCACACCCAGAAGGGAGTTGAAAATACGACGCGCAGCGGGGTATTTTTGACGAACTTCGAGGTGTTTGGAAATGTGATGAAACAAACGAGTGTTTGATATATCTTCTCAATCGAAACTAAAACAACGGAGAAAACGAAGAAATAAAATCGTAAAAATCTATGCTAATTAAGATCACATTTCCAAACCGCCGTTACGGTTCTGGGGCCGGTTTCTCGAAAGCCCCGGAAACTTTTCTGGCCCGTAAAGCCATTTTTAGTCATTTGTATTAAAAAAACAGAGAAGTGTATAGGCCTGAAACTTTGTATGAAGGGAACCACAGTTCCTATCAAGAACATGTGAATAAAACAGCTCTGTGTAATCATAAATTTTGAGATTTTTTTATGGCTTTCCGGGTGCGGAAACTTTTCGGGACCTTCGAGAAACCGGCCCCAGATTTCCTTTGTTTTAACGTGATGAATTATTAATGAGTTTGAGAAATTAAGATAATAGATGCATAAAGTGTCTAAAGTGTGATCACGCCAAGTCCTATTTTGGCACTTATAGAGTTATTGAGTTCTTGAAATCGAGCAATTCTGTCTAAGGTGGCTACGGTAGTAGGTGTTATCACTCCTTTTGTAAGAAAAGTGAAACTTGAAGAATCCATTGAAAATTGTCCGACATGTAGCTCAGTTCGATTTAAGCCAGACGACAGACTCGTGATCACACGAGGAAATGCCTATTAGTTTATTTTGGTTGGTGTATCTCGGTTTTTTTGGTCGAGATTTCCTCATAGTAAATATACTTGCCTTACTTGAATGCAAATGCATCATTTGCACGCAGCAATTCCATGTTGAGAAAATTGTGACCCTTTAAACATCTGTAATCTCGTATGCAAATAATGGAAAGGACTTGGGAAATTAATTTATTTGTAGAGAAAATAATAGCAAATAAACCTGCCTTTGAAATGGAATATTTTTGCAATAGTTGCTAAAGTTAAGGAAGAGAGCTGTTACTTTGCTATTACACACATCCCGACACAGATAACAAGGATATCATTTGAAGCAATAATTAGTTGTTCATACTCCGACACAAACAACAAATACAGGAAAAAACTTTCCATTCATGAGCTTCGATTCAGTAATGTCAGTACTAATTAATGATGTGTTTGGCATGAAGTAACTACAAACACTTGGAGTTTGAAGTTTGGTATATCAGCTAAAATCCTGCTTAGGTAATCCACACAAAAGGTTCCTCCAAAGACAATTTATGCAAAGTATGGATAATGGATATTAAAATGAAAAGCATTGTGATATGAGGATTTGCTGGCTTAATCTTTTGTCTCTTAGTTGTTCGTCATATTTCCTAAGACATAATCCTCCTTTGCAAACTGGTGAGATAGCCAGAAAGAAATAACGGGAAAGCATTGTTTTCAGGGGAGGAAACGCTACTTAATATGCTAAGGATACCTCTCCGCGGTTTAATTGGTTTGTAGGTAATGTTCTTGTCATTTCTGCAGTGTTCATAAACTGCGAGCAGTCTGTTTTGCCCCAAAATCCGTAACGAAAGCGAAAATTTGTTATCTGGCGCCCACGCAACTCGCGGCTCGCGGATTTGCCGCTCGCCCATCGAAAATGGCGCTCGCAAATTTTCGCTTTCGTTACGGATTTTGGAGCAAAATAGAGACTGCTCGCAGTCTACTGATATTCTACAGCCCTCGCGCTCAAACAAAAGTTTTCATATTTTCAGGTTTTCTAATATTCTTTATTACTTAGCTTTTAACATCATAAAGTTTGAATACGATTGAATAAGATTTTCAGTGAATTTTTGAATTGAATTTTGTCCAACGTATTTTACACTAAAGAGACACTTTTCTCGAGGCAACCAAAAGGCAAAAACTTAACTACATATAAATATTTCATTTCAACTTATTAATAAGCTGATAAAAGGGATTTATTCAATCCTTCATGATCAATCCTCAATCCAGTATGACCATGCCATAATATAAATCTCATTTCCATGAAGGGAGCCCATCACTGAATTAAAACAGTATAACCACTGATCCGGCGTGTGAACACTGGAACGCTCCATTCAGTACTTGGGAATGGGTTTTCTCTTCCCTGACAGAGAAATAGAAAGATAAAATAAATTGTTAACCCCGGACCAAGGGAAACTAGATCTGCCTAATTGAAAAATAATCTTGAAGAAAGTAATAAGTTACTAATAAAACTGTTCTGCTACTCACGGTGTCGGTGGAAATTGCAGCAACTAAGGTTATAGTTAAAAGAGAGAGTTCGCTATTTGACGTTAGTGCAATGAGATTATAATTGAAATTGACTACGTACTGCGAAGAAACTTTCTCGAAGACCGAGTTTTCTTAGTATTTTAAAAAAACGTTTAATGAACAGTTAAAATTCTGTTTTGTTACATCTTCATGTTTTGTTATTATTTATTGCTTTGTTGCAAAATAAACTTACTACTTGCTGAAAATAGTGAATAAGCGCCCACTCTCAAGGTCCAAAAATTTAATAAGCGCCCAGGGCGGTTAATCGAACAAATACGGTAATTTTTAGCTTTAATATATTACCTTTTAAAATGTTCTGCTTATATGTACATTTCTAAAATATAACCCAGCAGTAGCTCTGAGAACCGGTCTAACCTGTTTTATTTCCTCTGATGCTCCCTTCTTCGTAGCAGCCGAAATAACCGTCGCACGGCCGTCGTTTTGGTGCGCAAATTTTGCGATATTGAAAGGCGTTGCCCTTGGCAATGTAATAACTGTAGAACATGGCAGGATGGGACTTGGTTCCAATCCCCTGTTGATTTTTGGTGACATATCCTCTTGTTTTGATGCCTGACACTTTTGTGCGCTCTAGTGATGACGTCACACAGTCCACATTGGATGTTTCTTTGTCACGTTTGACGCTTTTGCTTGTTTGTTTTTTCTTTACTTTTGCGCATCTTTGCCTTTTCTTCCATGGTAGAATGCAAACGGGTTTCCCTCTTTTCAATGATGCCACTAAACATATTGCACAGAAATAGTGGAGAATAATAAGTCGTTTAAACATGCACTAAAATTACAGCCAGGAGTTGCCAGTCTTTTCAAGTTTTTGAAAATTTCTGACATTGATTTTGTTGAACGTGAAACAAGGTTCATAACAGGTTATAACAAACTTGCCATAAGAGGTTTTGGGCTAACATTCGGAAGAAGAAGGCGGAAGGCCGAAGATTCTCTTTCGAAACATTATTTTATGTTCACCCAAGTCGGTGTCAAAACTTGCGGAGAAAAGGTTTACTGCAAACAAACTAACCCAGACAACCCAGACAAGTATAGCGCAGCTGGAAAAATGGTAAACTCGAATTATAGAACGTCCCAAGCATCAAACTGATTAGTAATAACGCTGGGAACTGCGGGCAGGTACATGAAGAGAAATGAAAACTGCGAACGATAATGCCGCTAGTTGACGTAGGATCTACAAGAGACCTAATCAGCCAGAAATAAATGCTGGACCTTATTAAGGATGGTTTTGCCCATGCGTTTAATGTTCAGATGGTTTTCTCCATTGACAGTTGGCTTTGCGAGACATCAATGTGACATTTTTAGTACTAATGCTCCCTGAAGCACGTGATGTTGCAGCGCATGATTCGGGGGACGGTGGGTTCAAAGAACGGAACTTGATAAAGTACGGGTCTCATTGCATTTTATTTGGGTTGGCTTTCTCGCTGGTTTCATTTAGAATTGGTATACGGTCGTATACCGTGCTGACGAGTTCTAACGAGAGGGAAACAGCTGTCCACGATTGCAACCCTGCTTTATCGGTTTCTGTCGTATTTTTGTCTCGCAAAGCCAACTTTTTTATGTAGTATCAGCAGGGGGCGGATCTAGGTGGGGGGGAGGGGGTGCAAGGGGTGCGCACCCCTCCCTGAGATGACCTGTGGCTCTCTAACAGAACGAGTATTCTGCGTACGTCACCCGCCAGTTACGTCATTCCTTGGTGGTGCACCCCCTCCTGAGAAAAATCCTGGATCCATCCCTGATAAGCCTGGTAATTTACGAATGGCATCAATGACATCTCAGTTTTGACATCGATAGCGAGTACTCACACACAACTTCGTTTGCATGGTTAACAGCCATTTTGGACCGGGTTTGAATTTTTCAAGTGCTCTCTAATCTTGTTAGGTAGTGTTGGACGATATCTACAGTTGTCCCTTATTTAATAACAAATTGTGAATTACTGAGAACATGAGGCTATCGCCTTACTGTCAAATTTGCGCTTTGTTTAGTAAGTTATTGCATTGATCAGCAACCCACAAAATCCTCACCTCCTATTTAGCCAATTGTTTTATGGTTTTTGAATAAAGGAGAGAAAAACAAGAAAAACAATAAAACTAAGATAGCGTTTCAAACATATCAAGCCCTTCAGTCGAAAAACGCGAGACTTCATGATCAGTCGCTAAACTTGATCCTGATCAACTTTTTGGTTACAATTAATGGTGCTAACTCGATGCAAACTTTGTAAATTAACTTCACTGCAGTTCAACACAAGATTAGTTAACGCAGAACGCAATATTATTTTCTTAGCGTGAATTCGCGGTGGTTTTGTTGTGATTTGGACTAAAATCAGCAGGGCCGATCATAGAAAACCGTCACTATTCCTGTGTTCTTTTGCATTAATTTTGCACTTCTTGTATAGATGAACAATGCGAAAGAAAAGTCAATCTTTCTTTACCTTAAATAATTTTCAAGAAGCTTGTCAACTTCATCCTTTTACCCTCCGAAATGGTTTTTCCAAACAATCGCAAATAAATAATATATTAAAGCATGTTGACACTGCCCAAAAAATTCTGCACTTCATTTTTCTCAGTCGAAAATTGACCTCTGCGCTATTTAATTTGGTATATACATATATAGCTTAAAAATATACCGCTAACTGAAATCTTACCATTCGCTTTTTCTCCTGTAGAAGTGTGTTCATCAGGACATCCAAAATATCCATCGCACACCATCCGATTCTTCATCCGATACGCCATTTTGCTAACATTGCATGAAAATCTCTTCGCCAAGCCTGAACTCAAAAGTCTTGTCGTGTGCGTTCCCGAGGCCATGAGCTTTTCTGGCGTTTTCCTCGGTGGAAAAGTAAAATAACCGTTTTCAGCCGCAGAATGTCTTGAATGTAGGAGATAAAACCTCGAGCTTTCGACCTCAGATTCAGCTGTTGCCAATTTATATTCAGAATATTCATTGTCAGTTGGTAATTGAGATTCATAAACAGAAAAGTAGCTTGGAATATATCTTTGGCGTCTCACTATTAATATATGGGCGCCAGTTGAACTACTAGCCATGGTGACTACCTCAAGATGCGGTAAAACATCCTACATTGTGAAAATATTAGTCGAAATCAGCTCATATTTATCTTTATGGAGGATACCTCTTTCGGAGCTTCCGGGAAAATGTGAATATGTCGCCGCGCTTACAGAGATCAAGACAAACCAGTATTGAAATTAGAAATTCGTCCGAGAAATTTTCACCTTTTAACCACTGCGGTTGGTACCAATAATTTATCTTTATTTCATTTGTCAGAAAGTATATATAATTAACGTCCTTCGCTTTCAGACTAATAGTTTGTCATCGAATCAATCGGAACCAAGGCAAGCTGTGAAATGATGCCTGTCGCAGAATTATTTTGTTTGAGAATTTAGTCATTAAAAAATATTAAGAAATCTTAGCGTATCTGGCTGCGACATAGAATAGAAGCGACTGTAAAAATCGAGAAAAATAGTAAACTAAGAAGTAAATAATATTGAAAGGGCTGGGAATTATTTGAATATGGTAAAAGAATGTGTTGAATAATTATTTTAAAAGAAGGTGTTTACAAGTTCGAAGCTTTTCACCACTTGAAACCCAAGCAATCTCTTATTTATATAAACTTCAGGTTATATTCAGAAACAATTGGCGTACATTTATTCAAATAAGCAGAACAAAAATAATGAAAGGTGATGCCAATAATCTATTGGGTTTGATTCATCGGCTCAACCCGGACTACAGTTTTCGTAATTGTGATGGCCAAACAGCTGCCCAGAAAAAAATGTCAAATTTGTCGATATATATATATACGTATTTTTAAATAACCAAAAAGGAAGAGAAAAACTTACCAATAAATAAAAATTCACGGAAATGCATGATTAATTTTAAACAACAAAAAATGTTTTCGGGAAAGGTGTCGAAGATGCAATTTTCGTGAAATGCATGGTAGATGATAGCCTCCATTCATCTATCGGGCAACGTATAGTTACGCGAGGGTGGGGGGTGTACTCTAAGAAGGCCTGTTTCGGGAGAAAAAGAAAATTCTTGCGGGAATCTGAAAATTTTGTCGGGAATCGGGAGACGTAGGATTATAGCTAAAATCTCGGTAAGTTTGAGAATGTCTCGAGCATGTCTCCACGAAATTCGGGCCGGTAGTCCAAATATTCGGGACGCCCTTCATTTACATGCGGTACTGACTGCTCAAACATCATTTATTAGACTTGTCACTACCCGTTATAGTTCATTCAGTATAATATCTCAGAGCAGTGAATTCCAAATATAATGCCAAAATACAAGTTGCAGTATCTGGATTATATTTTCACTCTCCCAGGCATTTGTTTTTCCGCTGGTAAGTTGTGAAGTGAAACTATGGGAGGCCGTGATACACAGGCCGCATGCATTGCACCTTGGAATAATGTGCTTGGAAAACTGGCTCATACGGTCATAGCCTGTTCCAGGCTCTCGAATAATGGAGGTTGAACGAAGAAAGCGGGTGAGCGAGGAAATACAAGGGAAACTGAGGCGAGTTAAGGATCGCCTTAGCCCCCCCCCCCCCCCCCCTCACTTTTTCCTTCGCTCGCCCACTTCCTTCGCCACCCCCGACTATTCGAGAACCTGAAACAGGCCAATTCGACCCGGGAGGGTATTTCTAGTCGCCCCTGAATGCGATGATGGTCCATTGCAGAGTTATCCAACGACATTTAATGTAGAGGGAATTATGAGATTCGGTACGCCTGGGTGGAGAGGGCATTATGAGATTTGTACACCTGACTGGAGAGGGTATTAGGAGATTTGTACACCTGGATGGAGAGGACATTATGAGATTTGTACACCTGGGTGTAGAGGGCATTATGAGATTTGTACACCTGGGTGTAGAGGGTATTATGAGATTTGTACACCTGGGTGAAGAGGGAATTATGAGATTTGTAAACCTGGGTGAAGAGGGAATTACAGTGTGTTTCCTAAAGACAGAGTGCAGTGACCGCGTCATCGACCGCTGTTGCCCCCGCGAACCTGCGAACATGCCCTCCTTCCCTACTTATCTTTCCTTCTTCTTTAAAAATCGGGAGGCATAAAAAAGCGCGTAACTGAAGACGCCTGATCAGGTGATAAGTTACATCTGAAACCCCAAAATAATGCAAAATTGTTTACAAATGAAACATTTTTTTATTTCAAATTCGACTGAAATATTCAGCATTACAGCTTAGTAACCAAACTTTGTAATGTACAAGACTATATTTATAAAATTCTTATATTGATTCACATGAAAACTGAAATTGAATTTATTAAACTAACTAGAAATTCTTACTAGTCAGCGACGAGCTTCCCGTCATCTTATGAATGACAATTAAATTTTAGAAAAGTTTCGCGGATAAAGAAGAATATAAACCATACAAAAAGCACGATAAACGTAATACAGTACATTAATATGAAGATGAAATTTATGGCAAAGTCTCCTTTAAAAAGCATCAGATAAAATTTAATTACCTCAACTTTTTTAGTTTGATTTTCGTCAGTAAACAGTAAAAAAAGTGAAAAGAATTTTGAATTGAACGGTTCCTTGGCCAAAATAATATTTTTTATGATCCCTATCTATACATGTATCTATAATTCAAGAATTCACCTACTGGGTCCTGTTCACACATTGGTACACTTGAATGTCCTCAGTTTTAGAACAAATTGAAAAGCAGATTTTAATAACCAATAAACAACCACTGCTCAATTTAACAATGGTATGTTGGCTGACGTGGGAAATGACAACGACGCGCTGCAAAACAAGGCCAATAGCCTTTGACGTTATTTGAGTATAAGTAAAAACTCGCCCATAAGTCATAGTCATTTCTCCATCAGAGCAGTTGATCATAGGCTTTCACGGACTGTAATCTTATCAGTGTTTATTTGCCACAAAGGTAGCCTCCTACGCAGGCGTTATTAGGTGATTGCGTTAATAACGTCTACCTCTCGGAACGAGTCGCATCATTTTGTAACAAGTCACAAAAATGCCCCCAAGCCCTAGAAAACAATAGAGGTTGTGTTTACAGCGAGGGAATGAAATAGGTTCCAGAGAGCTAGTGACTAACTGTCTTCTACAGGAGAATAATTATGCTCGATTCCACGCAGCGCTATATATGTTATATTATTTGGTTTTTTGTCAAAAACTATCCACAAAACTTCCAGGAAACAAGCCCGTTTTTCCATTCCGTTCCAGCGTCCCTTTGTACCAGCCATCTTGCCTCTTTTTAGTTACATAGACAACGTCGCCGACACGAAGCTCCAGTTCGGCCTCGTGCTGAGGCGGATAAGCCACTTTCACACGGTATCTGATAAAGAACACAACAGATACATTTGATGTCAACCATTTCACAAATGTTCTAAACTTTTACTTGACGTTCATTATGGGAAAACATAAAATTGATTATCTCCAGGAGAGGGGGGAGGGGGGAAGGAAATACTCTTAGTCGCTTCATGCTATATGCTTAGATAAGATAAGATAAGATAAGATAAGATATTTCCATCAGCTTATTTAGAAGTATCTATGGTAATCAACTAACTACCTATCTTCCTAGCTAAGAATTAAGCTTCCTTTAGCTTAAGAATTATAATAAAAATTTACTTAAAACTGTGGCGACTCAGTTTTGTCTTAAACTCGCTTAAGGAAGTCGCTTGTCTTAATTCTGTGGGTAAGTTGTTCCACAACTGAGCTCCACTTCATTTCTACCGCTCTCTCGCTCCGGTTCCCCAACAGCGGCTGGTAATCGAGCCTACTCATGCTACAGAAACCGGGATAAGCTCCGGCCTGATGGGCCACTGGGCTCGTCTGCACACTTTACCTCTTTACTGACAGGAAAGTATTATACAACCCCAATCATTGGTTATTATTGCAAAAACATAATTGCGTCTTGAAATAATAGTTTACCAAGGGAGAAGAGCGCCATAGAGGTAAAATTCCGCGGGGCAACTATCAGCCGATAGTTCCTCGACAGAAACACTCTATTGTTTAAATAGGAAAGGGCATGGCTGACGATGGAGAAGATTGAAACGGATTGGAAATGACGATTTTGAAAAATTTAGGCTACATTTTTCAAAGTGCACGAACGATGATCATGACGTGGCTTTTTTAAAGATTTCGTGTTGGTGTTCACGAACCTTTCGCGTACAGGCGGATTTTCAACTCTGTGGTGAATCCTCGTCTGAGGTGCTGGAGTTTCCTTTCTTGCAACCTAAAAATATATTGAGTATGGTTTATAGAAATTTGCTCACAGAGACACGAAATTACTTGAATATTTCAGGTTAAGTAGTTTAGAAGAAAGATCTAAAATACTGATGAATCTGTAACTACGCTTCATTTAAGATGAATCTCATTTTTTTTTTCAACTCGCGATCTTTTCAAGGCGATTTAATATTAAAGACATTAATAATGTTAATATTTTTAAACTGAGAAACTAGGCGCGCTCTCATTGGTCGATAAGTGTGTTTAGATGAGAGTATGCAATTTCAATTCGTGCGTATTTTTAAGAAAAGTTATGCAAACCCTCAAATGCGTCTCGGGTTTGCATAACTGTCTCGGATTCTCCCAATGCCCCTCGTGTTTAGATGAGGCTATGTAAACACGGAAAAAGTCCGACCTATATTGCTAACTTAATTATTTCGCTACACGAATATTCCTTACAGTTACTGAGTCACCAACCTGTGTATAGGATGTCAACAGCGCTCCAAAGTCATAAGGCGGAGGTGACAAAGCACTGTGTCCGACTGGAACACTTCTGAAATGAAAAATAAGGATACTTTGTTACTACTAACCTGCGACCAGGCGCTGTTTCTGTCCCTACAGCAGAGCAGGGAGGGCCCCAACAACGGGACAGGGAGGGAGGGCCCCTACAGCAGGGCAGGGAGGGCCTCTACAGAACACACGCTGAACCCTCTACGCGATTCCAAGGCAACTTTCTTACTTCTCGGGTAGTCACGGAAAAAAATAATTAAACATGTATAAACTATTGTTCCAAGCACCAACAGCAACTGCTACACTAGAGGACCAGTAGAACAATAAAACAAACAACAGGAACAATGCTCCTAGCCCCCAAAACAATAACAACTGCTACACTAGTGGACCAGTAGAACAATAGAACAAACAACAGGAAAATTACCCCTAGTCCCTGAAACAATAGCGACGGCTATAAGAGAAGACCGGTAGAATAAAGCTTACGAGAGCTGCTACTCTTCTGAAGAGATACATACCTTTGATACGGAGGGGGTGGGGGAGGGGGTGGACTGGGCCTAGTCCGGTCTTTCTTCTTGCCTTTTAGCTTTTTCCAGAAACTACTCTGTGAAAATTTAGAGTATAATAGAAAAGATTATCAGGGAAGGCTCCAACTTAGTACGTAAAGAAAAGACAAGTTTGCAACAGACGGACAAAAAGTTAGTTATTAACACTGTGCAGTGAGAACATTTCTCATGTCGATGAGGCATTTAAATCTAGTCAAACGCTTGGTGCTCGATGGACTGATAAAAAAGAGAGTGCTTGTAGATTTGTAGTCTACTTTACTAAGATGAACATGTTTGTGTGGCAAGTCAAATCAAATCCCTCCAGAAAATTAATTCCTTCTTATTGTTTTTAATGTTGTGTGGTAAATTATTTTCTTCTAATGGAGAAAAAATGCTAATCATACCGATTTGGGTGCCGGAGGAGGCGGCAGTGGAGACGTCGCTACAAATCTGCTTCTCTCAGGAGGTCCTTCAGTGGTGTTTCTGTTGTCTGCAATGTTCCTTCCTTGATTTAAATTAACAACCAGACCTCGCGCTTGCAAACTGGACTGCAGATGTTGGGGCGGAGCGGAATCTGATCGGTGGAATTTCGGGTGGGATCCCCCCTCGGAAACTGCATGCCTCGGCGGCGGCGGCCTCTGGTGTGGGGGTGGTTTTGGTTGAGCACTGCTCTGAGTTACAGGATTTGTTAAGCTGTCCTGTTCGACACTACTGCTCCTTGATCGTGTTAGTAAGTTGTGTAGGCTGCAAACACACAAGAACTGTCAGTTTAAAATAATTGCTTGATTTGAAACTTGGCCAAGCCTCCTAGACAGGCACCCTTAATCAAGATTGTGTGACGATTGTGTGACGAATGTGCCAACATTGTGTGAAGAGCTTATGTGGTCCAAGTCTTTCTTTTCCATGCGTACAATGTATTTTTGGAGGGTGAATGTCAGCTGATTCTTTAGCAAGGAAAACTTGAGTGTGAGATTTTTCTCTTTTAGTTGTAAACTCACCTGGCTAACCGAACATAATTTCCAGGGAAGACTCCTCTCTTTTGAGAAGACACAGAATATCCTTTGAACCAGCCATCTTTGCACTTTTCCGTGACACAGTAGTTTTCATTCCTGACCAGCTCTAACTCATCTTCTTTTGTTGGTTTGTATGAATAGAGAGCTACGTATCTATTGATAGAATAGTAGTCTTTTACTAGAGCCGCCTAAAGAGAAAATGCTTTCTATGCTTGGTGCCAGGTCTTTTTATGCTGCTGCGCCAAGTCTGTGGAATAGTCTGCCGGCCGAGTTGCGTGATATTCAATCATTATGTAATTTTAAATGAAAACTTAAGACCCACCTTTTTCGGGCAGGCTAGACCCTTTTCTATTTTTTATTAATTTATATTGTTAATTAATTATTATTCAATTGTGTTAATTGTACCTCTGTATCAATAAGGATAAGGTTTTTAAGTGAATTATTGTACAGCGCTACTGATCTGCGATACTGACAATTTCCATAATTTCAATGCCATCGAAAATGGCTTAGGCTGACTAGGGACCTTTAAGAACTGTGAGAGAACTGGACAATAACTTCACTCTGTGTTTTTCTTGTGTTCTTTTGCGTAGAAAAATGGAGGCTGTGAACAGTCTAACAATTATAGCTGATTTCAGTGCAGTGTGTAGACCTGATTCTTTCTCCACATTCAATGATCAAAGAAAAATATGAGGAGATAGAGAGCTGAGAGCAGTATAACCTACGGCTGAGTCCCTTGCACAAGAACACAACACAGTGGGTTACTTACAATTCTCTTCCTAGTTCTGCAGACACTGGTCTAGATCCAGCGGAGTTAGATTCTGAGGGTGACCCTTGTCTCACTGAAGCTGCACGACCTGGGCTGACAGAAGGTGGTGATGATCCTTGTCTTGAGTTTAATGATTGTGTTGTCTCTGGACTACAGCCAGTCGACCTTGGGGGAGGTGTGGACTTCAAAAAAGAACAAGATGTACAATGAAAAAATGTCAGCGAATAATTAAACAGAAAGAAAAAAAAAAACGACAGAGGCAATAAAGTAAAGAATACAGTTTAGTTTACAGTCTACATTAAATTTATTTTGTAAACAGCTTTCAATTCAACAAATAATATATATTCAGGACTACAAAATGACATGATTGAGGGATTCACAATTCTACATGCATCGCACTGCCTATCTTGGCTTATACAGGTAATGCGTATGAATCACTGAGACCAACAACTTACAGACAGAACACCAATAGGTGGGTGACTGTTGGTCAAATATCAGCCCACAGTCACCCAGCATTTATGCTTAAACTGTCAGCCAACAAATGGCCAACACTCAATGGACAGATGCTTGACAGTTGACTGAAAATCAGTGATGGAGTGGAGCTCTATTCTTCACAACACACCTGCCTACATGTACTTTCCTCCCCTGCGAGCCTTTCTGAAGAAGAAATGTCAAGTGATCGCCTTTGAAGACCAGCAGGTGGGCTTTCCTCACCACGTTGCCCAACAAAATGCATGGTATGCCTCTTGGGTTCTCCTTTGCTGGCTCCTCCTGTCTGTGATTTTAATGGTGGATTTGCTGCAGCTGCAGATGTCTGATCTGATCCATTTTCAACTCCTTCTGTGAGGTACCTTGCTGCTATGTTAAACTGAAATCAACACAAAACAACATACATGTAATGTTTGATTATTCACTTCAGGACTCACCACAGAGGAGGTCCCAGATATTCTGGTCAGAACGAACTGAAATGAACCTTTCCCTGATTCGCATTCTGACTGAACATTTTTCAAAATTTTTGGGTAAATGGAAAGCACCCAGAAGAGGTTGCTTTTACATGATAATCATGACAAGATATATGCTCATTACATGTGTCGTATGTTCAACTGACGACCAAAATGTGATTCTACATTGAGTTTCTCATTTTGCTTGATCTACTCTATAGAAGACTGCAGTTGAACTTTCAATTTTTACAGTACCTCTACAAATGTTATTGGAAAAATTCCCAGCTTGCCATTAAGTAATCCTTCACACCAGTTTTCATCCACTCGACGAATGACACTGATTATATCACCCTAATAAAAAGCAGATTTGAAAATGATAAATCAGTGTGTTTTAAAGAGATCACAAACGATTACAAGTGATTAATTGTAAAGCTATGAGTTTGTTTCAGAGAGCTGTTCTGTGTCCTAGAGAATGTGTTTCTTACTAACATTAATTTTTAAAATATTGAATGTCAAACAAGCACGTTGAACAGCAACATTTTATACGCCATTTCAGTATGTGTTGTGCTTCCAATATAGTATCATACCTCATACTGCTCAGATTACATAATAGTTTGGCTAATCCATGTTCTTGAAAGAATAGATCAAGCAGTTAACCAATGAAAGGTCATTTTATTTATATATTTTTGTGCAAAAGGGGTGGCGTGCATAACATGATTTGTGACAGCTTTTCGTAGATGTTTCCTTCCTCCTTCCCTCTTACATCTAGAACACGTAGGCTAAGTAGTAATACTCTCAGTCATTTCATGTTAAAGAAACCGGGATAAGCTCCGGCCTAATGGGCCACTTGGCTCGTACACAGACCTAACTTTACCTTACTGTACTTCCACTAGTACAGCCATCTCAACTTAGAACACCTGTTATTTAGCACCGCTCTTAATGAAAGTAGCAATTTACCCAGAACTTGTATACAATTCATGTGTAATTACGGCAAAATGATTATACCTGCTTAAAGGAAAGCAAGTCTTGTTCTTGTTCATCTTCAAAGTCAAACAACGCTTTTGCGATGGGCCTATCAAATGAATCATCTAAGCTGGGTAATGGAGTAATGACCTAAACAAATTAAAAATAAAAGAGAACAAATGTCATGTACAGGCCTTATTTTTTTCGATTAAACTTCCAGGACATTGGATTAATGTTTTTGTTTGTCTCGTATATGCAATTATTTATCATTGAAATCTAATTAACAAAATAAAACTAGCCATTAAAGTGTTTATAAAATTAGCTACAGATACCACCAAAAAGGAATTTAAGTACTGGCTGGAAAAGTCTTTAAATTGCACAGTAATTTGTAAATGACAGGATAATTTACCTCTATATAATTTGCTGGAAGGAATCCTTGGCAGCCGTTACAGTATCCTTCGTACCAGTTTTCATCCACTTGCTTTAGTAATGTTATAATTTCTCCTTTATGTAGTGTTAGATCACTAGGATAAAAAGATAAAAATCTGTTACATGATCAGATTTATGCATGCAGGTGTATCACTGCTTTCTTGCAATCAAAAGATGGCAGTTTAGTGTCTTTGCTCTCACCCAGCTTCTTTTGGTTCATAATCATACAAAGCCCTAGCAGATGGAGAAACCTGCAACAAGAACAAAGTGAAAATCATATTACATGTAGCTATCAGTAACGATATAATTTAAAAATCTGACCAAGGATTCCTATGTATGCAAGTGAGGGTTCTACATGTAGCTATGACAGAGACAACAGAACAATTCACCGTTTCACATACTGGTAACTGTTGCTACTCTCCTGCACAATTTAATTTCGAGATAGCTTTTTCTGAACGTTGTGGGATAACAACAAAGGAGGGTTGGGTATCAAAAGTCAGTTGACAAAAGGGCAACTGATACATGTTTAACTGCCAACTGGAAATTTTATCAACAAACTAACCCTGGTAATCATTGTTGCAGCATTGCAGTGCTTGTTGCTACCACTGTTTAGAAACCTAATATGGCGACTAAATTTTAAATTATTTCTGGGCAGCTACTCATAAGTAATCTTTCAATCAATTAACAGGCTTAAAAATATTCTGCCAAACACATCATTTTAGGACCTGTTTACATGGAGGTGGGGTGACCCGCCTAGGCGGGTAACCCGCTTTTCCATATAAACTCTTGTTTTTTAAGCCTCGCGTTTACATGATAGATGGGGTGCCTGGCCAAGGCAGGTTTCCTGGTCTGTCATGCCGGGTAATCCGCCTAGCCGGGGTTGCATTTTTCCATTTAAACGGTTGAAGGTGGGGTAACCCGCCTACCCGGGGTCGGCTCGTGTTTCGCACAAAAGCACGCCACATGCAAATCTTAACAATATGGCTGCTCACAAATATAATCGTGGCGATAACCATGTGTGGAACGGTGCAATGCCAAAGGCGAAGTTCAAGGAAATAAAGAAGATGCTGAAAGTATCCAAGCTTCAGGTGAAGGCATGTAAACGCAAGCTACTGACCCCACCAAGGCGGGTACCCGCCTAGGCGGGTAACCCGCCTCCATGTAAACAGGCCCTTAGACATATTTTTGACAAATGTTTTGGCAAAAGCTAAGGTTACAGTACATGTACGGAAATATAATTACAGTATAATGACAAATTCACTTGCATTCATGATTTTGAACACGTCCTTTCACTAATTATAATTATTGTACCAAAATTAGAATACAACATGCACACCTATCTTATTTCATTATTAGAAGCCTGTAAAACCATGAAAAACAACACCAAATGGCTAAAGCTACAGAATGTGAAGCTGCAGTCAACAGCAATTTGATTATAGTTGAAAGAACTACTACAGATGCAAAGGCAAACTATTCTGATGACACAGAATGTGTCCAACGTGGAGTTTCAAAAGCAATGGTAACCTGTCTCTTGCAAGGCTGCTAATAACTGCAAGTAAGGGGGGGTGGGGTGGGGGGTGTTAATTTTGGAAATTTATGATGCAAATATTCATGTATATTACATACTGTATATGCTCCTTCAAAAGACTTAATTTAAAAGACCAATTGAACACTCAAAGAGAAATTACGTATACTGATGTATGTGAAAATGTTACTAAATGTGTCTACCAGTAAATACACGTAGCAACTTTAAAACAACTGTTATGCTAGATTTTATGGGAAATTTACAAGTAACTGATAAACAGATATTCAATCAATGGAAATCAACAATAAAACTGTTTACAAAACAACACAGTGACTACTGTTTTCATTGCAAACTTGTAACTCAAAAATATTTTTTTCGCTAAAATAAACCTTTGCAAAAGTTCAAAACGCATTTTACCTTTCGTTTCTTCTGTTTACCAAATTCTGTCTATTTATAGCATTCAAAAGTTACGAAAAACTTTGCATCATTTGTTCCATGACTGAGTAAGAAGGGGCATGGATCTTTTCCGGATATGACCTCACAAACTGATATTCGTACATGTTTACAAAGACTTGATGTGATGCAAATCAGTTTCTGACGTCAAAACAGGAATAGACCCACGTCCCTTCTGACTCGGTCATGGAACAAATGATAAAAGTGTTGAATGCTATAAATAGTCAGAATTTGGTAAAAAGGAGAAACGAAATGTGTAATGCGTTTCAAAGTGGTGCAAAGGTTTATTTTAGCGAAAACATTATTTGGGGTTAGGGGCACTTAAATGATCATGAATGACTAACAGCAGTGAGTCAGGTCTTATAATAGACTGTTTTGTTTGTCCTCTGCTACCCCACAAAGAGCCATTATGTATCTTATTTTTATATTATATGTACATGATAAAGGGTTTGGAACAAAACACTGAAATACAAACATGGGTACATGCATTTTTAGCAAATACATGTCCATAAAGTCCTGTATGGAAAATTACATTCAAAAATGCATCATTTGTCATACTTCCTGTTTAGTTATTAAATTTAAAGGAGTAATTTTACAGAATTTTTGTAATTCTGTGACAACAACAAAAAACATGAACCACAGAGTTTTAACATAACAACTAGTAGTTAAAGTGCACCTACATGCACATGTTATCTCAAAACAGTGTTCTTCTTTTACAAACAACGGGTAACAAGAAACTGGTGTAAAAGCAATAGTTTCTTAAAACATATGGATTTAGCGGAGTCATTACACCCCAGGGTACAGTTTTGAGCACACACTCAGTGGGTTAATTAATTTTGAGCATTGTCTTACTGAAACCACAGGCAGTGTTAAGCTGCAGCCAAGTGTTGATTGTGTTCATATGTGCATATTAAATAGGCCTTATCACAGTTTTAGGCAAAGCAGTCAGAAATTAAAGTGTTTGTATGGGAATCTGATGGGCAATGACTTTTTTAAAAAAATGTTTGCACAAATGAATTGCAATGTTAAAATGCTAGGCAGAAGATTGTATTCACCAAGTTTGAAGGATGTAGCTGGGATAGAAGACGCTCTTTCTAATTTTCCATACATTTGTCTGCAAATTGACGTGCTTCACGGAAAATTTAAAACTTAACTTGGCATCTTCTATCCTAACTTCATGAATACAATCTTCTGCCTAGAATTTTAATATTGCGATTCATAAATTGTGCAAACTTCAAAAATTAATTTCCCATCAGATTTCCACACAAACGCTTTGCCTACCCATCAAGATGGCATCAAAAACCATAATAAGGCCTATTAGGCAAATGCCAATTACAAAAAAAGTATTACAAGTTTTAGATAAACTTGATTAAGAACCTTCCTGTCATCAGGAGGGATTTTATGTGATATAATTTTACTGATTTTGAAATGTAATTCTCTATCTATGCCCCCAACTATTCAGTGATTAGGCTCAAATGGTACTACACTGCCAAGAACAACACAAAAGAGCAAACATGAGGTGATTGTCTGAGAAGCTTTCAGCAATGAAGTCAATGAAAACTGACAGTTTGCCCAACCACTCAAGCGAGAAGCTCTCCTAATTGAGTGTTTTGTTGTTGAGGCAGGTGAGCTGAAAAAGGAAAACTACCTGGAGCATGGGTGGGAACTGAGATGTCACATGTCAAAACAAGAACCTTTCGTGTGTGTAATGACTAAAAGCACGTGACAAATTGGTACCTGAACATCTATAGCTATGACCTAGTTCTGCGCTATCAAATTATCGGATACGAGGAAGTTTAATAATGAAAACATGACGCTGCAAAAGCCAACAAGCAATGACACCATTCTTGCAATGGAAAAGTGTGAAATACCCAACACAAAATCTAGTTTTCCCAATTTCAACGCGCTTTAATACAAAGAAACTCATATATTTATATTAAAGCTTCAGTGTACCGCTATCCGGCTGAAGGCCACTGACAAAGATATACAATCTTGATGGAGGCAAAATTTCTATTAATGCGCCTTGATCGAGTTTTTCTAAAGACTTGTATGAATGCAAGAAAAACGGACCTTGTCCGAGCAAACGAATCAGGGTGTGCACACATCTCTCGCCCCTTCCGGCAGCGCTGAGATCGAGAACAACAGCAAAGCAAACATTCAGAATATTTCCTTTCAGCAAGCGATGAAACTAACTTCACAAATGTTCGCTAATGGAATGTATGTTGTCAAAAATGACCATTGTGATGTCGATTTCAGTTGATAAAACAATGCAACGAAGCACAGCTGCTGCGTGATCGTAATAAACAAGACCCCTTTCTCTCTTTTGTAGTAAACGGTACGAACCAGAACAAAATAACGATCGATCTCGATATAGAACGATCGAAGTATTTTATAATGAAGGTTCGATTTAAAAACGACGGATCAAAGAACTCGTGTAATTTTCATTCATTTGCAGTCAAAACCAGAAGATATTGTCTTTCAGTATTTTTAAACAAGAACTGATCGATGAAATCGATGAAACACAAACGACATCCGAAAACCACGAAACGGTTCGACAGCTTTGTCAGTGAAAAAACACAGGAAGAAACGAACCGACGATAATTTGCTTGTTCGGAAGCATTTTGCTTACCACTGAGACTTCAGACATGGAGGCATTTATAATGAGAGCTGACTGATCACCATACATGTACTTTACGACAACAAAAGAAACTCACGGATCTCTAATTACACCTTCCTGCACCAAAAATTTGCAAACGAAAATGTAATGATTTTCCATTATCAAAGACATTTTACCTGGTTAGAAGTCTTCTCGCTTGACTCCGCGTTTGAAGGTTTAATTGGCCTCTTTTGCCTGTTCAACTCTTCCAAAATTCTGACCAGAAGAATATTTGCCGGCAAATCGTCCACATCTTCCTCGACAAGAATTCTACATTCAGGACATCTTAACTCCTTTCTCCTCTCTACGATTTCTTTTAAACACCTTCTACAGAACGTATGTTGGCAAGGTAACACTTTGCAGCTTTGATCAAGCAGCTCTAGGCACACATTACACTCTAAAATTTCGTTTAACTGCACTGCGTCCATGGTGGAACTTGTAAAAAGGTGTAAAAAAATACGTTCAGTTAGCTTTCAATTCCTCGCAGACAGTGTATATTCCAATTTCCTGAAAATATCTTCGCTGCAGGGATTCTTTTAGACATGAAGCACTTGTCAAAATTCATTAGTCCCATACAAAATTTGTGCGAAACCTTTGTGCGATCAAATAATTCTTGTCATTGAAGACGAACTGACCGCGACAATTTGTTGTCATGCTAAATGCGCATGTGCCACGCATGTGTGCATATCTGGGTTAATTAGCATAATTTAATTATAGAATTAATTATTCTGCTTCCGCCCGCGGTTCGAAGACCCAATTTCCTGCAGTGATAGAAATTTAGCTCAACTTTAACAAAAGCTATGATTTTTAACATGCATCGCTATAAAAGGAGGTTGTCTCTCTGAATTCATAGAAAAAAAACTTTGGTCTTCTTTTCAAATAATTGTGATACCAAAAAAGGCAGAGCAAACAATAATCTTGTTGTTTTAATAAACTGCAATGCTTCAACCGACTAAAAAACCTCAGAAGCCGCAGATATGAGACAATATAAAATAAGTTAGGAAATTGGTGGTTTGCTAAAAATTCAAATCTAAATATAACTAGTGTAAAAAGGGTGACGGTTCGCATTCCAGAGAGAGAAAAAAAGGACCCGGCCGGGTATACGCAAAAGCAATCTCATAACACACGCAATAATCCCATGACTGCGTTCTGTCAGAGTTTTAACCCTTCACTTTAAATCCTTTAAAATCTGCTGTTTTGTGGATTTTTGCTGATCGGTAAAGATAACAAAGTGCTTTTCTTTAGGGTCAACAAGTTCATATCGCTACAGTCTAGTCTACAGAGACTAATCATAAAGTCAGATCGGTCTGTTAAAAATACAATTTGAGTGATTTGGCGGACAGCCATGAGTTGATCATGTTATGTTCAACCTTGAGGTCAGGAGGAGGCCGTTTCCAACGATGTTCTAGGTGGGGTTTGGGGGTATGCTATATAACGGGAATTTAAAGGGATCGGAGGCAAAGGCGATCAAACACCCTACCCACCCATCCATTAAATCGCCTACCCCTCTCCGTCCCCAACAGAACCTCCCGACGTCTCTTTCCGCGTGCCTATGAGTGCTCAATATAGCTAAATTTTGCTCATCGCAGTGTAGCCCTAGGCCCTCTTTTAGGGGGTTGTAAGCATGGGTTCCTAACATGAGCAAACATTTTTGAATTATTTTCAATGATTTCTGCACCATATTCAAGTGGCTATCCACCACCCATTTTTGTTCCCCCGAATACGCTCCTGGCAAACTGAGCTTATATTGACGACTGTCAGTCACAGTCGTTAGACGCTTGCCAAGAATGATAATAGAATACCCATGTTATTTTCATTTACTAATACGTAGGTGGTTAATTAACCGCGCCTTTTCAATCAGGATGCGCCAAAGACCTCTTTTAATCATGGAGCATTTGCCTGCGCTCCGGAAAGCGATTGAATTGGTAAAGCGAAAACTTTTAATCGCTTTTACAAGCGCTTCTACAGTGACGACGGAAGTACTCTTGTTTTAAAGACTCTTAATATATTAGCGCTACCTGTTCGATCTTCCTACGATCGGCAGTAAATGCCAATAAATCGAGTCATCTTCATTCTTTCATTCACCACATTGCAGCTGCATGAACTAATTAATTTGGCTCAAATTAGTATAAAGCATCTTTTTCTTTGACTCCCATGAGCAGAGAATTCAAAGGGCTCTTTGACGCCGGGATTTTGACCGCAAAAGAAAACCCGGCAACTCTAATCTCACTGATACACTGATATAAAAACATGATTTACTTGTGGTTTGACCTTCTTACAATCACTTAATATTGCCATACAGCATAAGTCACGATTTCAGTAGCCAACCGTTTAACCTAAAGCTCCCCTGTTTTCTCAGGCAAAGCTAATAACAACATTGATTTTTACCAACCGAAGTAAATGATGTGAATTTTAAAATAGTGCGAATGGAACTGTAGAATGCACAGCGTGGCCGAAAGCGTATCTTTTTCCTGAACCCGGCTGGCCTTCACATCGCAATTGTCACAGGCAGGATAGATAGCTAATCATATATCTTTTTTATTCCGTGCCAGTTGGCGCGCCGCAATAGTATTGATCGATCATGTTTGTTGTAGCGGTGTGATTTTTAATCAATCTAACAGAACAATTCAATCGAGTGTTTTCTTTCGATATTAAATCAGCACGGAATATCTTGCTCATTTGATCATGATTCGGATGCCGCGTTAACATGATTTTACAGTTAGGTATGGATAATTTCAAATTTCAGCACTTGTTAGTGCTATCGCTATATTAAAAACAATATAGGGAGTCTTGCTCTACTGTATTAAATGCCTAATGCCTATTAACATTGCAATGGCCATAATTGAATACAGCTTTGGGCGAGGTTGATAAATTTGTGTTCTTTTCGACTTAACCGGCTGAACTAAAGCCATTAAGCTCAAGTCAAGCCCAAGATGCCGACACAACCTTGCAAAGTACTATGTCGCCTAATTTGCGCGACTGATGCAGTGAAAGCGACTCGAATTAATGGCTGTCAAAAGTTTTTCTTCCTAGTCCTTTACAGCCATAAAACTATAGCTGATAAATAATAGGCCACTTCGATCACGTGTAGCCTACGTATACGTAACGAAAGTCAGCGGAAAAAAAAAAGAACAAAACAAACCATGCTCAGTGTAAAACAGCAAACAACAACAACACAAGGTAAACTTTGGAAAT
>OX393568.1:1567352-1737352 GCA_947652115.1 Blastomussa wellsi | reverse complement strand
GGGCCTAGTGACCCATCAGGCCGGAGCTTATCCAGGTTTCTGTAGCATGAAGCGACAGAGAGTATTTCTACTCAGTCCCCCCTGGATGGGATGCTAGTCCATCGCAGGGTTACCCCCCAGCAGTAAATTCGCCGGTACCCATTTATACACCTGGGTGAAGTGTCTTGCCCAAGAACACAACGCAGTGGCCCGGCCAGGACTCGAACCCGGACCGTCCGATCCAGAGTCCAGCGCACTAACCATTAGGCCACTGCGCCTCCCACAAACTACGTAAAGCCCCTCCAAATTGTTATAAAGGCCTTCGAGACTTTGTAAATAGCGCTATATAAATGCCACATATTGTTATATTGTTGATTCTGAAGAACAACTGCAGATGGTATGTAAGACATGTAACGATACATTGCTGGATATTTAGTTCAACACTACCAGAAGCATCATAGGCATTTTTACGAACACAATTGACAAAAGCCTAGACTCGACTTTATTTGTAAAAATTAGACATACCAGTAAAGTAGCATATTCAAATAATTTAATTAGAGCAAGGTGATATATATTTATATATGTTATTACAGAACTTCATCGCGTTGCGTTCGAGTTTAGATTTTAAAAAAGTTCGCCATTAACTTTGCGTCAGCGAAAACGAATGTGGCTTGGTTCAGTTTTACTGTTCTGTTCTCAAAAAATCTGCTACCATTTTGCGGGGGAAATTTCTCTTGCTAATTAGTCGAAATTGGTCACATGTTAATGTTGAATTATTTATATAACGTGTTACACAACACACCTATAAAAATACGCGAACAAATTTACCTAAACAATACAATTAATCGACGGAATCAATGTGGACAGACATTTCTTGAGAATAAAGTACTTATGCATCGCCTTTCTAGCAATATCGACCAACGTGTCCTCGTTATGGCACTCAAAGCCGTATCAGACACTGTCTGCTCAAACTCGTTCCCAGGGTATCTTTGAGAGACCCTAGGAACGAGGTTGGTTCAAACTACTCTGCTGAACACCTTTTGGTGCTGTACTGTGTTCATTCTCGTCCCCATAGCCCTTTTCGTTATTCTTATCTGGCAGGGCCTTGGCACGAAAAACGGAGGGCTCTGGGGACTTACGATTTTCAAAAAAGCGAGTTTTTGTATTGGCTGTTGAGAACAAAGAAATCTTAAACGGAAGTCTAAATGTTCGCCAGCTGTCACATCACAACACACAACATGTAAAAACATCAATGCTATATACATGAAGTCCGGAAGTCCTAGAATCTCGGACTAGAAATCATGTCTCCAGAGGCCTTCGTTTCTCGTGCCAAGGCCTCGCCGGCTAAAAGAAACGACAAGGGCAATGGGAGCGAGAATGTACTGAGTTATACAACCATTCACGTGATCAATAGGCCATTTCCGAGTTCCCTTGAGCCTCTATTTCAAAGCGAGTCTAAGTGCGAAAGTTTTGTGATGGTAATTAGTTTTGCTTTCCATATGAATGAAAACTCATTTTCATTACAAAGACTTCGCACTTAGACTCGCCTTGAAATAGAGGCACAAGCGAACTCGGAAATGGCCTATTCTGAGCAATGACGACACAGATTTTTCTGAGTACTGTACTCACTGTGCTAAATATGATCCAAACTCCGACGCTTCCTGGTAATTTTTTTCCGTTGCCCCTTTCATGTTTGGTGTCAGAGTCAGCTATCAAGTCCACAATTTAAGCCTAGTTTTCATATGTCGGAAAAATCCAAGACGATCGGGGATTTCACTGTTTCCAGACCGTCCCAGATTTTTCCGACTAATGAAAATTGGAAATCTTTAATATCCCCAATCGTCAGGGATGGTCGGCAACAAATAGGGAAAATCGGGAGCGTTTCTATTTTCCCAACGCGTCCCAGATTTCTGCGATGGTCGGCGATCATTCCCGACATATGAAAACTGAAATATCCACTGTCGGGGACGTTTCCGATGGTTTTAACTTGTTGCCAATCCTCTAGCTTCTTTTTGATTGCTTGGCGCCAGTGCCAAATTCAAAATGTTGAGAGAATCTGCAACAGAACCTCTGGTGTGTCTCCGATATATCGGTAAAATCTGGGACAGTCGGGAAACAGTGACATCCCCGATCGTCTGGATTTTTCCGACATATGAAAACTAGGCTTAGAGAACAACAAGGAAAGTAATCAAGTATGGCAGTTTGAGTTTTTAGTCACGTAAGCGGATCATAAAAGACAAATAGAGGAAGAATTTCGGCTCATCAACTCTCTTATCAACCATACAGTCAACACTCCCTTAACCGACACCTCAGCAAGACCGACAAGTGTCGGTGCCTTCGCGCTGTTTTCCAGTCATCAATTTAGCACTGTAATCCGTCTCAATCTTCTACATCCTTAACAATCCTTGTTCTTTTTTGGCTTCCTTATTTAACTCTTATTTTGAGGTTTCCTACACTACAAGGGTAATTTGAATCATTGCAGCTAAATTCTCTCAACAAGCCGGACTCTTCTCTTAGACGGACAGTTGGTACCGGTCGCGATGGTTCCATCTTGGAGAGGATTGACTGTATGTTAGAGCTAGATATAACATAACACAAAAATACTCTGTTCTGAGCGATAACTGAAAGATTCATAGAAAACGGTTCGGGCGTTAAGAGAAGCGTCCTGTACGCTTTAACGTCAGGGTTTTCTCGCCATCTTTGATTAGCTTGGGCGGAGCCACGGACTGCTGTCCGAGCAAGAGCTTAATCTGGGTTAAGGTTAATATCGCCCGTGTACGAGTCATCACCCCAATCGATATTGTCTAAGAGAGGATCGAAGGTCGACTCGGCGAGTAACAGGCCCAAAACCTGCTCATCAGCTTCGCCTAGGCTGTAATTAGATTCCGACCATCCCGAAAATGATGCACCACTATCTTGAACAGTTTGGTCACCTTTAAATTGAAAAAAAAAAAAAAAGAAAAACGCTAATGAACTCAACAATCAATGGAACTCGCAAAATCACAAGTGTGCTAAAAATTAAGTGTTACAAAAATGTGACATATAAATACATAACAGTGTCAAATTCAAGGTAAACCCTGGGGGCCCAGACTGCCGGAGCTGATCCCGGCTTCTGTAGCATTAGCGGCAAGGAAAATTACTACTCAGCCCCCCGCCCCCTCCTTTATGGGATGTTTCACCGGTACCCATTTATACACCTGGGTGGAGAGAGGCACTGTGAGAGTTAAGTGTCTTGCCTAAGAACACAACGCAGTGACCCGGCCAGGGCTCGAACCCGAACAGTCCGCTCCGCAGTTCAGAGCGCTAAACATTAGGCCACCACGCCTCCGACACTGTGTAATCCAACCTGGGTAATAATCACTGGAACTGACATGAAAAAGGCTCTTTTTGCCACAAAGAATGCAATTGCCCACACAAAGAACTGCTGACATACTTGAGTAAAACAAATTGTTAGAGGGAAAAATACCACTTAGAAAATACATGTTAGTAAACATGAAGGAGGAAGCAGCCTAGCCGAGTGGTTTGTGGCACTCGTTTTGAAGTAAGGAGGCCCCGGGTTTAAGCCCTGTGTTCAACTCCTGGAAACCAGCATGACCCTTACTTACATTTACAAATTTAACAACAGGCGAAATCTGCGTGGAAAAGGGACATCTGACCCCCCCCTCCACACGTATACAACACTCGGTTCATCCTCAGTGGACAAAATAAAGTACCTTTCGCAAGGGCAAACACATTGATCCCGACCTCTCCATTTGGAATTCAACACTCTCCCCAGAGACTAGGACACAGTGTTCCTCAAGAGCATTAGTGAGAGACTTAATTACTAAACCTGTTTGTCGTGAGCTTCCCTCCTGAGGGTCATCCGACAACATGGCGCGGAGTCCAGCCGTGCTGTAGGTAGAGGAAGCAGACGAGGCTGTTGCCTGCTGCTGCTGCCCGGCCACCTCTCTCCTCCTCTGCTCTTCAAACATCAACAATCTTTGCTCCTGCTGTTGGACAAGAAGTTGCCGCCGTTGCTCCTGGAAACCGCAAGGAAAAGGCTCAAATAATAATAATAATAAATAGTAATAATGATGATGATGCTGATGATGCTGATGCTGATGACAACGACGAAGATGATGATGATAATAATAAAACTTGATTGGACGGGAGCAGTCCCGGTTTGTGATAAGTGGGAATAACCATTTCTCTTCTTTTCGAAGTTGACCCCAAGACATCCACAGAATTACAAACTGAGCTCTTCTGTAGATTTACTAAGTTGACAGGTCTAAGAGTTACGAAGAGTTACGAAGTCAAGCCGAAGAGTTTCGAAGCTTCCACGACCAACTACTACTACTCTCTCTGCCCACTCCCCCCCCACCAAACTAATACGTTTTCGTCTATCGCGTACTCACTGATATGATCGAAACACCACGTGTTCCAAATCTGTGTTTTCGCCCTGCGCGTTGATACGTTTTTCGTTCCCTTTTCTTTCTCAACACTGAGATAAGTAACGTTTTCGAATTAACGAGTTTCGATGCGGACAATGGGCGAAAACATGCACATCAACAAAACGGCATCATTGTGGACGGGGCCTCAGTACCGATAGCGTCCGTGACAACAATGATTAGAGAATGTCATAACAAAACACAAACCTGATGTAACTCCAGCAGCTGTTGTTGTTGGGTAAGAAGTGGATGATAAAGAAGTTCCTCGTCCTCCAGTTTTTTCTCCTGCTTGTTCCCGGGCGAGTTCGAAGCGCTTTCGTTAGTAGATAACCCTCCGGGAGAATCCGTCAACATGGCGCGCAGTTCATCTGACGTAAAGTTCGAGAAATAGTCCCCCTTCGACTTAGAGGTTTTCTTTTCCTCCGACAGGGTAGGATTGCGCGCAGAAACCGATGGGGATCCCGTTGACGTCGAAGGCATGCTCTCGTAAGACATGTAATTTGTCGACGAGGATGTGTTGTTTGAAGAAGGAATTTGAGAGCCCGTTGCCAAGTTGTTCGCTGACGTGTTTCTTAAAAGCTGTTGCTGAAGGTGCTGTTCACGTCCTTGTTGTTGCTGCCGTTGTTGTTGTAAGGCAACACTGTAACTTGTCGTGGTGGAGCTTACGCGGGACATCCCTAAACCCGAGGTGTCCCGCCGAGAATGTTGTTGCGGCTGAAGCATCGCACGCGACCTTTGTTGTTCTTGTTGTTGCGGAGGTCTTTGTTGATTCTGCGGCCGTAGGGAATGCTGCTGCTGCTGCTGCTGTTGGAAAGCTGCCCCATTGCCGTACAAATATGGCGAAGGTAGCGTAGTAGGAAGCTGAGAAGTGCTTTGTCCCTGGCTGCCTGAACCGACCGCAAATTGCGCGGCAGCGAGCTCAGCAGGTAAGAGGGGTGCACCCTGGGGCGCTTGCTGATTTCCTTGGATCTGTTTTAACAACGTTATTAATGACGCCGCCACTTGTGGCTGACTCTGAAGTGCAGAGAGCACAGTCAATAAAACTTGCATGATTTGCTGGTTTTGCGAAGAGTTGGTCAAGAATTGCTCAACGAATTGAGTTACAGACGGGTTCATCTGCGTGCCTTGTAGCGGCTGCTGCTGTTCAAAAGCGTTAGACGACGTTGTTTCGACTTGTGGCACAGCAAATCCTAAACCGTTCATCACGCCTTGTCCTTCGTAAGTACCAGTGCCTTGTTCTGCCACTTGTTCTGGCATGTTCCCTCCAAGCATTGAAGTGCCCATTTGTGGTGGCGCCGTATACGGCCGAAGAACGGCCTGAGTCGAATCGGGAGCTCCGAGTGAGTACGCAGAGGATTGGGGCTGAACACGTTCTTCTCCACGCGTGGACTGGTGCGACTGCATGCCAAGCTCCCGAGGCGCTAGTAAAGGAGCAGCAGTGACGTTGGTTGTGGCTGTAACTGAACCACGTACGTTTATCCCAGGGAGCGTATGTACATAGCATTGATTAGTCAACATTTGATTGGCGGTGCTGGGTTGCCAAGATCGTGGTGTCGCTGCAACGGCTTGTTGTTGCTGCTCAGACCGAGGGCCAATTGAATACGACTGCTGCCAAAGATTCGAGTTCGACTCAAGTCGCCTTGCCTTTGGATTTCCTTGGCTTGTCGAACCGGTCGGGTTTCGTTTTAACATTGCTGCGCTACTTTGCACCTCCTCGATATGAGCCTGCTGTGTAAGATCAAGTTGCGCGTCCACTGGTGTCAATTGGAGCGGGGAAGAAGTTTGATACGTTTGCAGTTGCTGCTTTTGGTGCAACGGGCCAATCTCATCTACAACCATATCTTCATTCCCAAGCTGTGCTTGCTGTTGTTCTCTTAGCGTTGTGTCCATGAAATCGTCTGACCCTTGAGACGTTCTTGCTTCACTCTCCTTGCTCTGCTCTTCTGTTCTCTTGTCCGTCAGAAGCTTAAAATGGCGTTGGTACCGGCGCTCGGCGGTCTGGATCTGCGCTTCGAGTTTACGACTGATAGATTCCAGCGCGTGCTCCTGCTCTTCGTGCCTGTCGGACAAGTTCTTGTTTTTCTCGAAGTAACCCGAACATTTTTCTTGAAGCTTTACTGGATCAACGTACATCTGCGATTGAAGATTGAGAATCATGTGTTGCTGGATTTCCCTCAGCTGTTCCTTCTGCTTGGTCACAGCTTTCAACAATGTATCGTGCTTTTCCAGTAGTTGATTCTGTAGCAGACGTTGGGCTTCACGGAAGCTATCCAGTTCTTCAACAGTTGTGGGAAGGTCCGGCTGTTGAGGAAGTTCATGTATAACTTGAAAGTGTTTCTGGTGCATAGTCAATTCTGCCCGGCGTAGTCAATCAAACGAAACCGAACCAAAAACCAATCGAACCCAATCGAATCCAATCGTTCAATTGGTTCGGCAATCGAACATAATCGAACTGGAACTTTTCGATGAGTTCGATTAAGTTCTATTATGTTCGATTGTTGAAGCGTTCGATTGGAAAATTTTTTTCGGTGAGTTCGATTAAGTTCGATTACCGAACCCAATCGAACCCGATCGAGCGATTGGATTCGATTACCGAACGTTCGATTGACTACGCCGGGATTCCGTCAAAACATAACACCTGGTGGGTGATTGTAAAACGAACTGCGCAAAAAGAAATTTCACTACCTCTAAACATACATGCCGGGATTACACGAGACTAATGGAAACCAGGGAGAAATTTCTTGTGGATAACTGGAGGATATCGCCCCGAGATCTTTACAGTACGCAAGCTTGGTTAATAAGAGATTTAATACACAACTGAAAAAGAAAAGATTTTTATAGACATCAATGAAATGATAAAAATAGGAGAAAAAGTATAAAAAACTGATGATCAAAGTGTTTTGGACGGAAAAGAATCCCATAACTTTTTCCAAAAGAAGTAAGGTACGAGCAATCTGATTGGCTGATTTTAATTATTACCCCTCTGATTACTCTGGTGATCTAATATTTCCAGATATTCCCCTCTTTCGGCAGCAACAGCGCGCGCGAACAAAACATTTGCTTTGTGCATATTTAGTCGGAGAGGAGTGGATGATAAGTAAACCTGATTGCAATAAACGTGTCATGTAACGAAATGAAAAACAAAAAAAAAACAAAAACAAAAAGAATTAAACTAGCTTAAACGAATCTTATAATTGCCTCCACAAATGAGAACTTTGGGGTTTACCTCGTTGTAAAAACCTGTGACTTTTTTCTTTGTTATTGAGCTATTGTTTTTCTGTTCTATATTGTTTTGAGTTCTTTGTTGTCTAGTTCGCTCTTTGTTTTACGTCACTGGTGAGTTTCACAGGTTTTGTGGAATCTGATGACAGCAGTTGAGCGTGCAATCTAATTGAACTGCTGCATGCCTTACGGAGCATGCGCTTGTGTGTGGAATTGAGTGTGAACGAAACGCCATGTTGGAACCTTTGATGTTTTTAGCTAATCAAGCTACACTGTAAACCCGAGGGTAAATAAAGTTACTTCTACTACTAACAACAGAATCTAAAATACACGTACAAACCCATCTTGATCCATGTCTCTTCCATGTCTTATCTCACTTTCACCACCATCGACCAGCGACTCATTCACAGACTTCGTTTTATCAGCTGTTTGGCAAAGACAGAAAGAAGGAAAATAATAACTGCTTAGAGTACAAGGAAGAAAAAAAAATTGAATTTGGTGATACATTTAATATGCCTTGGTGCACTGATAAAATTTGCCCGTGACGTTTATAGTGTGCCTCCATTCAACGAGACGATTTTTTTAACGACGATTTTTAATGCAACATTGTTGCGTTTAATATCATCGACATGCAACATGGCGCGCCGGACGATTTTTAACGCAGCATTGCGTTGCGACAACATGTTGCAGCAATATTTGAAAGCGATTCAAAAACCTGCAATATGTCACGCTTCACTAGCTAGCTCTTTAAAGGAGCTACGTCACAATATTTTGAGTTATGTTTTGCGCCGAACCAAATTACCCTTAAAGGCCATTTCCAGTCCGTACTGCGCAATCTCCGCCTGTAATGTTTATTGAGTCTCACACGATGAAAAGTAAACAAACCAAAATGAAAATTGCGGGTAAAAACTTACCTTTTTCTTCCTTGTTAACATCTGATATCCTTGCAAAACAATAATAAAGAGTAGACGAACCTCGACGATATTCCAAACCAACCTTTCAGCTCATTGCGAACTCCCAAACAAAACGACCCGCAATGTCGGACTCAAAAACTTCATGTACGCAGTTACCGAAGTGTAACGTCTCAACGAATTCAAAACAAGAATGTAAACAAATCCCGAGACTGCGCAGTACGGATTGGAAATGGCCTTTAAAACGTTGGAAATCTAAAACTAATAGTTTACTAAGGAAAGAAACACCAAAGAAGTGATACTAAACCAAAAAGGAACAAGGATGGTTAAGGATGGAGAAGATTGAGACGGATTACAAACGACAATTTTGAAAAATTTAGGCTAAATTTTTCAAAATGCAGGAACCGTGACGTAGCTGGTTTGACTTCATTTTGTCCTAGCTGACAAAGTGACAATGTCGCCCGGGCCCACTAAGAACCCCAAATACTGAAAATGATTACGAAATTTCTGTTCAAGAATCCTCGATTGTGTTCCCAAGAAAAATGTTCGGTGGAAATTTGACAGCCTCCGCAAAATCTTTGCCCGGATTCTTGTTCTGTTCACGGAAGAGGCTGGTCTTTTCCTTGAAAATCCGATAAAAATGTTCATATCTCTCGTTTCCCCTGCTCCCAAAAATTTCACCGCGTTGAATCTTCGCCAAGTAACCGTGGCTTTGATTGGTTCAAACTAGTGGGTTAGTTCACCTTTCGAATAGGGGGGATTCATGCTGACGTCATTGTTTACCTTTTTTCTCATAAGCATACGGCTTGGTGTACAGAAGGCAACATGTTAGATATGAATGGACTCCAAACAGTTAAAGAGCTATTGAAATTTAGTATATGGTGAAATTTTTAGCTCTTTGCGTGTAATATTCAAGGAGAAATTGTCTTTCAAAACCTCCAAAATTTCTGGGTGGCAAAAGCGCTAATGAGCTCATACATTGTGTGTAAAAGTTTGAGTTCTTAAACCCGCGTCATACAAAAAGAATTCAATCGAGCTGAAATTCATTGGCAGAGTTAATCGTGCTATGAACTTTCAATATTCAGAACCGATTTTTTTGTAGCTCAATCAGAAACTGAATCGCTTATGCTAATGAGGCAAATATTGTAAACCAGGATTCCCCAATTCTCTTGCAGCAGCTTTTGCTCACGCGCCTAATCCCAAATCACGTGTGTGTTAAGTTTGCACATGCAACGTTCGTACACGTGTTTTCATGAGCAAGCGCTTCACTTGTGAAAGCACGTGTACAAACAAACTTTACACACACGTGATTTGGGATTAGGCGCGTGAGCAAAAGTTGCACGCGTATTCGAAAGAACTAACCCACTGATTTGAACCAATCAAAACGTTGCTTGACGAAGATACGGCGCAGTGAAATTTTTGGCAGCAGAGGAAACGAGAGATATGAAGATTTTTATCGGATTTTCAAGGAAGAGACCAGCCTCAGTCCATGGACAGAACAAGAATTCGGGCAGAGTTTTTGTGGAGATTGTCAAATTTCCACCGATTGGGGAACACAAGCGAGGATTCATCAACAGGTATTTCGTAATCATTTTCATTCTTTGGGGTTGTTATGATCGGGCGACGTTTTCGCTTTTACAGCTAGGACAAAATGAAGTTAAAGAGCTAGTGAAGCAAAATCAGATCACAACAGATGCTTTGCACCTTTTAGCGCAAAAAATTAACTAAGCTCGGAAGAAGATAACACAGTGAGCTGTGAATTGACTGCAAATGCTGACCAATTCTGTCCTGAGGCAGTAAGTTCAGTTGACGCTTCTTTACAACATTAACAATGGTGACACACATATCGGTTTCTCTATGTTCAATGCTTTTTCCAAATTTGGCTAGCGTTGGTTGGCGAGCCATCTCACACGTGGCATCAAAGCAATTCGCCCCACAGGAGGCCCATACAACAGTTCGTCTTTGTATGTTCGAAATATAAAGAAATGTATGGGAATATTGAAAGCGTCCTACTATCGAAAACTTATTTCGAGTAATGTTGCAACAAATGAATAGAGGAGGTAAGTTTCTAAAGAAACTGTGGTGCTGCGTCGGTGGGAAGTATAACAATATAATTTGGTTTTATCAACTGGGTTGAGAATGTGAATTGGCCACACAGTGCACACTGGTGCATAAACCGTTGCCTTCGATAGAAACTTTGATATCCAGGAATGCACTACAAACCCACAAATTCTCATAGTTATTTGTTGTATTCATCTTCACATCCATCACATGTCAAGAATGCCATTCCTTATTCTCAGTTTCTTAGACTTCGCCGTCTTTGTAGTGACGACTCTGATTTTTCCTTAAAATCAGAGGAAATGTACAATTTCTTCGACAAACACGGCTAATCTGCTTCTGTTGTTCAAGCGGGCAATCATCGCGCCCAACAAATTGATCGACAGTCAGCACTACAAACGTCACAGAGAAAACAACGATAGAATTCCATTCACCCTCACATTTCACCCTCACAACCACGCAGTAAAATCCATCATTCTCAAAAACTTTAAATTACTTATTATGATCCCGACACTGGTAGAATCTTTTCGCAACCTCCTTTAATTTCATTAAAACGCGACAAAAACATAGGTAACTTTTTAGTCAGAAGTGCATTCCAAACAAGTGATCAACCCGGAACTTTTAAATGCGCTCGCGCACGATGCAAAACATGCCCTTTCATTCACAACGTCGACAAAATATCGGGACCCAAGCGATCTATCAAGATCACTGATCATTTCACCTGTACCTCAGCCAATGTCATCTACTGCATAACTTGCACTCTTTGCAAAAAGTTATACATCGGCGAAACAGGGAGACGACTAGGCGACCGATTCCGAGAACACCTTCGGTACGTAGAGAAAGACGACAAAAATGCATCGAAACCGGTCGCGAGACACTTCAATCTCCCAAAGCATTCTAAGCAACATATGGCAGTCTGCGGCCTTTCCCTTCACCAAGGAAGCACGGAAAGTCGCAAAACTCTAGAACAAAAATTTATTTTTCAAATCGGCACTCTTAATCCTCACGGTATCACGAACGCTTTTCATTCAACTAATTTATTCCGCCGTTTTCACGTTACCAGGCACCAACCAATAGCGAAGCTCCATCTTTCTGTATATAAACAACACACGACTCACAATTCCTTGATTCGCTCCGACGAAGGGCTAACGCTCGAAACGTCAGCTCTTGAATCTCTTTACGGTGGCCAATTCACATTATCAACCCAGTTGATAAAACCAAATTATAATGTTACAACAGTCAACGCAAAACCCTCCAAATCGCTCAAATTCGCCATTTTGAGCCGAGGAACGCCAAAATACAACACCTGAGTTAAGTTCACGTTTATTTCAACCAAAAAAAAAAAAAATAAATAAACATTACTCGAAATAAGTTCTGGATAGTCGGACGCTTCCAATTCTTGGTTTTCATGTGACGTCATAAAATTCTGAAATTAAAATTTGCTGGGCCTGTTAAATTTTCGTTGCCACTATGTGTAAGGTGAACTAAAAATAAATCTTTTCGCAAATTTTCAGCTCGATAGTGCCCTTCGTTTTGAAAACAGAGTATCTTGAATATTTCAGTTCTCGGCCATTTGTGACATCAAGCTGAGTGCCGTGACAAAGATGCTCTGTTTAGAAAAAGCCTATCCTTTCGATTTTCAGCAGTTTGGACATTTCAGATGTAATAAATGGCGTTTATGTGAAAGTATAATAGCTCATGAGCCAAAAGCAGTCGCTATTATAGTACAATTGAATTCCAGAGGGTTTCTCAGGCATCACGGCGGCCATATTTGTGCCCCTCAGAAGGACACAAATATGGCGTCTCCATAAAAAGCTTTGTAAATTTGCAGGGAACGTTTCGGTAAATTACTCGCAAACGGCACACCGCACAGGCCTGAGACTCTGTTGTTAAATTGTTTCGAATTAAGTTTTTAATTGCGTGATACAAAGACGCACTAACGCACTGCTTGTATGGACCCATGTGGTCGCGCAAGTATGTGCAAGCAACTTGATACCATATCTCAGCAGGCAATGCACTTTGATTGGTTTTCTGGTCACGCTGGTAAAAACGTAACACAATGTGCACATGATCACACGACCTGAAGCGAAAACAGTACCACTGACAAAATAGAACTGACACCAAGTGAGACAGGGCAAAATACCAAAAATACCAAAATTCGGTCGTTGTCTTTGGCTAATGACACATCAACAGTTGTTTATACAAGCCAAAAACAACCAATCAATGTCTATATTTTAATTTCAAACATTATTTGTAGCGATCTATACGCCACTGATCGATGTCACGCAACACGCCGTGGTCCGCCTACATACCAGGAAGGACTAAACACAGCAACATTCCGTGACACAACTTTTACTGCGGAATTTTCTATTCTTTTGGGTTCGTCACGCGTTCCTCCCCTACGTTCGTGAGTCTCATGGCAAAAGATATATAAAGGGAAGCGTTTATTTTCAAGCTGGAATACAAAAATGAAGCCGTCGTGGTCCAAGCTGCCCAGAACACTTACAATTTGGACATTTCACGGTGTTGTTTTGCAGAGAACGAAAACAAAATGTGCAAAGATTTACAACGCACGTGCGGTGCTATCCTGTTGTACTGCTCACTTGATCCTTTGTTTAGCGACGTTGCCGTTGCCTTTGCCGTAGTGGTTTGCTAATAAACTCCCTAGTACTCTCTTACGAAAGGACCAACCGGCAAAGGAGCGAGAAAAGATGCTTCGCAGGCTAACTTTGATTAAACAAGAATCCATGCCCAAGAGTGAGCGCTCTCTCCGGAAGTAGAATTTTCCGCGATTAATTACAAAACTCGCTTTACACCCAGTCTGGTTGCATTAGAATTTGATAAGAACAAACACATATTTGTCTTTAGTATCATTTTGAAAGTCTCATAGGGAAAGCCAAGCAGCCAAAACCGGCCACCGTCGATTGCTGGAAATGTAATAAAATCAAATTTATATCCCCCATCACGAATCAATCATCACCATAATGCACACAGACAACTGGGCTACTGTGGTTATTATTTCCTTTATCAAAAGAATATCATTGACGCACGTCAAAAGCTCACCGTTAAACATGGATGTATCCAAAGCGTCAATCCCTTGTTACTTGCCCCAGATTACCAGCTATGAGAACAACATTCGCCATTCTGCTTTGCTTCGCTCTACTCTAAGTGTTCGATGGCCTCGTGGCCTCCAATTTTAACCCAAGATATTATCGCACAACACGAAATTTGACTTGTGGGTGTGTTTTGTTATGGTTATACTTCTCCCCACGGATCGTGATTCACCGTGCTACTCGGCACGAGCGCGAAACGAAGCACGACCCGAGTACACTGAAGAGACAATGGAAAATGTTTGGTGGCTTCACAGGAGGCCCATACGTTGTATGTGATTTTCGAGCTTGCCTTTCATTTTGAAACCTTCTCTGAATGCGGATCCAACGAAAGTAGAATTTGCAACCTAGAGTCCGAAAATTAATGCTTCTCAAAAGGTTAGGATAAACCTTGAAACCCGAGGCAAAGCATTTAGGACGAAGAATTATCGACGGCTTCCGTGAGGCAATTGTCGATGTTCTTTTGATTCGTCACGCGCTCTTCGCGTGACGAGCCCAAAAGGACTTCTGTGAAGGAGCAGTGATGTACAACCAAAGTAGTTGGGAAGGCTGTAAACATATACCCGATTACAGTAAGTTTTGAGTCCAACTTAGAAAACGCTAATACTACACTGTTTTAGGACCCAGTCCCCCTATCAATGTTGGAATCTCACTTTACAATCATGTACGAGAAAAGGTTGCTAGTGGGCTCAACATTGAATAGGGGAGGGGGAGGGGAGGAAAAAAAGTACAAAGCTTCCCAACACTTTTGTTTGTGGTTGTAGAAAGCAAAACCAACAGGCTACATACCTTTCTTATTTCCAGCCATTGCATTCTGGTCCCCGTCTGGGTTATCCTCGTCGTCACTCATCGTCCCCGATGGTAAATCCAGGGAGCGTTGCTCGTCTGCTGCCCACTTGGCTAAGACCATTGCATTGGCTTCCTGTGGGCTGTTACACTCCAAAGGCGCTTTGCGAAGGGAGAAACGCGATCGTCGCTTTTCTTCCTTTGCTCTCAAAATCTCAAGTTCCTTTTCTCTAACCTTCAAAGACTTAACTCCCTCGGCGACACTATAGGCAAAAAAAAGGCAAAGTCTGCGTCGAGACTGGTAGGTTTCCTTAGCATGAAGCGACGGAGAGTATTTCTACTCCTCCCTGGATGGGATGCTAGTCCATCGCAGGGTTAACCCCCAGCAGTAAATTCGCCATTTATACACCTGGGTGGAGAGAGGCACTGTGAGAGTAAAGTGTCTTGCCTAAGAACACAGCGCAGTGACCCGGCCGAGGCTCGAAGCCGAACCGTCCGATCCGGAGTCCAGCGCACTAACCATTAGGCCACTGCGCCTCTCACTCAGAATCAGCAAATCGTGAATTCGCCTCCTTTTCACCGTAAGACATTTCACTGCACAGTATCTAAAGAAAAAAGTCAACGCAAAAAAAAAATGCGCGAAAAATTAAAGGTGAAGATGGAGGGTTGGAAGGAAAGGTAAAGTCTGCACGCGCGCTGCTTTCTGGTAATTCTACAGTTCCTTAAAATCATAAATAATTATTTTCTTCTTGTATGACAGATGTTCCTAATATAGACATCCCCAATGCAAAGGAGGCGAAGTCCATAAGACGAAAGTGGTTGACTGACCTCTATTCTAAGTATATTGACATGTTTGTCAGCAACACTCATGAGGTGACAGTTCTGGTTGAACAGACAAGAGAGCTACACAATGCAAACGAGCAACCATTTAAGTGTCGAGAACCAAACTGTGGTCAAACTTAGGTCTGTCATTCTGGCAGAGTAAAGTAAGTTTTTTTCATTTAGGAGTATTTCTACTCCCCCCTGGATGGGATGCTATTTCGCCGGTACCCATTTATTCACCTGGGTGGAGAGAGGCACTGTGAGAGTGAAGTGTCTTACCCAAGAACACAACAGTGTCCCGGCCAGGGCTCGAACCCGGACCGTCCGATCCGGAGTCCAGCGCACTAACCATTAGACCACTGCATTGAAAACGCTTTCCAGAGTGGAATTTTACGTGTGGAGGGGGGAAAACGGAACTTTTCAAAAACGATGACGTGTCAGTATTGGATCCAGCCCACCCGCGCGAAAGAAAATGGTACCACGTGGCTCCCCTTCTTATTTTGCGGGCTCATTTTACCGGTAAATGCGCATGCACCGTCAGCGGTATCTGCGTTTTCGAATCGTTTCAGCGTTTTCGTGTGGACGGGTGAAAACGATATGAAAACGCTACGCGTGGACGCGAATGTTTTTTTTTTAACGGAGAAAATAAGTTGCGTTTTCAAACGAAAACGGATACGTGTGGACGGGGCCTAAGTTTCTATGAATTTGTATGGGCTTTTATTTGAAAAGGGGCGCCTAATCAAGGGTGGATTGTCAGTCAAGACATGGGCAAGCAATTGCAGGTTATTTGATAAGATAAAACGTTCGTCTGTTTTATTGCATCCATAAACCTACCCGATCACTTTGGTAGTGCTGCAGTAGATTTCGGGTTTGGAGTTCCAATGATTGAATGAAATATAACTCCGCGTTGTAGCCCAGATGCACTGGAAACCCTTGATCATAATCCGATAACAACCAGTTTTACCTTCCCCGTATTCCATGACTAAAAAGGCGACAATAATGATATTACTAACAATTATGCAAGACACCCATGAAAGAATTTATGAGCCATTTACTGTTGTTAGTTTTAATGTGAAGTTTTAAAGCAGCTACTTTACGATAGTTTGACTTATTAGCGACCTTTACTTACTTTAGAGTACAAGATTTGAATTAAAGTTTTGTCGCGCGTACTAACAAAACAGCCTCACCAGAAAACTTCCTTTTCATCTGCTGCAAAGTTAGCCCGGTCATTTTTATTGAAGGCAGTTTGGCTTCTCCTAATCGCAAGATTATAAAACTTCTAACATTTTGATAACTTGTTTTCGCCGCTACGAGTTTCAGTGAGAATGTCGTAGTGGCGAAAACAAGTTATCAAAATGTTAGTAGTTTTATCATTTCAACATTAGTCTAACTGCCTTGCCTAACTGCCCTGCGAGGAACCAAATTCCCCTTAAAGTGAAGGGAACTTAAAACTAATAGTTTACTAAGGAAGAAAAACACCAAAGAAGGGATACTAAATCAAAAAGGAACAAGGATGGTTAAGGATGAAGAAGATTGAGACGGATTACAAATGACGATTTTTAACAATTGAGGCTAAATTTTTCAAAAGGCACACGGTTCGTGCACTTTGAATTTGAAATTTCGCGTTTTTTTTCCTACAGCTTTGTCTTTGGAACTGCAACAACATAATTATTATGGAAAGTTTGACGACTGCACAAGCGAGATTTTGAAGAACTTAGCGACAGAGGACAATTCCGACAGCGAGAGTGATGCAGTGGAAGATAACTGATGGACAAAATCAAACACAAACTCATAAACATGAAGCTGAGACAAGTTGGAACAACAGTAACAAAACAACAGAGTATTAAATTTGGCGAGAAAACATCGCGAAAATCGGATCATGGTAAATAAAATGCCCTGAGCTTTCCGAAAGTTCTACTTCAAAAGCAATTTAGCAGTACCACTGGGAAAATTCTTCTCTGACTGGTTATTTCATAAAACATGGTACGGCCCCAGGATTAACAAAGTCTGAATTATGGAAAACAGATTATCACTCACGTGACTCATGGGCCTGAGAGTAAACGCCGAGGTCATCCTGGTGAATGTAGTCGTATATTGACGTACCGAGCACCTCAAAGGGTAGGTAACCTGTGATCGCAGTTGATCTGAAACATAAGCACAGGGCACCATGATCAATCTTGCTTCACCTTGGAAGAGTTTCACCATGATTGCACCTCAGACATGCAGCCTTATAAAACAACTACACTACAAAACTGATTAGTTTGGAAACCCTGCTTCAGTAAATGCAAGTAGCAAAAGATTTTGCATCGAGGCTTTGGGATGAATAAATAATTTCTTTGTTTTATTCCCCTAAGCCTTTGTGCCATTTTAGAATTTTAATAACTGGACACCTAAATCACACTTGGCTGTACAGGTACATATTATTTTCAAAAACAAAGGCTCCTTTTAACATCAAGTTATTTTACGTTAAATATTGTTTCTCAAGTACTCTGTTTTTTGTTTGAACAATTACGAATGCATATTTGGCTTGAGTGGCCGTGTTAATGGGGTAAAATTATAATTAATAAATGATTATACAGGTTGGGATTTTAGGTGACCGTAAGGAAGGGTTCCAAGTTCAGATGTTTTCTCGTCTTAATCGTTTATTAAAACTCTCTTGTAGCTTACTATAAACTAAATTAACGAGTTACTTAAAAGCATAGGAGTAAATACTACTATTTACATATGATATTACTATCTACAAATGAATCAATGGGCTTATTTTGAGGAAGTATCTGAACATGAAAAACTACTCTGTTCTTTTTAGATTTCAGTTCCTCCTGTCCCTAAAGAAGTAGGTGCCTCTTTTCTCCGCTCTCAGGGAATATGATCATGTACTACTAATGCGGGGCAGAAGCACATTTAGAGGGTGGCTGGTATTGGTCGTTATTCAGAAGAAATAAAAGATGAGACCACACGTTGTACAGCTGTACATGACCCTTACTGTACATGTACCTCGCTTCAAACCCATCACCTTCACCATGCCATCTTTACTTACCGTGGATCGACAAAAAGGAATTTTCCATCAAGACTGTGTCGTGAAGTAAATTCCTCTTCACCGCACTCACACTCCACCTCTCTGGTGAAACTAGGGCGAGACAATATCCCCACACCCACCAGGAAGAATGGATTGACTGCATCCCTGATGGTACTGAGGGCATTGCTGTTTGCATTGGTCATTTCCATGCCTAACGGAATAAACATTGTGTTAAGATAATAAAAAAGGCAAAGCACTAGCTACTGGCTTTATTCTGTTGAGACCTTGTTGGAAATACTAGAGTGTGACATAGGTGCGTGACAATAAGCTAGCGTTACATGCAACCTTAGTAATGACGTCAATCGAGTTGCCTTAGCAACGTCGATATACTTATAGAGCCTTTCTTAGTTTTGTAATCACTTTCTCACATAGCGAACACTTAGCAAGATGATTTTGAGACGTAGAGGGCGATCATATTATTAAAGAAGATAAACAAGACTGTGAGTGACTAGTGTTGTTGCCGCGTCCACAACAAGCTAACCCATGACTGAAATTTGACCATTGTTTCTTTTCATTCCATCATAGCAATGAATTAAGCTAACATGTGTGTAAAATTAGTTTCAAATTTGGGGCCACATACATGTACCATAAAATCCCAGTTCGCTCCCATTCCTGCACACGACACTATGCAATATACACAACGCAATACACGCAATATACGCAATATCCCCAAAGTCAATATGAAAATGCAATATACACAATATCACCAGAAGTCAATTTGTAAAATATGCATTAGTAAATTCTCAACTCCGGTTATTGCATTTCTAGCTTTCTGATTGGTTCGCAAACTCTAATTAATAATTAACCTGTGAAATTGTACAGAATATTGCCTGATACTTACCAGATGAGGCCGTAGGCCAAGTTGGCTAAAATCAGACGATATTCCGCAAGATTGAGCAGGATGGTTGTTTCATTATTCAACAAAATTAATTGTCAACAAAGAGCATTTTACAGCTAGAAAAGTTGTCGTTACATGATGCTATGCGAGACTTCTACCGAATTATCATTACTTCACGAATACCACAGAATATCTGTCAGCTGCAGTTGACAGATATTGAGAGCATAATGACCATACATGTATGTGGGCAATGTGACAATTTGTTGAATTATAATAATTATAGCGAATAATCAGTCAGAGTTTTGCCATTATATGCAAAGTGGACTATCTACTCTATGTGTTTACAATTTTGCTCGCTGCGAGAAGGAATGTCTCATGGAATTATCCTGCAAAATCGCATGGAAGATTACCTGATACTTTGCAGATGAGGCTGTAGGCCAAGTTGTCGCCTGATGCTTAGCCGACAAGGTCATAGGCCAAGATGGCTAAAATCAGTCGATATTCAGCAGGATTGAGCAGGATAGTTGCTTTATTCAAAACATTGTAAATGTGTACATTTTATAGCTAGAAAAGTTGTTGTTATGGCATGCTTTCTGAGACATTGACCGAATTATCGTTACTTGATGTATATCGACAGATAACAATCACTCAATGACCATATACAGGTAAAGTGACAGTTTGTTGAATAATACTAGTTAAATAAACGCAACATGTACAAAACGTGCAAAATGCCAAACTACACATGTTGACCTTTGTCACGTATTTTAGGCATAACATTACTTACCATCTTGACGGCTCCGGACTGGTAGAATTATCCGGTTCTGGGAACATTGCATACAGTATGCATGTTTTTACAAAATAATTGACTTTGGGATATTCCGTATAATTATATTGCATGTATTGCATTGCGTACATTGTATTGCATTGTGTTAAGTTGCCCACGGTAAGAACCCTTTGAACTGCTAAAGAACAATAAAATTTCTTAAAACAACAAAGCCCCATTCTGTTTGGTTTGGCCTGCTTTATATTTCTTTTACAGTAAGCCACTACAAAATTGCAGAAAATATCATGTTTGATGTTCATCTGATGATTGAAGATGCTCAGTCAATTCGTCTCAAACCATGCTTTGAAACACAAAATTGCTTCCACAATGGCGGCGGGTGGGGGGGGGGGGGGTGGGTTGGGGAAGGTGGCCTACTGCAATGGTTAGCGCACTAGGCTACAGATGCGACGGTCTGGGTTCGAGCCCTGGCTGGGCACTGCGTTGCGATCTTGGATGAGACACTTCACTTTTGCAGTGCCTCTTTTCACCCTGGTGTATAAATGGGTATCGGCAAATTAACTGCTGAGGGGTAACCCTGCGATGGACCAGCATCCCATCCAGGGGGAGTAGAAATACTCTTTGTCGATTCATGTCAAATGTTATTTTATGGGCAGCTGTGGGGAAGCTACATGTATTTTTGGATAGAAATTTGCATTTAAAATATGTTTGGGTCTACATCAAATAATTATACAGTATTTTCCACATGGAATGACCTTCACTATTGTGCTGTTTTTGGTATATAGCTTCTTTCCTCATCCACTGGTCAATGTAACCGACACAGTGCACATCTTTACTGCCTGCTGGTTCACCATCTTCTCCTCGAATTAGCATACGAAAGTTAAAAGTGCGACGGGATGGGCCATTCTTCAGAGTGGTAAGGGATGAGGTGGCATTCCCTTTAAAACAAGAATAGTTTTTAGCAATTTATTAAGACACACACATGTAATGCCTAGAGCCTATAATAAACTTGTTTGAATGTGCAAGTTATCTTCAAACATGCACATGAATTCTTAGTCTTCATTATGAACATGACAATCATACATACAAGAAGAATGTACAGAAAAACAAAAAAATAAATACTTCCAAGTCTTTCCCACAACTTTAACTCCCAGACTATTAGAATAAACAAAGTCATCATGTTGACCAACCTTGACATAATTGATTCTTTTTCTGGTATTTGTAAGACAATTTCTTAACTCAACACGGTGCGACTTATCTGCACATGTTTACATTAGTACAGAACATTCAGATGAATCACATACCCACTTGATTCAGTTGTTCGGAATGTGAATTGTATGATCCAACTGAAAGGTCCCTGTCTGAGCATAGAACCTCCCGGATCAGTGAATCTTTGTCATCTGGGTGGACTATCTCGAAGATACTTTTACCAACTAAGTCTTCCTAAAATGATTATAACGGAAATAAAAATAGAATGAACCAAATTTGGTTTAGAGACTTGTCGTACCAATAGCAATTGCTATCATTTTTGACGGGTTCCTGCGAAAACATATTTGTTACATGATTGGAGTATGATCATGTGTATGTCTGGACAATTATTATAATCAATTTAAACAACTTCAAATTTTGCATTTAAAAACCCATCTCATTCAAGCGTCAATTTCATACTTTTAAATACCAGTTATCTTTGGCTGTCTCTGTACTGTTTTACAAAACAGTGCAGAGTGAGAGATTTCTCTAGCTAGTGGCATGACCATTCAACTGTACGGTTCAGTTGCACTACACTGCACATTGCCTGCGATAGACAGTCTTGTAGTACCTTCTTAAAGCCGAGAAGATTTTCAATACTCTTTGACACAAACACAAAGTCTCCACGGGTTGATAAGACCATCAAAAAGCCACTTAGAGCCTGGGAAATTAAATGTTAAATGACCGTATATCAAAGGTTAATTCATAAATCAAGCATTTTCTCCTTAGAAAACCGACATTCAACTGGAAACTATATTAACAACACTGTTGTTTTAATTATGCAGTTGCTGCCCTTTGCGCCAGGTGGTGCTATCGGACGAGTGAGTGACTGGGTGTGGTTTGTATGGGCACAGATCAAATGGTGACAATTGAAAGTAATTAATTAGGAAATAATATTGTGCGCATTCTTTCACAATTCTTAGAATTTTGACAAAATGCAAGTAAAATTATTTCCTAATTTCTCAAGTATATGATTTGATTACCTTTCATATCATAGGTGACAAAATAAATTTTACTCACAATCATGGGTATTTGATTTGTTTGTATTGAGAAATTTTATGCCAAATGTTGCCATCATGGCACTGAAATTTCACACAAATGATATTATATAAAATTATAATTATTTACATTCTGTCGGTCTACAATAATTAATTTTTAACAACTAGTTTGATCTTTACTATACATTTCTGTCTCATAATCAATATCAAAATCTGAAAAAAGGAATTCAAAACAATTTCATCTGAAATAGGTTTAAACAGCCAAAAACAAATTTACAGTTGTACATGTATACTAACATTGTATAAACCACAAATATAGTATTGTATACTGTAAAGATCTATCTTGAATCCATGTCAGGGGTGTATTTCATTTTGTACCTTGTCTAAAAGTTCACCAATTTCATCACTTGACAAGAATGAAGACATCAAACCAGACTCATTACCAAGGACAGACATGGTTAGATCTGTGGAGAAAAAATGGTAACCTGCTTATTTAGTAGCATTCTCAGATCACAAATGCTGCTCTCTGATTGGCTATGCTACTCACTATCTATTCTGTGATAGAAAATTAATAGCAGTTGTCAACAAATGGTGACCACATTTTGCTTTCATCTATGTCTGTGTTGTGTGGGAGGCGCAGTGGCCTAATGGTTAGTGCGCTGGACTCTGGATCAGGCGGTCCGGGTTCGAGCCTCTAGCCAGGGCACTGTGTTGTGTTCTTGTATAAATGGGTACCAGCGAATTTACTGCTGGGGGTAACCCTGCGATGGACTAGCATCCCAACCAGGGGGGAGTAGAAATACTCTCTGTCGCTTCATGCTACAGAAACCGGGATAAGCTCCGGCCTGATGGGCCACTAGGCCCGAATGCTGACTTTACCTATGTCTGCAGCCTGTGAACACAGACGGATTTCTTGCTTTTGCTTCACGCCGCTGAAAAAAATTGTCTGCGAAAGCGAGTCAGGGTTTGATTTCCATGCCGTCAAGCTTTCTTGACCAATCAAAATTAGCCTCATAAAACTCCAGAACTAAACCCGTGTCACGCATGGTGCAAACGAGTACACTTGTAAACAACTTGGCGGTAGATATCGACTCCTGAGTCAGCGTTTGGGAAAATCTAAAAGAGATTTGAGATACATGTACCTCAATAAGCTACAAGAAGAGGCTATGAGATGTTTTCCTTAATTTGCCCACCGGTTTTGGGAAATCTTTGATATTTCAAGGATTACCTGAACGAGTCCATGGCAGGGTTACCCATCAGCATTAAGATTGCCATAGAGTGGTAAAGTTTGACGTCACAAATATTTAAATGTTTGAAATTATGGGATTCATTAATATCTTTAGAAAGTACATGATGAAGAATGCCCACTTGCCAAAAATCAGCATCTTATTTCAAATTGGGGATGAGATATTGGCCCCTTTATGCTTCAGTGACTCCATACAAATCCTTGCAATTTCCTAAACCGTTTAGAACAGAGACAAAATTACAAGGATTTCTATGTAGTCACTGAGGCATGAAAGGGCCAATATCTCACCCCCAAATTGAAATAAGATGCTGATTTTTGGCAAGTAGGCATACTTCATCATGTACTTTCAGAATACGTCAACAAATCCCATAATTTTATAAATTTAAGTTTTGTGACATCATCACTTTACCACTCTATTACCCATCAATTTTATGCACTTGAGTGAAGAGAGACACTCTGGGAAAAGTGTTTTGCCCAAGAACACAGTGCAGTACCCAGCCAGGTCTCAAACCTAGATTGCCCGGTCTGGAAAACAGCGCACTAACCATGAAGTCACCACCCTGTGCATACTAGACCTTTGTATAAGATTATTATTACCGGTAATCTTACCATTATGAACTTTCATATAGCCAACTGTTAATTTCAATACAGTGGTCTTGTCCAGTTTACGTTGTGAGTTTGCACATGAAGGAACCATGGCAGCTAGTTCACTGATGTATACATTGAGTTTGTCACGTCTCTTTTTCTCACTCAGGTTTCTGGCAGGCCTATTGAAAAACATTTAATTATAATGTACAGTCATCCATAGACAAGTGCTAAAGGTGAAAAAGTCACCTCTCGGCGACTTCCTTTCGCAAAAATGTTGCAACTAGAAAAGTTTTGGTTGAGGCAGGACACCTGGAATGTGATTTCACATGTGACAAAGCATAAAGCTCACAATTAAATTGAAGGTATCAAACGAAAGGTGACTAGTCGATAAGTCTTTGGAACATACCGATCGGATTTGTTTTATTGTTTCAACGAAATAAGGAATCGTTAAGTCAAAGTGTCCGGAAATAGGGGTGTCCGGGAAATAGGGCAACATACTGTACTGGTATTTATAATGGTATAATTTTATATTTATATTAAAAATGAAAATATTAACCCACTGGCACTCAGAGATTTTTGGATATTTTTTCTTTGGATATTAATTTTTGTGACATTTTTTGGTCAGCTGTGAGCTAAAACTGCTGCCAAATACTCAAAACATCCTTTGCATTGTTCACAAAAACATACCTGTCTTTCTACCAGTGCCATGTTTTATAACATTTTATAACATTGGAAAGATCTTTCCCTCCTGCTGAGATTGAGTATAAGCACTGCTTGAAATTTGTGGTTGCGCGGTTACCTGAGAAAACTAAAACTGCATTCTGGCAACCAGTTTTTAGCAAATATAATAAGTGATGCCTTTTTTGGTCAAAGATGATGAAGTCAGAAGCAAAACAAAGGGTTTTGGTTGACGTGGGAAACAACTAACTGAGGCAAATGTTCATCATTTTTTAATCCTTTTGGCAGCTTTATTATCAGTCAAGTACATGTAGCCCAGCCATCATAATGTAGTGCTGCACTAACTATTAAAAAAATATATTGATTTTTCACTCTCTATGGTGAGGAGTCTGGACAAAATGACGTGTTCATTTTAATACCAGCTAATAATAACTAACTTGTATTTCTTTGGATTGTTTGACTGTCCATAATTTTCCCCTGAATCCATCTGGGCATGCTTGCTGTCATCCCTAGATAAGCCAGTAAGGCAAGTATAATTAAAAATAAAAATACTTGTAAACAAGGAAGTGTTATCTATGGTAGTTTAATTAATTGTAGCCTGTATGATCATGAATCATGTACATTATGGCTGGGCGACCTGGGGACTAGAGTGCCCAGGAATGAATGAATGAATGAATGGATCAATCAATCAATCTGCCAGCCAATTGTCGATTGATCAATCAGCCAGCCAGTCAGTCAGTCAGTTATCAGTTGGGTGATCAGTCGATCAGTCAATTCTGAAGTCAGTGAGACAGACGGACAGACGGACGGTTGGTCGGTCGGCCGGCCAGTTGGTCGCGCTGTCTGCCTGTGTCTGATCGTGTTTATTTGATTCAACATCTCGTTTCAGCGAAATATTATTCTTAGTTATTCTCTGCTAATGCACAAGCTCTCAAATAGAACAATAATAACAATTTCAGTATTGTTAACGGTAAAATATTGTGGAAGAAAAATCCAATGCATTACTTCGTGACTAATCAAGCCATTCAGCTAATTTGAGTCTTGCGGTTTCACCTTGCATCTGATTGGTCGTGAAACAACAAATATTCCAGAAATAATTTTAGGTGTTCATGGTTTTCCGGGTCACACTGTAAATGGCAACTGGCCCTAGTAGCGGCAGTTTTGCAAATTGACTTGTGATTGGTTCAAAGCTAGCAAAGTAATAAAATGGCTGCTCACTTAATAATTGCGAGGTACCGTTCTGCAGAGAATGATGCCAATCTGGGAGACCACCAATTTTGCATCAAGATACATGTACCTCTTCTTCAGAGTTAAAAATAGAGCTTGGCTGATTCATCTACAAACATGCGTCAAATATTTCAAAATTTCCTTCCAAAATCGGCCAAAGTAAGAGAAAAATTTGTATTCCCAGCATTGAACTTTGTATTCGGGAGATTTGGTGACCCATACGGGAACCTCGGAGATCCATTCTGTATCCATGACACTCCCAGATAATCCACGCGAGTTAATGGTATGAATACTTCTGCATCATACATGTAGTATTGCAGGTAAGGACCACTTATAGCCACATACTTAACCCTTCCACTGTGTGCCATTTTTTCATCCCTGTGCAGGCCAAAATTGGAGATTTTCTCAAACTTTTTTTTAAAAAGTAATCATGTTATAAAACTAATAGTTCAGTTACATGCGGTTTTATTATTTTTACAGCGTGCGTAAGTATTCATACAAAGCCTTTAGTTTAGGACGTACTGAGTATGTCTTCATAGCATACGGTACAGGACGTTCATGTACTGTAGCATGCAGTGAAAGGGTTGATTAGTCATTACAATTTTCTAATGGACTGATTCAATCGAAATACCAGGTACGGTGCTGTCATTAAGTTTTGCATCACCTGTAGCCTCGTTCTCCACACCCGTAGCAAACTTGTTACTTTAGGTTGAATTCTATCAACAACAGGCAATTTCACCCGTAACACCAAGGGAAAATCAAGCATACTCAGCTGTAACAGGTGTTACGGGTTATGGCCCTTAATGACAGCCCTGAGGTACTTCCTCAGGCACCCCGATGCGTATCTGAGGTTTTTAAGTTTTAGTTGCTCAAATTCCCATTACCTGGGTCAAAAGCCAGGGGACATACAAAATACTAGAAGAAAACCATGCAATGAAAAGCAAAGAATTTATTACAAATTAAAGCAAATTTAAAGATACAAAGGCGATAAAAAGTTTTTATCAGTCTTGAGCAATTTTGTGTTACACAAAATTCATACTATCAGGGATTGTGGTGTGCAATGCATCTTGGGAGAATATGGGCTTTTAAAGTTTGAAGAAATATACATGTATGTCAGGCTGCGTTTTGCATGAGCGATCATGGGAGTGCTTTTGTGATAAATAAATGTTATCCCTGCACAAATTTGGTCAAATTTAACATTTTTATGTAGCAAACTAAGGCATAACGAAACATTTTTGTGACACTTATACTTCAATTTCAAGTCTTCTGCATCTGTCAAGTGGACAAAATTGAATGATTATAGAAAATTAATTTCATACAAAGCCAAGACAGCTAACCTCACCAATGTCCACGGCTCACTAAACGTAAAATTATTCTACCAGTTGGTTCTATATATGATGTTTTATTCCACTGGTGAAGAAAAGCAAAGCAACTTCAGGAGGTATTATTCTACCCGTGTTAAAAATGATGTACAAAGAAAGAGTTTTGGCTGTGGAAAGAAATTTATTTATCGACAGAACATTTTTGTGATTGCTGGGGCATCATCAAACTTTCAAATTTGACATACACACAGTCCAACAGACTGTACATCACGTGTGGCTGACGTGACCTGTGCATGCTCAATGGAAAAATCTCAGTGTAGCATAGAGGTACATTAAGCACTGCTCGCAGGGTAGTGACTTTGAGATTGCTGAACTCCGTTAAACTTAATTAACACAATAAATCCAATTTTGTTTGGCATGAAAACCGAATTTAAACACTCACTCTTCATAAAACTGAGTTATGATAAACTTGTTGAAACCAGATAAACTGATCGATCTGGAATGTATTCTAAATGCACAGGCCAAAGAAAAGCTTCATCAGTCTACACTGTAACGTTCAATGCTATCTGTCATAAGTCCTGCATGTCACTAGGGAGTGCCACGAGAAGCATGCACGCTGCAAAAGAAGTTGATGTGCCATTGAATACAACCGACGAAGGGTTGGTCATGCCCAAGCTCGGCTAACATTGCCTCCAACGACAACATCCAGTAATAAATCGCATTGTGGAACTCCAAAAAAAAATAAACATAATCCCTTGTGAGTCATTAAAAGCTCATACAGTGGAATACCGATTTTTCAAACCTCAAAGAAACAAACATACATTCGTTCGAAAGACCGGGGGAACTGCAGCGAAACGACTGTTCGTTCGAGTTTATTTATTGCGAGGTTTGAAAAATCGATGGTTTGGGAAATCGGGAATCCACCAAGCAAAAATAAGACAGTAATAATTGCACAAACATTTTTCAATTTCACCGACTGTCACAATTTTTTCTCAGACGGAGTCTGTCCAGTTAAAAGGTCAAGGTTCAGTCAGATAGGCATGTCTTATTTTGTTTGTTTTCCTTCTAATAAAACGTAACAAAGCATGCAACTGATAAATAGAACTAGTCACGTCATTCTCCGCGACAACCTTACACAGCAAATATAATTTACTGGAATCCCTCAGAAAGCAAAGGTTGGAGGTCAAACATATAGAGGCAACTATTAAATAAACACGATATCAAGCAAGATTATAAAACTCACCCTTTCTCTGAAAATTCGTTCATTACGCGTCGACTGAGGTCTCAACTACCGCTTTATGTGCTCCATATTCATCGTGTATTAAAACTTGCTGCAGAAGGGCACAAATTTTGCCCATTTTCCTGCTAAGCGGACTGTCGAATCGTGATATCGTCCCCAAATAGGTGTAAACTTGAACACATCAAACACGCACCTCTTTGAATTCCGCCAAAATGGCGGACTGATCATGCAATGAATTTGTCAATCGAGAAAGCAATAGTCTCAGGAAAGAATCATTTCAACACTTGAAACTTCAGCTTCTTGATGAAGGGAATGAAGTCAAAAATCCAACAGAAAAATCACGACACTGTACAAACTGATAAGATAACCTCAGCCAGATCACAACGAAAAGCCCGCAAATGAAGCCCTCGTGAAGTTTCGGAGAAGGTCGGTAAACTTTCGGCCGAGTTAACTTTGCTCGTGGCTTTGCGACTCCTTCGCTCGTAGCTGAGCTAAGCCTGAGCACAAGTTTGACCGTTGCATGACGAGCTTCGTATTATAGGCTATAAAAAAGACGCAAAGGGCGTATTTACATCAATATTTTTGAACAATTGTTTAAACTGTAAAGACATAATGCAATCATGTGCAAAAAAAGATATTAAAAAGACGAAAAGAAAACCAAAAATGTTTCCGGCAGGGCTCGAACCTGCGACCTTCCGCGTGTAAAGCGGACGTGATAACCACTACACTACGGAAACAGCACTACAAATTTCACGCTCTATTTACAAAGCATTTCGTTCTCTCCTGGGCGCACTCGTTTACTCTTCGTCACAGTCCCCACGCTACTTGCACCGAAAGGAATACATATACACTCTTTTTCTGTTATAAGAGTCCTTTTTAATAGATTTTCCACAAACTTTAAAAAATGTGTGTGCTGAAATAAGAACATCCTCAGATTCAACCAATCCAAAATACAGCCAACTCACCATTGCATGTATCAAATCCATAAAAAAATCCTTGTCATTTCTTTCTAGCCTCTTGTAAAGATGTGTAACCCAATCCCGGGGACAAATTCAGTGGTCAGTCTGGAATTTGTACTTTTGCTATTAAAAATTGTTTCTGTGTACAATTTGTGGACAGCACCACCTGCACTCGGCAATAAACACTGGCCATGGGAGCACATCGCGACTGTGGAATTTATGCAAATTTCCTTATAATAATACTAACAGATTATTCAGACAAGGATCCTTTGGAGTTATCGGGTCTTCACCGGCACTGGAGGTGATCACTGAAAATCCTATGAAACTGAGAACGGAATTTGTCCTCTCGGCTAACTCTGTTACATATTAACTTAGGTATATTCCTCCATCGTAGCTCCTATAACGAACTAAACGAAGAGGAATTGCTGTAATGAAACTGTCACAAATATATTTGTTGTTGGTAGTTGGCTTTCTCATCGCTTCTAAAGGTAAGTATATTTAGAAATAATTTATACGCGAATCATTCTTGTCCAAATAACCTCAGGCGTATTATAAAGTCTGCAATACTTTGGTCTACGGCGGAAGAAATCGGAGCTCGTTTTCAGGGACATCAGGCATCTTCTTGTTTGTCTTTGCAAATAAACCAAGAAAATCTTACAAAAAGTGCAATTTATCACATAATTTCTTGGTAAATCAGTTTGAAAGTTTCACCTTGGTTTCATCGTTTTCAACGTGGCTGCACATGCCCCTTCTGGTTCACTTTTGCCTCGGACGTGTCGAGTCAACGTAACGGCGTGATATCACATGAAGCATAAATGTAAACAGTAAATATCAGTTCCAAAATGTGTACCGCATAAAGTGTGGTCATCGAAGGTGAAGCGTTGCAACAGCTGAATTTTCAATAGCCCTCGAATTTATAAACAATTCATACTAAATTTTAGCAGCCCAGACTAAGCCACTGATAAATGTATAGTGTAATTCAACTGGTCAATGCCAGGTGTTCGTTACGTTCAACCGAAGTTAAAACAAAGTCGATTATTTTATTTATCATTCTCGTAATGATTTATATAGTGCATGGGACCGGTGCTCCAACGGTCCGAAGTCCCGTCAGCGAAGCCCCATAACAATGGCAACTGGAAAACCATGCATCGGCACAAAAGTTAGTAGAACCGGCCATGCAGTTCATTTTTCATGGTCAGCGTGCTAGCGGTATGTTTTGCAGGCTTAGCTTTCTATGCTTTTCGCTGCTCCACGCAGTCGATGTGTCACCTCAGGCCTCTATACTAACCTCTTACTAACCGAGCATGAGGGCCGTACTGGGGAATATTACCCCGAGGTCGTGGCAGTACGGTCCGTACAAAACGACCGAGGGCAAATGTTCCCCAGTACTGCTTATGAGAGCTTGCACCATTAGCGGACAATCCTGGACATAAGTCCGTTTGGTGTTTGTGAATGAGCAAAGCCACGTCTGATAGTCAAAAATTAAGCTTTGTTATGACCCAAAAGTAAATGATGGTTTTGTGGAGACGGGAAAACCGGAGTACCCGGAGAAAAACCTCTCGGAGCAGAGTAGAGAACCAACAAACTCAGCCCACATATGACGCCGGTGCCGGGAATGGAACCCGGGCCACATTGGTGGAAGGCGAGCGCTCCTTCAACTGCGCCAACCCTGCTCCCCAAGTAGTGTAACTTGTTTAGTGCAAAACTCTAAACGATTGCATTTCAAAAGCTACCAAAATCAGACAAAAATCAGGAAAAATCTTGTCTTCAAATAGGTACACGCGCGCGATCGTTTTCTATTGGCGAATAAAACAGTCGGAGAACCAATCAGATTCAAGGATTTCCAATAGATCACACCTGAGTTTCTACTAAATACGTTAATTCAACAGCACGATCTAAATAAGTCCGCATTTATCCTGATATTTTTAATTCTCGTCCCCAGAGCCGCTTATCTATCTTAGCCGGCTGGGCACGAGGATCAAGCTAAGTGGCTTTGGGAACACAGGGTTTGATTGGCTACAATCTAACAAAGGGAGTCCAATCACATCAGCCGTTTTAAAATTACTTTATCGCAAGATAGTTCAGATTTGATTGGACTACCTTTGTTAGATTCTGGGCAATCAAATCATATGTCCCCAAATCTACTTGTTCCTCGTGCACAGGCCAACCCATTCTCGTCTCCAGAGCCGCTTGTCCCTCCTAGTCGGCTGGGTCTTTGCACGAGGAACAAGTGGCTCTGGGAACACATGATTTGATTCGCTGAAATCAAACAAAGGGAGTCCAATCACATCTACCGTTTTAAACGTACTAACGGCGAAGGGATTTTAAAACCGCTGATGTGATTGGACTCCCTTTGTTCGATTTCAGCGAATCAAATCATGTGTCCCCAGAGTCACTTGTTCCTAGTGCACAGGCCCAGCCGGCTAAGAGGGACAAGTGGCACTGGGGACGAGAATGAGGCCAGCCGGCTAAGAGGAACATGAGCCTGTGGGGAAGAGAATGGATATTCTTTATACTGACAAGACAAAAACAAAAACAGTCCAAAGCGAATGTGTTTATCTCTTTATACTGTCGTAGGACGAGCCATTAAGTGCAACTATTGCGAAAGCCGAGTGTCATACGAAGACTGTGACAAGAAAATGAAAAAAGTGGAGTGTGTTGAAGAGCTTGGTCTCGACAGATGCGCCAAGACTCACATCGAGGCCTCCAGTGTAACTCAAGAAACATACAAGCGAGGTTGCCAGTCGGCAGATGGATGTAAGAAGCCACCGTGTAAAGTGTATGGCGAAGGCAAATGTGAAGTGTATTGTTGTACGGGCGATTTCTGCAACCGATCGTCAGTACAAACGATAAGTGTCACGGTGTTATTCATGTGTCCCCTGTTGGCTCTCTCAATAAAGCTTATAGCTTGAAAACAAAAACTATGTAACCTTTTACATGAATTAGTAGCTCTAACTCATCACACGAATTAGTTTTTATTCTATCTTTTAAAACAATAATCGCTTATTACGTAAAAATATAAATCAAAGTGAGATTAAAACGTTTTCTTGTCTTTGTAGACTGGACTTTGTTCACGGTAGCAAGCATGCCCTTCGTCACGCGTGGAAGGGACGCGCGACGAAGTATGTGGGAGGCTACATAGGCGTATGGGTACCCTGCCGAAAAAAAATTACACAATGCCCGAATGTGTTAGCATTAAACCTGTATGGAAACGCCCCAAAATTGCATTAAAAAAAGACGTTCGCAATTCGCACGTGTAACAACCTTTCATTCGCATTTAAGCCGCATTTGAACCCGTGCAATCGCGCACACACGTGTTCGACTATCGAAAACCTATCCCATAATACCTTATATACTACAGCGTGCCCAAATTGAAACTTTTACAATTAGAAAAAAGTTCGCCGACTGAAACTTGTAAGAACATTGTAGGTTGGCGTCGCGGCACATGAGGAGCACGTAATGAAAAATCCGATAAAGCAATCTACCATTTCATCTGGCCACCAGCTTGATACAGACCGCCGTTTATTTATTATTATTATTTTTTGGTTTTATTTTCGAAGTGCTGTTTCCCGAATCCTGAGCGTAATTCCCGACTCGAGCATGTACCATAATCTCAACAGGATGCCTCGTTCCTAGTGTCGTCTCGGCTCACCCATGTTCAAAATGGCGGCTGTGCGCTGAAGATATATAAGACGGAATCCGTTAGGACTTCGAGCATTCATTGGACAAAATTATGTACCAAAATGATCTACACCTTATTGCAAGCTTTTGTGTTATTACTTCAAATGTATTATCAAGAGAAATTTTTTCTAACAACACCAAACATCGAAAACAAAGTTCAACGTTCCACTGAATTCCACTGAATCGCTTAAAAGATGTGAGATTTTCCTATAGCTTGCGAGCTTTGAATTCATTTTCCCAGCCTCTGATAAGAAATTGTCGTACCAAAATTATTTACACCTTATTGCAAGCTTTTGTGTTACTACTTCAAATGTATTATCAAGAGAAATCTTTTCTAACAACACCAAACATCGAAAACAAAGTTCAACGTTCCACTGAATTCCACTGAATCGCTTAAAAGATGTGAGATTTTTCCTATAGCTTGCGAGCTTTGAATTCATTTTCTCAGCCTCTGATAAGAATTAAATTGTCGTACCAAAATTATTTACACCTTATTGCAAACTTTTGAGTTACTGCTTCAAATATCTTATCAAAAGAAATCTTTTCTAACAACACCAAACATCGAAAACAATTTCGAAGTTCCACTATAATTCCACTGAATCGCTTAAAGACGATTTTACAAAATGGCTACACGATAGATTTTGCCTACATGCAGTTTGTGATCTTTAAAATTCATTTTCTCGGGCTCTGATAAGAAATTGTTGTCGGTGTTACCACAAATAATTACTTACATCTTTACCTTTTATTAAGGGTAGAAAAATACGCAATATCATTTAAATTATTCTGATACTCGATTTTTGTCCAACTTAAATAAATATTACTCAACTTCCTGATGGATTCCGTCTTAATATCTTCAGCGCACAGCCGCCATACTTAAAGTATCATCCGCATCCAGCCGCCATCTTGAAAGCGTAGTATACTCTGGGAACGAGGTTGGATGATCATGAGCGCGCCTCTATTTTATAGTTGTTGTTGTTGTAAGTTGTTGTTTTAACAGTTCAATTAATCCTTGACCAATGCTCAGCCCAATTTACTTTTTGCTTCTAATCGTCGCAATGTTGATCCTCGTCATTACACAGGATAGTTTCCGTAATGGAATTGTCCGTTGGATTCCGCTCGATTTGTGATGTAGCTCGCACTAAACCTGCAAAGCGACGATTACTGGCTATTTTTAGGAAGCACGCCGCTAATATTACGAAAAGCAAGAAGCTTGTACAGGCGATTCCAACAGCCATACTTCCCCAATGGTCTGGAAAACAAAGGCAGATTAATTAGCTTTAGAGTTCATTGATAAGACATTAACAGGTTCTTCGAAAATAGTCCATTATCACTTTTACAATAATAATAATAATAATAATAATAATAACAATAACAATAATAATAATAATAATAATAATAATAATAATAACATTTTACAAACATTTTACATAGTATTTTTTACAAAATAACAAAAACATCAACATCATCAATTCATCAGCCTATTAAAATACACATCAATATCATGTACTAAAAATATTTAAAATTGAAACTAGATAGTAGTTAATAATAATAATAGTAATAATGATAATAATAATAATTTAAAATGCCCTGAATTTACAGCTATTTAATAAGAATGGAAGAAATATACTGTCTGCGTACACATGTATGAAAAAAATCACAAACGTTTGCCGAGTCAAAAGAATACCGAGTCTTTCAACGGTTTCCAGTGTCAGATATTCTAATAATGTTATATTAATAATAATAATAATAATAATAATAATAATAATAATAATAATAATAATAATAATAATAATAATAATAATAATAATAATAATAATAATCTTAAACAGCGAGTCTCGACTGTACAAACTGCAAACCTCGATTTCCTACAATTATTTATTACTACAATGAGGTATTTCTTACCAGAACTTACAGGCTCAGTTAACAGAAGCGTCTGTGGAGCCTGATTGGAACACTGCACTTCTCTGTATAACAGTTCAAAACGTGTCATTTGTAAGTTTCTTGTGGATTTGTACTTATATGCTATCCACAAACTATTTCCCAAGGAACAGAGGTCCGGCGGAGGCCTCTCATCGCCACAAAATGTTCCAATTAGTTGATTTGAGCATCTAGGGCCATCTCTGATCTCCAGGAACGATCCCGAACAAGACGGAAATACGAATGATTCAAGGGTGAGCCTCACATTATACCCTTCACGTGCGAAAATTACCCATATACACTGTCTTTCCGAGCCACAAATGGCTGGGTTGTTTGAACTTTTGATGAATCCGGAAGTGTCATTGGCGTGCAGGAATACAGGCTCTTCTGTAAAAGAACACACAACGTAAAGGATGAAACTGAATAGAGAGCAAGTTAGTGTGAGTATATGGTGATAACAATAACGTTACAACAACAGCAGCAGCAAACTCCCGTGATCCAACCTGCACTACAGCTACATTTGTACTGGCTATGGAAATGTTGAAAGTCTTCTTCATTTCCTGTGTCCCTTTTACTGCCATGTTTTCTTACCTATTCTACAAATAACCGCGATTCTGGAACTTCAAATTAAGGCTTAACGAGGAAAATGGGCGCTGACTAAAGAGCGCGGAACTAGATAGCTAGCATTCATCAGTCCTACAATTCTAAGCGAACTGCGCCCAATCAACCCCATACGTGAACGGGGCACGACCAAGGATCGACATCTTGGAACGAGGCAGATCCTTCTGATGTTGACATATCGGCCTTATGAAAAGTTTCACCATAGTTGGTAGGTACCCAGGGCCGTAGCCAGTCTTTTGTTATAGACGAGGCAAAATCCGAGACAGGCCGGCAGGTTTCTCGTCTTGCCTCTTGCTTCTACGCCTCTGCGGCCATGGTAACCACTAACTGGAGGTTCCCTAAAAGAGCTTATAATTCTTAGTTCCCAAACACTTACTTTTTCGTAATTTTATCTGCGAAAAGCTTGCGCAGAATCCTCTTCGCTGGTAGGCCATATCTGATTTAAATGTCACCCACATTTGTCTTCCTTCGGAATAAACAGTTGTCCTCTTCGCTTCGCAAAACCTGCCAATCAGATGACCAGTGGAGCTTGCTCCTTCCCTAACTTCAACATAATCACAATGACAAAGAGCGCAGTACTCCACGTCCATTGCTTTTATCACAAGTTTCACGTGTTCTCCTCGTGAAGCAGTTATCACCCAAACACAATCCGTTTTCTGTGGATAAGGGTTTGGGTAGCCCGGACTCTGTAAAACACCTCTAGAAACTGTAAGGTTTCCATCATTTGGACAGTTAGCTAAATGGAAAGAAAGAAAATTTGTGAACTGGAAAATCACTTTAGAAGCATTCCTTCTGAGTAAGATAAGTTTAATTCGTTGCAAAATGAACTTAAAGGATTCACTCACCAGTTCCATTTCTGTCGATGGCCATGCTTGCCATCAAACCTGCATATTCAAAGAAACAAATACAATTATAGTGAATAATCCAATATCTCGACCACCTGAATATGAAAAAAAACACTTATTCTACGATGCTGAAACTATCAGGTGCCGTAAAGCACTGACTTATTGAAATCCAAGATGGCGGCTCTAATTATATCATATGACGTCATAACCAGCAAGGAAGATATGTGAACAGAAAAGATATGAACAGAGAAAGCTCAGGCTTTGTAGTTAAAGAAAACTTTATTTTGTTGTGACTTAATAGGGCTACAGGGTTATTCCGTCTAGTGCTTTCTATAACAAAGTCGTGTCCATTTTTCTTCCAGTTTGTGTATAGATACATAAAGCCACAGAACAATAGTCACGTCACTCGGTGAAAGATCATGATCGATCAATTGATAGCTAGAAGTGTTTGGTTTTTGTGGAGGGAGGAGAACAGGCAAACCCGGAGAAAAACCCTCGAGCTCTGAGCGAGGAAAGAACCAGCAACAAACTCAATCCACATATGACGCCGGATCCGGGAATCGAACCCGGGCCACATTGGTGGGAGCCGAGCGCTCTCATCACAGCTGCGCCAACCCTGCACCTTTCATGATATATAATTTCCCAAGATAAGGGTTATCATTATCATATTGGTTGATTTGTTCATTAGTCTGGTTGTCTTCTTTATCGGATTTCCCAGATTTGAGCTTAGTGTTCTTCAAAATTTTCTGCCGACGAAATAGAGGAAATTGAGCTATTTTATATTGCCAGTCTTCACCGAGTAATAACCCCATAATACGCGCACCAATTATTTTTAGTTTGTTGTTATGACCATTTTACACCCAAATCCACATCATTTATCATTCTGGACTTGAGTAACTGGTGGAAAAATTATAGACAAGATATATGACAGTGAAAACCTCATCTCGAAAATATCACGTTGCAAAAGAAGAGTTTTCCTTCACCTTTTTAAGGGATTGGGTTGCATGATAATGTTGAAATTGTGGCGGAATAGTTAGTATATGGTAAAATTGAAGTTTTCGACTGTTCCCCGACTATGACAATATATTAAACGCTGCAAATCAAATCGAATGAACACCGCTATAAATAACGCTTTCTAGGTCCAAACGTTCAACCTTCAAACGAAAATCTGTTTTAGTGTTTACTAACTCACCGAACCAAACGAACAGGGAATTTGTAGATCCAAAGAACCCTCGCATTTTATATTGAAGGGGCAGGCAAGATCTGGAGAAGAAAAAAAAAACAGTTTATGTCTCGAATTGAAAGAGGGGCCTCTTGCATTCACGGACACATTTTCTTTTCATGTCGCCGCCATTTCACTATCACGTCGGCGAATTAGTCTTTAAACCAATAAATTGAAGAGTCCTTCCGGTTCCCGATAACCTTAAGCATATGACTTTGCATTCAAACAACATTAAAAAGCTCCTCGGATGATTTATAAGTCTGCGTATACAGTCTATTTTTAAGATGGTAAAACGCATGCCGCGCTTTTTTTCCAATCGGATATTAGCATTGAGCACCAAAATATAGCATTGTTTTCTTGCGGTACATATCAAAAACCGCTTCGCACAACATCGCCGCTATTTTTGACCAGCGAACTTTTCAGTGTTTTCTGTGCCATTAACCTTTTTTTTGCGCCAGCAGTTTTTGGGTACATAAAAATGATAAATTGGTCAGTGGCGCCGCATTGGTCATAAGAAGTGATAATGACTAATCAAATCCGGGTCAAACAAAATAAAATGATCAATCCTGGCCTAAATTAGGTTTCAACAACTGTCTAATTATTTATTTAATATTTTATAACACAATATCATATATACAGTGAGCATCTTTTTACTATCACAACATTACCGATCTCTAATAAAGGTCGCTTTTGCGGGGCCGAATATCAGTTTCCGCAATGAGCTAGACCAACCTTGTTAATACACCCACTTCGTTAATACGACTTTATTTTGCCTATTGCAACTTTTGGCAGGATAATTGATTCCACTTGATATAAATGTCAAAGAAATCAATAGAGATTAGAGCAGGTAGCTCATTTCTAACTCCGCACACAGCCTGCAAAGCAAGTGTAGAATAGAAAAATATGTACGGAACGAACTCAAGGCAGATTTTACAATATACCCAAAACATTTTAAAGGACAGTAAAAATTGGTGTTCTCGTTGAACAAGCTGTGACCCATGAGAGTAGGTGAAAAATAAAATGAAATTATTGGCTTGCACTGCGCGAAAAGCAAAACATTCGGGCCAGAATTCGCTCGAATACGAGTCGGCGCACGCCTCGTATAATGTAATATTCCGACGTATTCTAGTACGCCTGATTCGAAATACACCTGGGATATCCTATTAGAATCCGACCTGATTTTTTCGAATCCAAATTAAACCTGACTCGACCCCAGTCGTCTCCTATGAGAAAATAGCAAGATTCGATGGATGAATGGATGATCCTTTCTACCTCCTTCCCATCATTCCCGCGCCTGTTATTTTTTCTGATAAGAGACGACTGGGGACGAGTCAGAAATTGAACACTCAAGGTGTGCATCACGTATTCAAATGAAATACTCTTGAATACCCCACGTGTACTTCACGTATTTGCGTTGCGCCTTGACTACTCTAGAATTCTAATCACAGAGCCTTTCTGGGCTTGCAGTTCTACGTTTCTTTTAAATAATCCACATAATTATTTAAGAGACAAGATCTGACTTACTGTCCAGTGGAACAATGAGACTGGACAGGGGACGAGAGAAGAATGACATTGAATGCATGGCCGCAGAAACTTATAAGTAGTTTCTGATAGTCGAAAGGAGTTGATAGAACGAAAACGAAATCATTAAGCGTCCCGGGTGGGCTTGAACCCCCAACCTTATTTTCAAATGGTATAATGTGAGGGTCTGAATGGGGTTAACCGACTAGCGACAAAGGGCGAAAAATATTACTGACTACAGACAAAACGAGGAAACAATTACCGACTAGCGACAAAAAAATTAACTGAGATTTACCGACAACCGACAAAGTAATGAAATTTTAACCGACAACCGACATGTGGACCCTCTAATGTGGATGCAATGTAGCAGTTGAACACATTTTCTCTTATAACTACACACCTATCGCGGATTTGCCGGTGTGGATCAGCCCTATGTGTGGCTTGACCACAACAGAAAACAGGTAGCTACGTTTGGCCTGTTGGTCTAGTGGCATGATTCTCGCTTAGGGTGCGAGAGGTCCCGGGTTCGACTCCCGGACAGGCCCAGTATTTTTTATTTTGTGCGGGGGCAGAGACTGTTAACACGCGATCAGGTGCTCAGGGCTCAACAATGGGTGTGTAAGTTGTGGAACGTCATGGCACGCTGACTCACAGGTATCATATCTCATGCATGTAAATAACATACACTTCTACTCGTTTTCCATTGAGACACATGAATTTGTGGATTTTCCTATTTGATTTAGATCTGTCTGGCAATAAGTAAATGATGGTGTAGCCACAGGAAACAACAACAACAATCTTTAGAAAATAGCTCAAGGAAAATACGCACGCTGATTGGTTAATAATTGTGTTTCTCTAACTAGATAGAAACACAAAGAAGTTGTCGGTTTTCTCGTTATTTTCCTTGGGCTATTTTCTGAAAGTTTGGGAGAACTCGAAAAAGCTGTGGAAACACTCGCCTGCGGCTCGTGTTCCCACAGCATTTCTCATTTCGTGCTTCTATAACTCGATAGAAACACGGAAAATGTTTTATATTTCTTAATTATTACATTCTACCCGATTTATCGCAAAACTAAAAATAAATTGTACAATAAAAAAAAAAAAAAAAAAAAGACGCGAAGAAGGGAATAATTATTATGAGTGAATAGTAATTATAATTTATACGAGGGCCCCTTGTGTCCCGGTGCTGCTAAAAAAGAAATGATTTAAATTATAAAACTGCCTACACGCCGCACCGGGTGCCGTAACTCAGTTGGTTAGAGCGCCTGTCTAGTCAACAGGAGGTCATGGGTTCGAATCCAATCGGTGCCTCAAAGTTCCACTTTACGGCTATATCTGTTTCATTTTTATTTTGTCGCTTGCAACATATGGTCCTATGAAAAATGACATGTCGTAAGACACCAAACCTAAATGCTACCAGGAAAGCTTGATTTCAGTCAGAAAGTTGCTCGGCTTTTACTTATATTAAAAATTAAAGCCGTAAATGTTTTTATTCCTTTTGGGTTGATATACTCTCTCAGTTCCCTGGTCTTATCCAATCTAGTGAAGTGCGCCGCCTACAAAACTAACCCAGGCCCCCACAAATCCACTTATGACTGCAATTCCGTTTAATCCTTGGATTCAGTTGAAGGCATCCTGATCAGAAGGCACAGAGGAAGACATCACACTGATCAAAAGACTTCATAATTTGGCTTCCGTTCGAGACATGGATCATGGAGGTTTCCATAGTATTCACGTGCGCCTCATATGCAAAAGGTCGTCAAGTTATAGCCCGGCCGGCAATTTTCTCCTCTTTTCCTTCTTTCCTCTGGCTCCAGGATGGCGTCCCTGTCAGTCATACAAGTTAGGAAGAAAGGTAACTATGGCTACTGTCTCTCACTTCGCTCACAAATTAAACACAAGAACTTCGCTACATGTCCAACCTGATATCCTTACATTTTACACTACCCAATTTGGGACTTATTTCTTAGCTACACCAAAATTCTCAAAACGCATCGATTTTAATCACCTACATCGGCCATTATATTTATATAACAACAACTGAAACCTGCAAGTGAAATGCTACAAATAAGTCACTTCAGAAAATACCATAATTCTCTTTGTTTGTCCCCAAAAATTTTGCATAACGACTGTTTATGTTTTCTCTTGGGACCATTGTAAGTCCCATGAGAAACTGGAAACAATGCTTATGGGGACAAAGAAAAGAGTATTATGGTATTTTCCAAAGTAGCCTATACGGGCTATAAATCCCAAACATTTCTTTTAATGGAACAGCGGACGCTACTCAATTATCGCATCGTGGCGTCCACGCTTTTCTGACAATGCGACTAAGAAATTCATGTTTAAATACCAGAACACAAGCTTAAAAAACGGCGTCAATTTGTTAATTGAACTGGGCCTGACAAGAACTTACAGTAACTGAGAGAGTATAACAGAGTATAAAGAGTGTAAAGGAGTATAGAGATTATAAAGGGATAAATACATTTACTACTTCCATTTTTAATATAAGAAAAGGCCGAGCAACTTTCTGACTTGAAATAAGAGTTAACGGGTAGCATTTAGGTTTGGCATCTTATGCCATTTCATTTTTCACAGAACCAGATGTTGCAAGTGACTAAATAAAAGTGAAAGGTGAGGCACCGATGGGATTCGAACCCATGACCTCCTGTTTACTAGACAGGCGCTCTAACCAACTTAGCTACGGCGCCCTGTACAACATTAAGGAGTGTTTTAAAAATTTAAATCATTTTTTTACAGCAAGGAGAACGATTTTTTGCGAATGCTCCGGAGAAGATGTTGACATGGTCATTGCCAAAAAGATTTCAGTGTCGGTTCAGCGAATCTGCGACCAGTACCAGTCGACAATCAGTATCGCAATCAACGAAAACAGAAGTTTTTTTCTTCCTTTTATGCTACACCATTTCTCATTTCTTTATTGCCTGATCTATATGAAATTATAAAATCCAGAAAACCGCGTGTCTCAATGGACATTGAATGGAAAACGACTAGAATGGCTGCCTCGTAAAAACAGCAGTGTATGTTATTTACATGATAAGGATATGGCGCCTGGCAGTCAGCATGCAAATAACGTGACACGAGCTCGTGCGCGTATTACTGACAGCCCCTGGTCCCCCGCAAAAGAAAAGAAACTTATGGGCCTGTCCGGGAGTCGAACCCGGGACCTCTCGCACCCAAAGCGAGAATCATGCCACTAGACCAACAGGCCTTCCATAGCAATGCATCGTAAATGTAAAGTAAGTAAGACGCGGGTACCAGCCTATTTCAAACAGAAATGTTGATCAAATGTAAAAAACCTCACAAATGATTCCTCTTTCAGTATACTATGAAGGATTTGCCACTTTTGCACCTTATCTTCTACTGTAACAGTTATTGCTTTTATCCTTCCAGTTAACCATTTTAATAACAATCGCTCCAGAACCATATATTGTCAACGTGGCAATTTGTTGAATAATAACAAAGAACAATGACGGCTGGCAATCGCTCGATCGATGACCATATATATTGGCAACATGACAATTTGTTAAATAAGAAATACTGTATAGCAAGCGCCAGTATTTACAGACTGTTTACAACAGCGTTCCTCGTTTTAGTGTTAACAGTAATATAATGCGTCCGATTATAAAGAAGGCTATTTTATCTCTGATTCGTAAAAAAAAAAAATATATATCACAACTGTTTCTCTCCCCAGAGTGGCTCTGAGGACGAGATTGTATCGGACTTAGTTACGCATGCGTAATAATATGTTTTAAAGCAGAGCTGGCGTTCCCATATACCATTGAAAACCCCTCCAAAATCGCTTTCCTCCAAATACCGTCTTTAGAAATCGCTTAGCAAGTGGATGATTTCGCTCTTAATTGGCCTTAGGCACGAGTATTATCGCCAACCACGCTTACAGGAGTCGATTGCCTCACAAACTAGGTGAGACAGGAGTAACATTTTCAAATAAAAGATTAAGGAAGAAAGGGAACATGGAAAAATAAATGAAAAAAAGTTCACAAAAATGAATTGTAAAAAATGAAAATAACTGTTTCCGGCCGGGCTCGAACCGGCGACCTTCCGCGTGTGAGGCGGACGTGATAACCACTACACTACGGAAACCTTCATGCCAAAATGAGACAAATATAAGGAAGTCTTCCGATCTGTCGTTAAGATGCTTTCAGTTGAACTATTGAGGCGTGCCAGGGTTAACTTTACAGGCAGCGCAAGGCAATATTTTAACATAACTACAGAAATTGTCGAGCGCGCTCATTGGCTAATGGACATACACATCAAACGAATTAGTTGGAAGGCGCGGTTACTAAAACTTCAAGCTGTAGACAGCGACAAATAGACTATTTTAGCTACGTACGTAAATTGCCCATTTCAGATCATTTGATACTCTCCCGAGAATTGCTCCTTTGTCCATTAGGACATTCTTCATTCATTGTCGCGTTGATTTGTTTGAATTAATTCTCGAGGGTAACATCACGTGGTCTGAAATGGGGCAACAAACAAACGAAACTATCTTATGACATTTTATTATTCACAGAACCAGATTGCAAGCGACAAAAATAATAGTTAAAAGAAGCACCGAGGCTAAGGCACCGATGGGATTCGAACCCATGACCTCCTGTTTACTAGACAGGCGCTCTAACCAACTGAGCTACGGCGCCCTCTACAACATCCAGGAATGTGTTTAAAATTAAAATCAATTTTTACAGCAATGAGAATGATCTTTGAGATTGCTGCCGAGAAGATATATGTTGGCATGGTCATTGCCAGAAACATATTAGTGTCGGTTCAGCCAGTCAGAAATCAGTGCCAGTCAGCTATCAGTATCGCGATCCACGAAAACAAGAAGTTTTTTCCCTTTTTGGCTGCACCATTTCTTAATTGCCAGATCTATCAAACTGAAAAATCCAGAAAACTGCGTGTCTCAATGGACAGTAAATAGAGAACGACTAGAATGGCTTCCTGACTCAGTAACCTGTCAGTCAACACATACAAAAGTTAGATAATCTTCGCTATGGGCTCAGAAATTCTGGCCTGGTGACTTTTTTATAATACAACAACTTACGGGAGACATAGTCCAAGACACGTGGGACCAGTAATATGGCCTCAATTAAGCAAGGATGTAAAAAACGCAGAATCAATTTACAGCTTTAAAAAGAAAATTCGTAAGGTAGATCTTGAACAAGTAATCACAGAGAGCTGTAAAACTGTCTTCTATGTTGTGCATGAATGACTTTTTTTTAGACAAAGGACACCTTTTAATTAATAAGTATTATTTTATATGATAAACTCGACTACGTTTTATAGACATTTTTAAGAATGTATATATTTATGTAAATTTTATCTTTAGCAAATATTATTTTATATTAATTAATTGGTGCTCATAGTATTTTAATTTAGTGTCCCCTATTAGTAGGCCTGATATGGCAAGCTAGAAGACTTTGACAAAAAAATAACGTTACACCTTTACTTCTCAAAGCATTGTTGGGCCACGAGCACGTGAACGCATTACTGACAGCCCCTGGTCCCCCGCAAAAAAATTAAATTCTGGGCCTGTCCGGGAGTCGAACCCGGGACCTCTCGCACCCTAAGCGAGAATCATGCCACTAGACCAACAGGCCTTCCATGCGAACGAGAAGTGAATTTTAAGTAAGTATAACGCGGGTACCAGCCTATTTCAAACAGAAAAGTTGATCAAGCGGTTAATTCCGTGAACTGACATCCATATAGCAAAATTAGAAAACATATTTTTTTTAACCGGCGACAAGTGCCACGGAAGATTTCTTCCAAGGATGCAAAAAACCTCACAAATGATTCCTCTTTCAGTATAAAGGACATGCTACTTTCTGATCTACTAGTGACCAAAAAAGTGAAACTAGCACACTAAGGCACCGATGGGATTCGAACCCATGACCTCCTGTTTACAAGACAGGCGCTCTAACCAACTGAGCTACAGTGCCCTCTTCAACTTTTAGGAGTGTTTGTAAAATTTTAATCATTCCATTTTTAAAGCAAAGGGAATGATTTTTGAGATTGCCCCCGAGAAGATAAATGTTGGCATGGTCATTGCCAAAAAGTAACATTCAGTACTTGTCGGTTCAGCCAGTCAGCATTACGTACCAGTCAGCAATCAGTATCGTGATCCACGAAAACAGAAGTATATTTTTCCTTTTGGCTACACCATTTTTAATTGCCAGATCTATCTGGAAATCCTCATGTCTCAATAGACACTGAATGGAAAACAATTAGAATGGCTGCCTTTCTAATTAGAGTGGCACTTTCCCGCTCTTTAATATTTTCACTTTACGCACAGCGTGTTTTTCTGAATCACGACTCCGCCGTTCTAGATCTGTTTACTAAAATTGAGTTCATTCAATTGTCGCGCTTTCAGCTTAATTGTAGTGCCGAAAATTTTCCGAACAACGGCGAGGATATAGACCATTTCCTTAGCACACAAACAACGCGACACTTTTTGCACATCTCAAAGTTGGGCCACGAGTACGTGGGTGTATTACCGACAGCCCTTGGTCCCCCGCAAAAGAATAATAAAAAAATAAATTCTGGGCCTGTCCGGGAGTCGAACCCGGGACCTCTCGCACCCTAAGCGAGAATCATGCCACTAGACCAACAGGCCTTTCACGCAAACGGGTTGTGAAGTTTTAGTAAGTATAACGAAGGTACTAGCCTAGCCTATTTAAAACAGATAGAAAGGTCGAATGAGCGATTACTTCCATATGACATCCATAAAGCAAGAGTAGTAAACATATTGTATTTTTAACCGGGGACAAATTGTGCCACGAAAGATTTCTTCTAAGGATTGAAAAATTGTAAAATAGCTAACTTAGAGAATAAAAACACATTAACTGTAATAGAGACAGAAGAGGCAAATCCTTGTTAGTATTGTGACAGATAGAGGAATTATTTGTGATGTTTTTTGCATCCTTGGAAGAGATCTTCCTGGTACAATTTGTTCCTGGTTAAAAGTTCATTCCAACAGGTATATTACATTTTCTTTGTGGATGTGATTTCAGGAAATTAATCTTTTGATCAACTTTCCGTTAATAGAACTGACAAAGAACTGCGAAAAATTGAAAAATAAAAAATAAAATGGCTAATTTGAAGAATAAAAACGCTATAACTGTAGTTAGATTGAAGTGTCAGAATCCTGAAAGAGGAATCATTTGTTATGTATTTTTGCATCCCTGGAAGAAATCTTTCGTGGCACACTTTTAGCTGTAAAAGTAAAAATTTCTCAGCAATTGAAATATTGCATTAAATTAGAATCTGAGTACTTCATGCAGGGGCACCCGACGAGTCTGTTCCTCACTTTATCTGTTGCCCAGCACAAACTTTGCTGGCGCGGCAAAATGGTTTAGTAGATGTTTTTTTCACAGGAGTTGTAACTGTTATTGTTGCGCTGGCTGATTAAAATTCTGAAGGGCGACTGAAGAAACTGTTTGTCAAAGGCTTGAGTCTCGTTGAGAAGAGTGGATTTCAATGGTTTTCAGTGCCATTTCCGCGCGTTTGTTGTTTGTTGTAATTGCTGCCTGGCAAAAAATATCTATCACGTGCTGGCAAAAAGGAACAGTAATTTTTTCCCAGCAAACACTCAAGAACTCCTGAAAATGTTTTGACACACATTTTAATTCATTTGGTTAAAATAATGCATTTTGCAGTTTATTCGTTGGGTGCCCCTGTTCATGCACAGGCACATTTAACGTGATTTATCACTTCTTATGAACATCTAACAAGAAAATATTCTTTTGACATCTAATATATCTGAATAATATATTAAAAAATATATCTGGCTTCCTCGTGAGTAAACGCAGTGGATGTTCCAATAACTAATTTTAACGGTTAACTAAACATTAGAAAAATCTTGGGAAGTGATGATAGTTTTTGCTAAAAATGGATGAAAAAAAACGACTGTGGGACAGATTGTTGAATATTTTTCGGCATGTAGAAGTCTTAAATTCAGCGGCATTCACCATACTTTAATGCGATATTTTTCGCTTCAACCGCGACTATTCTTTAGTCGGTTAATTGAAAAAATCTTTTCCTGGACACTACTTACTTAATTTGATGCGATTTGTATTGCTAAGGATTCATCAACTTTACCGCTATAACTGATTTTAACCGTAATTCAATTAAACAAAAGAAAATTGGTCCAATTGCAGAATCTGCAAAATAACTACAATCGTAATTACAAAAATCTCATGAAAGTGATTTTAGTTTCTGTTATTAATTGATCGGTAACCCGAAACAAAAATGGATCGATAGCCGGAAAATTGCAAAAGTTTTAATCGGAAAAACCAAATGACTGTGGGAAAAGTGCAGTTGTCGTTGAATCAGTATATTTCAATATTCAGATGACATAAATTTACTTCATCGCTCAAACGTTGATCATAGATGCGCAGATCTTTTTATAATCACTTTCCTCCAGTGAGTTAATTGGAAACGTAACTCATTTCTGGACATCAGCTTAGGACGGTTTTAATCTATGGTGCCCGTTGATTTTGGAACGTTGTCTTGATAGTAAGTAGGGCAAAATTTCGTTGAATGTCTCATGACTTTTCAGGATTGATCTGTTTCTTTCTAATATTTTTTTATGACCAGGTATAATTGTGAAATAACACAAATTTGCAAGTTTAATGAAAAAATATTAGTGAACGATGTACAGAAACGAGGTTAAAGGATCTTTAGCCTGAGTCAATGTCAGCAATACAAGCCAGGAAGAGAGCTAACTATGGCAACTAAATATATGTCACTTCACTCCCAAATTAAATACGAGAACTTCGCTACATATGCATTTTCGACCTTGTATCATCTAATATTTCACACCACACTTGTATTTCATTCCTTTAATAGTGTCAATTTATTGTTATTTCCAGGAGACCGAAATTCTCAAAATTCATAAAATTTTAATCAACTTCACCCACCGCCACTAAAAGGCTGCTAATGCAGGCCATAAATCTCAACAATACTTGATTTCCAAGAGAGCAATGAAATAAATAAATACACATGCATTGAAATGGCATCAACGGAAACTCGGAAAAAATCCCAGATGGTTTTTTTTTCCAAGGCACGCCATAGAAAATTGATGCTTGTACGACAGTTAGCTGTAAGATATATTGGGTATTTACCTATTTTTCTTGGCGAGCTCTGAAGCATACGGAACGTCTGACTCATGTTCAGTAAAAAAGAATGCGTTAATTTATACCTTGTAAAGGGCCTGTCCGAGAGTCGTACGGGGACCTCTCGCATCCTAAGCGTTAATCATGCCACTAGATCAAAGGCCAAACTGGATAAAAAATAATTTAACAAATGACTTTACCTGCACCTTCGCTTATTTCGTTGTAGTTTAAAACGTAAATCTGTACTGAGTCGCCTACTGGTAAAGCCTCTTAAATTACACACACAGAGCTAAATTCCCCCGCCAATCCGTGATAGCCGATAGCCTTCGTCGGAGCGAATAGATTCGCTCCGACGAAGGGCTAACTCTCGAAACGTCAGCTCTTGAATCTCTTTACGGTGGCCAATTGACATTATCAACCCAGTTGATAAAACCAAACTAGATTAAATTACGTTAAATTCACCTTACGCTGGCATGAAGGGCCTGTTGGTCTAGTGGCATGATTCTCGCTTTGGGTGCGAGAGGTCCCGGGTTCGACTCCCGGACAGGCCCAGAATTTCCTCTTTTTGCGGAGAACCAGGAGCTGTTGTCAGGCGATCATGAGCTCATGGCCCAACAATGCTTTCCCAATTAAGCGCGAAACTGGTGTCACGTTATTTTAAAGTTGCGACATGCGGACAGAAAGGCGTCACATCCTTATGAATGTAAATAACATAAACTTCTTTTTTTTTATTTTTGCTGCCGAGGTTACAAGGCAGCCATTCTAATAATTTTTCATTGAGACACGCGGATTTCTGGATTTTTCTGGACTTTTCTGGACTTAACCCTGTTAGCACGGTTACTTGAACGAAATACGCATTCGTAACGGTCCAAACAGAACAAATACAGTAATCGAGGAGCGATATTTAACGTAAATTAACGTGGCAGTCACAGAGGTCGGAGCCCCTCGTTTTTGACTGTGAGAAGGATTTGTACAGTCTGTATAAGTTGAAAAATATTAATTAAAATAAGTGACAGGTCAACAATAAAAGCTGTACTTAACTTGCCCATGAAGCGATTTTTTTCTGTATAATTAAAAATACTATTTGAAATACACAATTACAAAGTTTTAAGAATTCAACGATAGATTGTCGATTTTACAAGCATTGAAAGTTGGCTATTTTGACTTCAAAAATGTCCAAAGGACTGGGTCCGAATTTATTACGAAAATTCAACGCGTAACGCCGTTACAGCTTGTTTGTTCGTCTTCTACATGGTCTACTGTCATTGTTTTCAGAAACTTTCTCGAGAGAAGGCATTTTTATCTGAATCGTGTAGTTTTCGGAATTATCGAAGAGGTCTGAAGAAGATATTTTGGAGGTCAAGATGCTGTGCAGCAAAAATAGACACGAAACTGCGCTCTCTTGGCGTAGCGCCCTGGAGGAAACCATACCGGCACAATAACTTTTCCATGTACCGTCATTCACACCAAAGATCCTCTTTAGCCAGGTTAATCTTAAAGATTTTATCATAGTTTCGAAGGCAATCATTTTTAACCCACCTTTTTCGTATTCGTTTATTACTGATAAGCGGGTTACTTTATCGACGCCTTTCCATAGAAATTTATATAACAGTTGATTCAGTTGTTTAATAGATTCCTTGGGAGTGGGTAACAGTGACGATACATAAACAAACTTTGGGATAATCAAAGATTTTATTATAGTCACCTTTCCATACAAGGAAAGACCTCTCGAAGACCAAATATTTATAAGTTTCTTTATAGTATCAAGTTTTTCAATAAAATTCTTTTCGTGAAGTAATTTTAGATCATAAGAATAGTAAACACCCAGGGCTTTGATTGGTTCATTGGGCCATTTAATTCCAAAAGGTTTTGTTTTATTTTCTCTAGAGGATCCAATCCACATTCCTTCCGTTTTGGTGGGATTAATGGCTAAACCTGACAATTTTTTAAAATCATCAAGTAACTTGAAAAGAATGAGAGCGGAATTGATATCAGAAAGGACTGCCGTTGTATCATCCGCATATTGTAGGAGTTTTGTTTCATCCCCTCCGATGGTAATCCCTTTTATCGCTATGTTTTGGCGAACCGCTAAAGCTAAGGTTTCAACAGCTACTACTTGCCTGACTCCTCGTTCGAGTATTTTAGTATTTTTAGACAAAAAGGGGACAACGTGCTCCTGTTTCGTTTGTAACTTTCTGACCCCAAAATGCAACCGGTCTAGATGCCGGTCGTTGCCGGTCTGGATGGGAAAATCTAGACCGCGGTCAACATCGAATTTAGCCAATCAAATTCGTGAATTCGCTATTTTCCAGTCCACGTGAGACACGGCCATGTAAAGGCCATTTTCACATACAAAACGATAAAAGGTCATAAAGAGTGGTAAAAGTCATACGGAGAACAAAAAAATCCCGGTGCATTGCTTTGCCTACCCGTCAAGATAGCTTCGGTTGCCTCATAAGCCAGAAAAAAAATAAGAGTTAATGGTCATTCTCAAACAAAAAATAAAAGGAAAAAGGGAACATGGTAGTTTTGGAAAAATAAATGGAAAAGTAAAAAAAAAGTATCAATGTGTTTCCGGCCGGGCTCGAACCGGCGACCTTCCGCGTGTTAGGCGGACGTGATAACCACTACACTACGGAAACAACAGCTACTAAATAATGGTTTATTTTATTTTTATATACATTTGCCCAACCAAGCCGTTGTATGTACCACGTGATAGTCGTGTTAGGCTCGATTACCAGCCGCTGTTCGGGAACCGGAGCCCGCGCTCCTCCCCGAACTCACGGCTGGACGCGAGAGAATGCCATTGTTGATTTCCGCCAATCAGGAGGTCGCCTGCTCAAATCGAGCAGGCTACGAAGGCCGCATAAATTATTTCTTCAAAGTAGATTTTCAGAATGACGGATGCGAAGGAGTGATTTGGTTTGGCGTGTGATCGTATTTTGAAGCGCTTTAAAGTCGAGAAAATGAAAGATCCACAGAGAAATATAACAAGATGAGATTTCTGTTTGATACTTTTAGTATTTGTGGTTGGTTTTAGACCGTAGCCCATGGTGATCGTTTTTGGCAATTCCACACTTTTCCTCCCCGACTCGTACCTAGTAACATTTGCTTGAAATATTAAAAGAACAATTTAGCTATCACGTTGTTTGAATCGATAACCGAAGAAAGGCTTTTTGCGGCCTTCACTCTTCCTTGATCTGCTGCATGGCGAAGAGATTTTGTTCGACGCGACAACGCTGGGCGCTTTTCTATTATTCGTTTCAAACTTTTCCTTCGACTGGCGATGAATAGTTTTTGTATCTTCTCGGAGCTTTTCAAAGAGCTTTGACTTTTCGATGGCAACATCGAAATAAGAGCAAGAACAAGTTGCTGGTATTGGCGCGTGTGTACATTTAGGCTTGCTTTTCGAGTCCTAATTCACATCCGGTGACATCTGAGAATGCATTAATTATTTGTTTTTCAAATACGTCACAGACATGGATGGCCGCTCACGCGTCCAGCCGTCTCTTCTCGGGGAGGAACGAAGACCGGACTCGAGAGAGCGGCGGAAATCGAGCCTATAGTCGTGTCCAATGAAAATCTTCTATTCTAGCAGCAGGTAAATGATGGCGGACAAGAACTGGTGTTGCGCGGCTGCTAATAAGAGGGGATTCTGTGATCAGCTTTCATTATCGTTGCAAAGCAAAGCAAAATAGTTCATAGGAAATGCTATTTTGCCATTGCATTCAAACATTTCAAGGTAGGTAGAAAAGCATAAGGTAAGGGTGGTAAGGAAAGAGGTAAACTTTACTTATCGACATATCGCAGATGAACCGAGGCTCGCAGATGGGCCAGTTCAAAAGTAAAACGGCTGAAGTAAAATGTCACATTCGCATTTAAACGAGCTTTCGCTCATATGCGATATGTGCGTAAATAAAATTACTTACTTATACACATACCCTGTTCGAAAGTCTTGAAGTCATTCCTAGGACGACTCCTAAATATCCATACCATGTTTAGGAGAGACTCACTTGAATTATATGCCTAGTTTAGGACGGGTGACATACCATACCCTATCCAGCCACCCATCCCTGTATAGCCCAACCACCCTTGGAGTTTAAAAAGTTGAAAGCTTCATGCTGATTGTTACTGCTACTGTTTGTTTCTTTTTAGGCAATAAGGAGATTTCAACGTGTAAAAGTACAATGAGATGAATTTATCGGCAAGTCTCGTGGCTTGAAGCATAGTATTGTGAGGAGGTTAGGCAACTAATGTAAGCCTGCCAAAGGAAATATTTGTATGGATAGCCCAGGGTATCTAATCAAACAACAATCAAGTAAAAATCAATCGAACTTAGCTAAACGATTGGTGTTGGAATGCGATTGGTGATAAAACATGCAATTTGCTGTTAGTCTGATTATCAAACCAATCAAACACAGTCACAAAATTGAGTGCAATCAAATGTATTCACACCTGATTAATGTTCGATTGAGTTTGACTACTGACTGTTAAGTCCAACATTATATTTTGTTGGATTGACAAGACTTTATTGTAGTGTTCTCCAAATCAACTAGTAACAGGTAAAATTTACCTTTTGTAGCACAACAATGAGAAAGGGAACTGCAGTGATTCATGACAAAAATGAAACTAAAAGTGAAAGATGTACATCCATAGCTCACATATGAATTACATCAAAAACATTACGTCAAAAGTGAAACTACACCGATTTTACAAGTAGTATGTCATGTAGGCAACATCAAATATCCCTGGAAATATACCACTGGAGAGACAATATTCAGTTTATCTTGGGTGGTGTAGATGAGGGACTGTAAGGCTGGAGTAATACTCTCGTGAAATAAAATGAGGCATAAGAATCGATTCACAGGAGTTTCTTTACCAGTCTGAAACGTTGAATTATTGATGAATTTTTCAGAAAGTTAGAACAAGCAACATTAATTGAAAATGGTCATCGGGACGGCATAATATCAAGTTTTGAACTTTGCCTTGTCGTAGTACAATTCTGCAAATGTTGCATGGGAATTTCTGTAATTTACAGTAGTATTTATGATGAGTAACCTAATTAATACCTTGTTTGACAACATTATTGCAATTAACTGTATAATTTTTTAAAATTTATTTTTATGTTATATTTATTTGTTTTTTTTGATATATATTTTTTTGTATCTCATTTTTGTAAAGTAATAGATGTAACTTTTGTATTTAGTTAAAAAGTCATTGCTGTAAATATTTAATGTGAGTGCTATGAATAAAACTAAAACAATGTATTTTTCTCTGAAGGGGAAGGGGATGGGTGGGTTAAAATAGGGGGGATGGTATATTAAAGAGTCTGCAATTGTATACATAAATTTAACACTTTCAGTACTTTCTTTAAGCATAGGTGTATGAGGTGTGTGTGGGGGGAGGGAAGGGTGTAGCTGCACCCCTTTCCAGTTTAGAAAAATTTCGACTTTTCTTCTTCGACTTTTTGCTCAGGATTCAGGATTCAGGATTCGGGTGACAGCAGTTACAATTTTTGGGCGGTTGTATATCAGTTTGATGCTAACACATTCAGAAATTGTGTAATTTTTTCGGGCAGGGAGGTTACAGCTTACCTCCCCCCCCCCCCTTCCTAAAGGTACCGATATGCCTATATCTTTAAAGATTGTCATTCAGCCAAAATACAAAGAAACACGGGCTTCATGGTCTTTGGGAGAAATTAATAAATTCAGGATAAATGTCTGAACAGAATTGCTGGAACTAGTAAGTCTAGCAAATTACTGGGAACCAGAAGAGGCAGGAGTTTACTGGTACAAGATTACAAAGGTTGTTGACCAAACAGAGTGTGCATAGTATCTTTTTTTAGTATTTTTTTTTTGATAAGTGGTTGCATTTTTTTTATTCTTAGATTGATTTGTTTCTGTGCTATCATAAAAAAACTTGCTTACATTCTTATACAGCAATCGTCGAAAAACAAAACAATTAAATCATGCCAAATACAAAAAGCTTTGAAAATAATCCTCTGTGATTGATCCTCTAATTGACCCTTCCAACACTGCCAACTTAAAAAGCAGCATTCTCTACCAATTTGGCAATCATGATTTATCCAGTGAACAATAACGTACGCCAAGCGGACCTATAACTGCTTTGAGCCATGGTTGGATTCATGTATGATTCCTGACATGACCATACTTCATGGCTCGTGAAGCAATTGATAGCTGTACATGCAGATCATGCTCGTTAAGACAGGTAACACCGAGATAAAACAATTCGTCTTCTTCTCACTACTTCCGTTACAAAAATCTTGTTTACAACAGTGAAGACTGCATTCATTTAATTCTAAACTATTGCACGTCAGTTGATTGGAGCATTCGTGGGAAGTTTCACATCCCCGCGCAAAAGCCTCTCCATTGCCGCTGGCGTACAGTTTGGCGCAGTTATCAAGATTGGACGCACAAGTTCCTCTTTTGAGATTCTTATCACAGTCTTCCCAAGAAGCTTGACTTGTACACGAGTAACACTCCAAAGCTTGACCTGAAAGTAATCAATAGCACAGATACATGTACATGTCGCTATTTACCCAAGAACGTATTAACCATGAAGGTTATGCAGGTTATCTTTTGGTTCCTTTGTAATGCAGGATTTTTTCTTAATTTTTTGCTTTGCAGGAAATTTGTCTTTGCTTTTTGCTCCCCTCCCCTCCCCTCTTCACTTTTTTAATGATGCATCTCTAAAGAACACTAGGCGACAAGTTGCTTCAATAACTCGCCTCGTGTTCCTTTTAATTTTTTGTAAAGATCTTTGCGATCAGTAGAACGAATTGAAACAAGAACTTGTTTTGGAAGCTGCAGTACACACGGAGCGACTTATCCCAGATACCTGTCGCTGCGACTTGTACGCATGCTCGTCGCCTAACATCCCCAGTATAAAAAATCTCTCTAGTAACACGGTGCTACTTCTGTAAATCCCTCGGGTCTGTAAAGTCCATTACGTCCTGGTTTATACAGCTTCATCAAATAAATTGTTGTGTTTACTCTTCTGTTCAACGCGCTAACTCCCGCACTGAAGGCTTATTCATTCAACCGTAGAAATGAATAGTGAGGCAGTTTTTATTGTCATTTAGCAATCGACACAAAGATGATTAACACCTTTATACCAATGAACTTACCCGTATATAAAAAAGCCAACAGAAATGACGATGAAACAATTACAGCAGAATTCATGAGTCAAAGCCGAGAGTAAAGCTTAGAGAGGCAAAGTTAGAGAAATGTGACAGTTATGAGTACAAGTTGTACAGAGCATTCGTAATAACAAGATGCAGAGGGTTCTTCAAGATAATTCCTCAAGGATGCAACATAACCTTCCCGGAAAACTTACACTTCTTTCTCATCTGATATCCTTAATGTTTCTCACTTAACAAGGTTGAAACAATTTGTCTTGGGGGCAATACTGTGGCAATGTACACAAAGGCAATCTTTTGATGATTTCAGAATGCAATCTCCTATTATGCTGCGACGCACAACGGAACAATAGTGCGAGCATTAATGAACCCATTAAAGGTTTGTTAATACCTTTATAGTACTAGTACTGTTGAGATTTATTAGCTCAGGGACAATAAGACATTTTTCTCAGTGGACAGTCATTGTACTAGGTATAAAACAATGCGAAGAATCCATGAATTTATATGCCACAAAATGCTCGCCAAAAAGCTTCAGAATTTGCTTGCTTTGTTTGAACAGCACGACAACTTGGCGGTAGAAGTTAATTGATGTGCATTCATGAGTGAAGGGCACATTATCAAGAACTGCTGGGTGCTTTCAACCTCGTTTTCGGGGGTCTACTCAGCTTTCGGAATGAACGCGGAGTGAGTAGGCCCTGGAAGGAACGGGAAGGAAGGAAGAAAGAAAGAAAGTGAGGTAGACAGACTGGACAGACAGACAGACAGTCAGATGGACAGACAGACAGACAGACAGACAGGCAGATGGACAGACAGACGGGCTTCAAGCCAGTCACAGACAGCTGGACGAATTGTTGGTACATATTGACTGATCACTTTAATTCACATTGACGATAAAGCTGACAGTTCAGCTCACATATTTCACATTCATGTTTTTTCATTGTTTTTTTCATTTTTCTTACACTTTGACATCACTAGCACAACAAGACCAATTATTACAATACGGATTACGTAATAGTATTCGAAACAATATAATTAGTACTAACATTTGTGAGAAAACGAGAAAATCAAGGAAAAAAACTAAAACGAAAACGAAAGACAAATAACAATATAATAATAATAATAATAATAATAATAATAATAATAATAATAATAATAATAACAACAACTTTATTTAAGTGTCAATATATTTAGCACCACTGTGCTAATTGGGGACACTGTAAACACGTAAACAAATATTGTAAATGAAACAGAAAGTTGTTAAAAATCCCAACTGGCAGGAGGCAGGAAGTTGGCTATTTACAAAGCGTGGAGGAGTTGAAATCGGGACCACAGAAGACAAATCCGTTTTAGTGGCAGCGAGGAGGACTCGAACCCGGGACCACCGGATTACAAGTCCAGCGCCCTCACCACTAGGCCACGCTCGCCTCCAACATGTTGCTATTAGGGACCTTCAGATCGGAGTACAAGTACGAGATTGAGAACGAGTACGACTTTTCAAACCGAGTTCTCGTGCCTATGCTTTAACATTTTACAGCAATCTTGCACCGACAGTCTCCTTTTCAACTGGTTAGCAACTGGGAAGAGTGAGGCTTCTGGGACCGTAACTGGATTGAAATTCCAAAGTCGTACTCGTACTTGATCTCGTACTGGAACTCCGATCTGAAGGTCCCAATTAATAGTAACAGTAACAACGAAAGAAGCCTTCTATCTTAGAACATTCCTAACTTGATACAAAAGTAATCGTTATCATTATCTGGAGAACCACTTCGGTGATTGCAGCTTCCTGTTGAAATATTATTATTATTATCTCTAACCTATCTTATCTAATTATTGAAGGCGTATATAAAGAATGTTGATGTATCGATTATCTAATATTGATCTCACGAGAAAACCAGTTCATTATTTTAAACATCACAGTTATAACAAAACTTTGCCTTATCAGCAGGGCGGGCCGTGTCATCATATTTAAAATAACTCTTATTACTAACCAAGGCTGCCTTATCTCGCTTGCTTATATATGTACTCACTGATCGTGAAAAGAACGTCTCGGACTTTAATTTTACGACAGGTACTTACTTTTAGAAGTGACTCATTGCAATCGATTTGTGTTCAGCTTAAAAACGATGAAAAACTAGCATAGATAGTAAGGTTAAACTGTATATGTTCTTAATGATAGCTGCACCTGCAAAAACAGATTGAAGGAGTATCAGTTGTTGTCCAAGTCTAGCTAAAAGTCTGTGGAACCTTTTCTAGACTGAAGGTGTTCCTTTTCTATAAAATATGGGAGTATCGAAGTACGAAATGTAACGTAATGTTATACCACATTAATGCTAGTTTTAAATAATGTTCACTGTCAATTTCATAGAAGGTATTACTTTATTACAGGTTGCAGTTGATAAAACTAAACTGATTGCAAGGCTAGCACTACGGCAAAAGGGCAAAATTTATTGGCCAATATTTCAAATAGCAGAGCTAGTCTTCTTCAGGGCCAGTGCTAATACAAGGGAAATAATGGCTCTAAAATTTGAATCAAGATATGTACAATAGCAGTTAATGCTTAACTAATAAAAGTGAAAAGTATTGGCCAATAAATTTTGTCCTTTTGCCGTAGTACCAGCCTTGAAATCAATTTGGTTTTATAACACTTAGAGTGACGTCTGGTACGAGCATCATCTTTATAAAGAGATCTGGTAAGAACAAGCCAAGTAGTTTTATTCTTTATAATTTGGTTTTATCAACTGGGTTAATAATGTGAATTGGCCACCGTAAAGAGATTCAAGAGCTGACGTTTCGAGAGTTAGGCCTTCGTCGGATGCGTGGTCTCCTGTATCCAAACGTTCATTGTAGTTTATATAAGGAGCAGTATTTGATAATCACAACATTGTCGTTGCTGTAAAATGGATTTGGTTCGTAGGGTGCCAGTGTATAGTTTTTAAAGAGTTGTAGCCTGGCCAACCGGCTGCAATTCATACGGGGTGCGGGGGACGGGGGTGTAGGGGGGGCGGTGAGATGTGCATACCATACCAGTTCTAAAATTGCTTTCCTCTTAACAATTTGGTGATTTTATGTTTATTTCGACAGCTCCTAAATTTTAACATTTCATAACAAGGAATCGGCTAGCCAAAGAGGTTTCACTGATATACACAATGTTACAAATTTCTTTGTGTTTCAACGTGAAAATGGTTCAGCCTGAATTTTTTCAATTGTACATTTTAAAAATATGAACAAGCTGAAAAAGCCTCGACCTGGGGGTCTATAATTATATAGACTATAGCTAGACCTTTGGTTCGTGTGAGAATCGAGCGAGCAACATGCAGTAACTCTTCCAATTCACTGAGTCGTCCTTTCTAGAGAACATCGTGCCAAACATGATTATGTCTAGCAGGTGCCTTAACTCCAATATTACGAATTGCATTGATTTTAGGACTCAACGGACGTGATGCGCGCAAGACTCGTCGTGCCGTATTCCACCTTCAAACTGCGAAAAACCTGGCAAAACAAATTAACATACCTGACTTGACACGTGTAGCGAAGTATGTAGCTCGAAATCCTGACTTTAAGCTGCCGTCGTCGTGAGTACGAATATAGCTGTCGGACTTAAAACGCACAAACATCTCTCGTCCGCTGGAAAAGACGTTTGGAGGAGGTGCGGTAGAACCGCAGTATCGATTGAGCAATGGACTACTTCCATGTAGTCCATCTCGGATTTCCAAGAAGTCAGTACAGTTTGGATCAAAGTTGAGTGGTGCTAGGAACACAAAACTAACTCTGTACTCTTTAGGAACGCGGATTCTCCAGATACACTCCATGTTGCCGGGATAATCTAAAGCAAATCGTGGGCTGTTAATATAACCGCGATGAGCCATGAGCGTCTTATTCCAAGGGCACTCGTCTGGAAAATAATGAAAGGACCTGTCGTATTATTTTTCGAAATAAAATATTTTATCATTACTGTGGCATACCTTCAAGGGCGTATACAGCCAGGGGTGGGTGGGGGGGGGGGGGTTCCTGGGATGCCCGTGATCCCCCCTCTTTGTGAGACAATCTTTTAAGTAAACAAGTGAAACACACTGTGGATGCTCACATGACAGACAGGTGAGCACAGTGGGTGTGACCCCCCTTTGAAAGTCCTGGCTTCGCCTATGGGACAACTAAATAATTTGTGATTGGCTAAACGATAAGTACCAATTTTGTTGAAAATATTATTATTTTTTGAACTATTTCTTGAATGTGTATAGCAATCGGGAAAGACGGAGCTATTGAATGTATATTATAGGATTGCACAAAGGCCTTTGATTTTCGTTTGGGCATTTTCCCCATAAGTTAGGCTGCCGAATCTCTTAGAAGTAGTGCAGTATTTCCAAATTTTGACAGGTTTATTTTAGTAATGCTGAACACCACCCATCGTATTTAAGACCCATTTAAGAATTCAGAGCTACGTCGAAAAGTAATCTTCATTTTGTTCGTTTTGCTGTCGGTACATGCGATGAAAATTATGTTAGCGCTGGGTCAATGATGACCAGCAGTGTATGACTAACACAGCTAGTCTCTATCAATACCCGGCTGCTGAGGGCAGCACTTCCTGCAGCAGAAATGTCGGTTTTTTTATTTTATTTTATAGTCACAATGTATTCTCAGTTGCATTAGTTCAAGGTGCCACCATCATAAAAACCCATAAGAATGGACAGAGTAGGTTGCTTCCGTCCTTCAGAAGAAAAAGAGAAGAGAATAAAATTATAAAAAACGAGCTGACCTTTCTTAGATACAGTGATATCAGGGTTTTGGGGAATACGGTATACTGGGGCATTTTAAATTGAGCATATATATGGTATTTTTTCACAGCTGATATATGGGTATATGGTATATTCTGGTAGAAACGCAATTAGATGTTTAGTTGAAAGTTCAAAATCTGCTTGTTTTGTCCTTAATCTAGAGCGTGTACCTCTCCTTCAGTGTTTCAATGTTGGGTACATCGAGGCGTTATTTTTTAGGTATATCACTAACCTCCCACCCCACCCCCCTGGCCGACCCTGAGATATAGATACATTGAGATACAGATAATGTATAAAGGTATACGTATTGTGCTCAAAAACTTAGTCTATGCTGACCTGCAAGGGGACTGATAGCTTTGTATGTTGCAAGAAATCCCTTGTTCGAAAGCTTGTTGGTTACGAAACGGAGCCAGACATCGCTTCCGCTAACGTAAATAGGTGATGGCGGAATGCGCCCACAAAATTTCCCGATGAAGTTTCCTGAAGAAGTAGTTCCACTAGCTCGGACCTCCAGAAAGTCACATGCACAGCTCGTGTTGCATCCGTGAATGTGGAAGTCAGCCTTATTGAATGAGAGGAGCACGTGATAATCACGTGGCACTGTTATGATCCAGGAGCACTCGCGATCAAACTCGTAGTTGTTTGGAAAGTTTGGACTCATCAGTGATCCTGACAAGCCTGTTAGACTCCTGTTTGTAGGACAGGGACCTGGTGGAGGTTAACAAAGAGGGGTGTTCATGATCAGACGCAGCAAAATGACTAAAATGCGCCGCGCAGAGACCGTCTTATAGAGTTATCCGGTAAGAGGGAGTAAACTACAAACAATGAAGAACATTCTAAAGATGATTACAACATAGCTAGCAGAGCCGCCCAATTAAATTCAGTATTCGCAAGCATGCTCCATTTAAACAAGGACTTTTGCCGTGTTTACATAGCCTCATCTAAACACGAGGGGGTTTGGGAGAATTCGAGACAGGTATGCAAACCCGAGACGTAATCAAGGGTTTGCATAACTTTCGAGAATTCTCCCTAAACCCCGAGTGTTAATATGAGGCTATGTAAACACGGAAAAAAGTCCTCTATTGCTAGCTATTATAGAATATGTACGCACGAAACTTAAACGTCACAACCGTGTTTCCATACTCTCATCTAAACACACCTATCAACCAATGAGAGCAGGCGTAGTATCTCAGTTATTTTATTAAATCCAATGGAGCACGTTGTCAACGTGAAGAACTTGCTTTTCCATATTTTTTCCTCTGGCGTGGGTGTTTTGGTGTACATTTCAACCGGCAATGCTACCCGGGCGATGTAGCAGCTTTCCTAACATATAATGTGATTGGTTTGATACCCTAGCCCTAAACAAAAGACTCAACAATTGAGACAATAACTTTGTCTTGAAAACAATAGAAGCTGCATAAAATAACAAACAAAAGTAGTTTTGGATAGCTGCTAGACTAAGATAAGATAAGATAAGAACTTTATTAACGTGTCGAGGTCGCTAGCATACAGTGTATACTAATAATACAGTGTATACTAAAACAACTGGTTCATGCTTTAAGCTGTGCATCATCGAGTTACGGTGCGAGTTTGGAGCGCACTCAAGAAAAGCCGCGCTTCTTTCGTTCTCTCCAAACTTCCCTAGTGCACCATAACTCGATCGAGCACGCTGAAGAATGAACCAATTGTTAATTTAGCTAATTGTTTAAGGGTAATAACGCAAATGCGGCATTCCAGTTAGCTTTTAGACGATTTAAGTATACAGAAGATTTACTTTCTCTCTAAAATAATGCATTTAAACGGGGAAAACAGTCTAAAAATACAAATGCGACTACAACACTGATCCCGAATTGTTTAGGGTGCTATTGATGTTTCTACATGTTGTATGTTGTAATAAGGCGGCCGGCGAACATTCTTTGTTCTCAACAGCCAATAAAAAAAATTCGAATTTTTTTGAAAATCGTATGTCCCCAGAGCCCTTCGTTTTTCGTGCCAAGGCCCTGTCGGCTAAGATAAATGAAAAGGGCTATGGGGACGAGAATGGCTATTCCACTGTTTCAGAGTCATGCCTGGAAACTAGCCAAGCTACAGGCATTAGCGTTCGATCAGCGCTTCTAAGCTCTTAATTCTTTAATTTATTAATTTCCAGAAAAGATATATATATTATAAGAGGCGTTTTTCGTTTATGAGAGTCCACTTCTTGCAAAAAAAGTGGCAGATTGCTGGTCAGTTGACATGTTGAGGCATTCCTTCATTTTTTGTTGTTTCATATATATTCATCACCGATCATTTCATGATTATGGGATTTACCTTCGTCGAGTCCCACGACCTCATAAACGGCGATGAAATCAAGGTAGTTATTCTTTGGTAGCGTCATATCGACCATCATATGGTGTCCTCGTGTGTATATCACAGTGTTGGATTTTGCATAACAGAATCGCTCAAGAACATCTGACGCAGAAGATTTTCCGTCAAAGATAACGACTTCACTCTGAGAACATGGTACAATACCGCTGACGTTATAAAAAAGCAGCGTAAACTTCAGGCGATGTTTAGACGGTGCAACGATGCGCCACAGACATCTGCTCACGTTCATTGATTCCCTTGGTTGAGGACTTGCTATCACGCCGCGTTCTGTTACCATGGAGATGTTGGCGTTAGAAGGTGTGCATTCTGAAAAGTCAGAACAATAATGCTACAAATATTATTTCCACGACGAAGAGAGTCTTACATCTTTTATTATCCGGCGCAGGGTTTTCCATTCCACAAATTCAGTGTTCTGACCAATGCAGACTATTTTGTCACAAAATCTTTGAAAATAGAATTGTTAAGGATCGAAAATGTTCTCATGAAACTTCGGGTAAAGTATCAGCTGGAGCCATACGCATATTGCTCCCGTTATGATAAAGTTAGTTGTTATGAAGAAGTATCATGCATGCATGGGATTGCGGGTGATTAAAAAATCTGACCATTGACTGAAACTTGGTTTTAATTGCGACGCTAGAATATTAAAAAGTATTGCTAAGATAAGTGTCTCCAATCAGTACATAAACTGAGTTAGAATGAGTCACACCTTGAAAATCTTGGCGTGATGTTTTTTTCAAGTTCTCGCATTTTTTGTTTCCAAAATGTGCTACACGAACAAATCTTCTTTCAATATTTAGTTGTTTCCTCCTTTATTTGTGCTCTAGTAGTATTTTCAAATTGTAACTAAGTAAAAGTATTGTATTACAGGACAATTTGACCAAGCTAGGTCAAAATGCCCATGGTACTTCCCTTGAATCCGATATTTGTACCTTTGTATAATTTGTGACGCCTGAAATCGCCTGTTCACATTATTTGTTGCGTGGTTCAAGGTAAAATCTTAGCTCCATGCATTCGCTTACCTTGTATTCCATAATCACCTGTTCCGGGTGCGTCGGAGTTGGGACAAGCTCCGACAAACACAGCAGCAGAGTGGACCCTAGGGTCTCTCTTGAGGTAGTGCTCTATCACGTCTACACTGACATTCTTGCTCAAGTCAGTTTTCCAGTGAAACATGACTACTGCACTAAATAGACAGCCATCAAACTTGCTATTAAAGGTTCCACCAAGAGTAATCTTATCTGGCTTACTGAAGATTGCTATTTTGACATCAGTATCCTCCTCGTGCTTTTCCACCCCATTATCAGCCCTGTAGGTAATTATCTTTCCATATCTTTTAACCTCTATGCTGTGTCTTTGCCCATCGCATAACGTTTTGTTGCCAGGAAGTGAGATGTGTGCCTCGAAATGACCATCACCATGTTTGTAATAAAAAATGACTTTATTTTCTTCTAAATAAATTCTGAAAAAGTTATCGGTATCCCTGCTTGTCACCAGGATTAGATCTCCATGACAACTTGTGGATGAGAATTCAAGTCTAAATATAGCTCCAAGAAACGCCGAAGTCGTGTTGAATTGGTACTCTATGTAACTCGTCTGTGCTCTGAAAGTAACTCCGACATTATTCAAATCTGTATAAAACAATTACAAAGAAGAAACAAACCTGTTTTCAAAAATACACCACCGACATATCAGAAATGGAGTGGTAAAGCGATGACGTCACAAAAACTAAATTTATGAAATTATGGGATTTACCGAGATATCGTGAAAGCACATGATGAAGAATGCCTACTTGCCAAAAATCAGCTTTTTATTTCAAATTGGGTGTGAGATATTAGCCCTTTCATGCTTCAGTGACACCATACAAATCCTTGTAATTTTTTCTCTGTTCTAAACCGTTAAGAACAGAGACAAAATTACAAGGATTTGTATGGGGTCACTGAAGCATAAAAGGGCCAATTTTGGCAAGAGGGCATTCTTCATCATGTACTTTCTGAAGATCTTAATGAATCCCATAATTTCAAAAATTTAAATATTTGTGACGTCACACTTTACCACTACATTATCATTCAACGTTAGGTTGCCCATATCTGGTCAGGAAGCGATTGCAAATAATTGTCACATTGTCCAAATATAGTCATGGAGTGATTGTTGGAGTGATTGTCACATTACATCTGACAGATATTCTGAACATCACCAGCGTGGCATGAATGGTGAATGTTTTTGGCGAATACAATAATTTCAAGGAAAAACATCACTGTGGAACACCTGTCATGAATTTACGTTTTTCGTCTAATTTGTTCTTCACTAAGAACCACAAGCGTCGGGAGGCATACATTTACTGTAATTAGAGTTACCCTCATTAAACAAAGTTTTTTGCTACAATAATTAAAAAAGTCGCCGTTTGGTTGAAATCTTTGTTGATTAGTCCATTTTGAACAAGACAAATTAGTTCTCAGAAAGAAAATTTAAAACACATTCATCAGAGACAAAGAGTTACTCGCCATACTTACAAAAGGAGAGAGCTTGCCTTGAACAATGCAGAGCTAAACAAACAAAAAAAAAGAGACGTTAAAATTTTTTGATTAATTAGAAGAAGCAATAATTAATTGTGTTTTACTTTTTGTTCCACTACAGAGGTCGAAAAACCGTTTTGAAATCACTAGGAACATGACGTTTAGAATCACCCTGAAAGCGTCGTCTATATAGCGTAGTTTTGCGTTTGCATATCGTGGTTGTAAAGTGGAAACAAAATTCATTAAATATACACGAAAAATATGTACTGAAATTAACAGTCAAAACAATGTTTCGAGTTAATATTGATGGCCATTTCACTAAAAATGACCGCACGAGTTTACTTCAAAGCCATCTGCTTTGTCTAATATTAAATCTTAAGTTTGATTTGTTTTCCCTTTTTTAGTTTAGAGCCTTAAATTTTTGTCTGCAGTTATTTATAAGTTTAGGTTAATAGTCAGTGTGGTGAAGCTGGTAGAAATATATTCTTAATTTTCATGGCGTGGCTTTTTGGTTATTAATTAGGACAAACATATTATCTCTGCTTCGGCAAGGCTTAAATGTTTCTGCTGGCGCGATTTGCTGTAATCTTCGCCAACTACTACTTTTTTATGATTATGTGAATTTGCGAAGGAAATTCCCTTTGTTTTAAACGCATTTTGCAGAAATTCATCATCACTTTAATACCTCAAAAGAAAAAGCTTATATTCTTTTTAAGTCAAGTTTAGTTTTCAATTATTCATAATAATTCAAATTTGCTGTGAGTGACTTCTTCGTTTCCAATAGAAAAAAAAAGAGAAAAGGAGTAATTAACAAGAATCCACTTTTGTTCAATGCAAATTAAAACTGCAAGCATCTAAATTGTCCCCTGTCTCAAAAAAGTACAGGGAAATTATGAATCAAAGTTTAGCATTATTTTAAAATTCGTCTGTCTTCTTGATATTTAAATTTCGCCTTCCAGTTCCTTCTTACGATTAACAAATCACTCACCCGCCAAAGAGATTGCAAGTTGGCACCAAAAAATTGCTTTCACCATCGTGAATCCATATTCTCATCTGTAAGTTACGCGAAATTCACACATTGAAGATACAGCAATTCAAATTCGCGTGCTTTTTATAATATATGAAAAAAGAAGGTATGTGCGCAATAAAGTGATTGACAAATGTCCTTAGGCGTCAGGGAAATGCTTCCAGCTGACATAAAAGTTTGCCAGATCTAAAAAAACAAGAATGTTACATTATTTATATATAAGATTGCGACCGTGTTACTAGCTCGTACACTGATGGCCTACATTTATCAAATGAACGCTCCAAATTTATTTAGGGAATAAACGAATCTCCTCGTTTTAATCTCTTGATATTCCTAGCTAGTGTTTTGACCTATTTTCAGCTTCCACGCCGCAATAATGTTTTTTTTTTCAAATTACAATTTTGCTTTATTGTAATTAATTATACATGCTATATAAGCGCGAGTAAGTTTTCCCTTATTTATTTATCATGATAGCAAAATAGTTTTCATATCTCTTTAAACTCACGGCTATAACACCGCTGGACAGAAAATAATTCTAAAACCAAGCTTATGTTTCAGTTCTATGTTTTTCTTTGTACATATGTTTAAAAAGATGATATAAGCAGGCCAATGTTAAGCTCCAATTGTTCACACTAAATGGCACCTTGGTTATCTTGGGCATGCTAAAAAGCGAAAGATTAAAAGTGAGAAATAAAAAGATATCGATCAGAAACTTCCACCAAACTTTACATAGCCTCTGTGATAATCAGAATTTCATGCAAGGTTAACCTCAAGCCAGAGGAGCCACATCTGTCCACACACAGTGCACCTCACTGATTTGGCTCTTGTTTATTTCTCGTTTCGTAGATCAGCCGTTACGCTTTGGCATAGACCTGGATGGTACCTTTTCCCATATTCTTAGCAGAAACAAAACCTGCTAAACTCATTTGATTCAATCAAAGTACCGGCGCTGAAGAAGATAAATTCTTTTCCAGTATCTTCGGAACTTCAGTTAGGTAACATCAACATATGAACGGTTGCAGAGACAGCCAAAATGAGTCAAAGGCGACTTTCAAAGAAATACAACATGCACTCATGCTCTTTGCGATACTGGCTTTACCACGTACTGTACAAAAACCACCTAAACTGACATCATCAAGTTTCGAATCCATTGACCTTTTTCAGGCTTTGTTTGCGAATTTCTAACTTGAGCTTCATAATTTGCTGAGATATAACTGCGAAGAAACACGCTACATAAATATTAAGAGATATTTTGTCATGAACCTTGGGACGAAAAGAAAAACGTTGCTTATTTCATTAGTTATCTAACTCTTATTTTAAAATTCAATAACTGAATGCAAAACTTGAAAATGCACACAATACAAGGAATAATTTATTATTCGTGTAAAAGATAATTTCTGATACCTTATATTTATATGGACTCTCCGATTGAAAGCTTTTACATCTGAGCAATCAGGGGTACAAAAGCCTACCACAAACCTACGCGGGGAGTTCGTCTACTTTTAGCGTGTTATTAACATCATATCTATCACCTTTATCCAAACTTCTCAAACTCATTAATAATTCATCACGTTAAAACAAAGGAAATCAGAACCGTAACCGTGGTTTGGAAATGTGATCTTAATTAGCATAGATTTTTACGATTTTATTTCTTCGTTTTCACCGTAGTTTTAGTTTCGATTGAGAAGATATAACAAACACTCGAGACAGTGTTTCATCGGCTATCCAAACACCTCGAAGTTCATTAAAAATACTCCGCTGCGCGTCGTATTTTCAACTCTCTTCTCGGTGTTTGGATATCCCGATGAAACACTGTCTCTCGTGTTTGATCTATTACGTAACTATCGCTTTTGATCATGAGCGTGTCATTGTGTGACCTTTGCCTATTTTATAAAGTTTTCCAGGTTATACAATAAGGGATTCGTCCATATCGTTACACAAAGTAGTTTCCGCAAAGGAGGAGTCAATTGGATTTAGCTCAATCTGTGACGTCGATCGTTCTGATCCAGCAAAGCGTTGATTGTGGACTATCTTCAATAAGCACGTGACTAGTATTAAAAATAAAAAGAAGCTTGTACAGGCGATTCCAACAGCCATAGTTCTGGAGTGATCTGTGAAGAAAAATTAAGGAAATGAACGAACAAACCCACCAGCCAGCCAATGAAGGAATGAACTGAACGGATCACGCACGCACAAACGACGACAGGAAGGAGGTGGGGGGGGGGGGGGGGGGTGGAGACAAAGGAAGGAACGAAAGTAGGAAAGGCGGCATAAGCTGTGTTATAGTGTTTTAATTAAGGTGGCTTTACTGGCTTGCTGCAGTTTTGAGGCAGTAAATTATCCCAACTTTTAACTCTTTTCTAAAATGTTCACAACCAGTGGCTTGGATCGCATTGTTGTCGAAATCTACCTATATGGCCACACTTGACTCTAATTAAACATTCCTGTAGTATAAATTAAAAACTGCAAGTCAGATTTTTCGCAAAATAGGAAAATCTGATGTTTTGCCTATTTAAACAATAACTCAAAATCTGTCTTACAGATTTTAATTTTGTATTTCGCATGAATGTTAAGTCAGAGCCAATTACTAATTTCTGAAATTTTGAGGTGGGTCTTATGGGTAGATTTTGAGAAAAACGCCATTGATGGTTGCACGCTGTAAGAAATACAAATGTGAGAAAAATGTAACATTTCTGAACATTGTATAAAAGTTAAAAGTTGGGCTCCTTTACTTCCTCAAATCTCTAGTAGCCCCCTTAACAAAATTGGACTTTATTCGTACAACCATTCGTACAACCATTCTACTTGTTATCGTGTATCTTACCATAGTTTACAGGTTCAGTAAAAACCTGTCTTCGTACCTGGTTGGTACACTTTGTTGCTCTGTACATCAGCTCAAATCGGTTTAGCTGTAAGTCTCTTGTGGAGTTGTACTTATATGCTATCCATAATCTATTTCCTAAGGAACAAAGGGCTGCTGGTGGCTTCTCATTGCCGCAGAAAGTTCCGATTAGTTTACTTGAATATGCGGCAGGGCCATCTCTGATTTCTAGGAACGATCCCAAACAAGACGGAAAAACGAACGATTCGAGTGTGAGCCGCACATGGAAGCCTGCAGGAGCGAAAATTACCCATGTGCACTGTCTGCCAGAGCCACAGATGGCTGGGTTTTTTGAGCTGGTGATGAATCCAGAAGTTTCATTGGCGTGTAGAGTGACCGGCTTTTCTGTAGAAAGGGAACAGTTATCAAATGACGTGAACAGAAAGTGAGGTGTCGCAAATTTGGCAGAAAAAATAACATCATAAACTTGTAATAACTGAAATAAAGGCTAGAAATAAAACATCGTTTGGGGTTTGTTATTTATCTATCTTTACTGGCTTGAGTTAACAGGTAGAACATATGAGTTGTAGAACAAAGTATTGTTTGAAATGGGTGGACAAAGCATTGATGCAAAATCATCTCAGGTGTCATGCGTACACATTTTCTTGAACAAGGCCCTGGAATGGCCTTTTATATGTAATTTGCCTCGGGCCGTCTCCAACAACAACAACAACAATAATAATAATAATAATAATAATAATAATAATAATAACATATAACAATCTTTATACAGGGAGCTCACTTCACAAGGAGTGATATTCAGCGAGGCCACATTTCCAAAGAGATGAACAACATGCAAATTTTTTCCTTCATGGAACGTTTGGTTCTCTAATAGGAAAAATTGTGACTTGCTTACTTTTTCGTAATTTTATATAAGAGAAACTTGCGAAGAATCCTCGTCCTTCGTTTGCCATATCGGATTTAAATTTCACCCACATTTGCCTTCCATCGGAATAAACAGCCATCTTCTTTGTAATGCAAAACCTGCCAATCAGTTGACCACTGGGGCTCGCTCCTTCTCTAACCTCAACGTAATCACAATGGCACAGAGCGCAGTACTCTAGGTCCACCTCTTTTAGCACAAGTTGCACGTGCTGGCCTCGTGGGGCAGTTATCACCCATACACATTCCGTGTTCTGTGAATAGCGAGAGTTTGGGTATCCTGGACTCTTCAAACTTCTCATAGAAGCTGTATGGTTTCCACTTGGACATTGAGCTTAATGCGTGGACAAGAAAAAAAACGATTATTTAGAAGTTAGATACTCCCAAATTTGTCATCTTAGCACAATACAGCTGACTTAAAAGATCTTAGCCACTGTGAAGGAATTCATTCAACTTCAAAATGATGATGTATAAAATTGCCTTCAAATGAAACTAAATCTTTAAGTAATAGTTTACCAAGATAGAAAATAAAACCCCAACAGGTAATAATAAACTGAGAAGAAAAATGGATTTAATTTCCAAATATAAAAAGTTATATGCAAATATTTAACCCTTATTAATATTATCTTAATTTTCCCAAATTAAAAAAAAATATTGAATCAGTCAAAGTTTTAGCCTGCCAGCTAAGAAATCATACGTTTTATAGTTGATAGCATAAGTCTGACAATTGCAAAAGGCTAGAGTCAATCTGGTAATATTGAGTGACCATGTGTTGCTGGTTGATTGCCGGTTATCTTTATATTGAGGTACCAGTGATTTTAGGCTGGGCAGGAAATAGCATGAATGTACCACCCTCTACTAAATATCTATACAGTATTGAATCAATATTAGCTTACCATTTCCAGAGCTGTGAAAGGTTAAACTCGTCATCAAACCTATAAAGGAAAATATTCCAACATTGATGTGCCGATACGTGCTGTTTTGTCTACTACCAGGAGACACACCAATTTAAAGCTTTAATCAGTAGCCACCGCGATATTACCCTCTAGCGATCGAACGACACGACTGTCACAGTTATACAATCATTATATCACGATCAAGTGTCACGTGTCTAAGTCATAACAATGTGGATCAATAGATGAAAATACAAATAAATTTATAAGAAAAACTATTAGCACCAATATATGACTGAGAGGCTATCTTTAAGGTCAATTACAAATAGGCGTCATCCAGGCGGCAAGTTTGACCTTCGGAAAAGACAATTCCATCACACTGAAAGCGATAGAAACGTGTAAGAGAGTCGTTCATGCATTTGATCTGTGCCTTACGCCGCGCTCTGTGTTCATACAAGGAAAAGTTACTTTGTTTGCATGATTTGAGATAAAAATGACGATTGGTGAGGAATTAATCATTATTAAGAATGTGTGTGCCACGCAATCTGATCACGGGTTCGCATTTCTGATACCTGTATGCTGCTTGAGAATAGATCGAAGCCATTTGTGTGGTACGCAGTGTTAAAACAAGCAGATACGGTTAATGCACACAGACGCAAGAAGTCAGGCACAAAAAGTTTTCGCAGCGCAATAGCAAGTAAGCAGTTGAGCTGCAAGCAAGTTGAAGGTCTTATCTCAAACGCAGCGACGCAACCACGTAGCAACCGCGCGTAGCCATGTAACCAGTCCATGTAGCCTTGTACATAGCTCCGTAGCCACGTAATGCTGGAGCGCTTATAATTTGCATAACAAAGAAACGTTATCCCGGTGTGAATTCAAATGGTACGGTTCATTCCGGGGGACCCGGGGGACCCCAACCCAACCCCTGCCCCAACAACCCCCTGTGTTCAAATCATCGCTGCTTCTTTATTTCGACTTTGTTACAGTATCAGCTTGGCAATATATTCAGTAATGCTTGAAAACCAGTGTAGTGTATCAATATGCTCGTCAGACCGTATTTCCTGCAACTTCGTTCATCTTGCCTGTATCGCAGACAGCCTAAACCACACATAAGATGTGGCCCAAAAAGATTTCGCACCGCAAGAGCCAGCAAGCAGTTGAACTGCAACGAGGGCTATGTTCTTCACGTGAAATTAAAAACATACAAATCTCGTTTCAGTTTCTCAGGGCGGCGACTGATGTCGAACAATTGATATCAGAGCCTATCTCGCTTTCAATATAAATGAAGATGAGCGTAACCTGATGGAACAAAATTGACCTACACTAAGCTCGATCTCTAGCACGTTTCACAAGTGTATTGACGTGTATGATTCCCGGGATATGATTGCATTAGTATTTAACATTTCAGCCATGTGCATTTTTAATTACTGAAAGCTAAAGTAGAACACTGGAATTTGTTTAACCTATTAGTGAGCTTCAAATGTCTTCTTGAGTAATGGAAATACGTCCGCCGAGTCGTTTTGTTTTCTTTGTTTGTTAACAACCTTGCCACCATTAAAGACCACAAAGATGTGAATGATGAGTTGCTCGATAGATAACCAATTGACTAACGATTTTCGTATTTTGTTAACTCGTGCAATTTGACTTACCATACCAAATCAAAAGTATTTTTGTGGATATTGAGAACTTTTGCATGCTCCTTGGACAGCGATTGCTCGTCAGCTGAGGAAAGTAAGGCCACCTTAGACTACTCAGTTCGACTAAAAGACGTAGGTTTTCCATTCGACTTGTAAGGACATGACTTGAACTCTATTTCACAGTATGCCGCCAATCCACTATCGCGTTAGTGATCATAGTCTCCAACTGTCTGGCGCTGTTTTCCTAAGTGCTTTAATGCACACAGTCGGCTCTTCAAGTACCTTATCGGTACTTAATTTCGCATTTTTCGCGATTGCAAACAAACCGCGAAGTTAAAGACCCGCGAATTAAAATCCTCGCAAAATGTAAACACCCGAAATTTAATAGCCGTATACGAAGTTCAAATCACAGAAAAAAAATTATTGACTTGTAATAAGTAATTGTGACTCAAAGCGAGCGAGTCCATTTGAAGATTTGCATTCATAATGATCAGATGAAACATTTGTTTAGAGACATTGCCGCGAACTACGTACTGAGATAATGCGCGTCCACGTTGTATAATGCACTTAAAAGTTAATTTTCAAATATGCCTTTTTTGCTTTTTCCATCTCATCTTGAAATTTTAAAAAGTTCGGAAGAAGTCGAGAACGCTTCAATCGCGAAATTTAATGCCCTTTTTCACATTTGGCTATTGAAATCGCGAAAATAAAACTCCGCGAAACACTGTCTCGCCAAAATCGTGAATGAAGTATCACGTTGCTCCATCTTCATCTCAATTTGCTACTTATGGGCGTACGCTGATTATAGTTCGTTATACATTTCCTATCTCTTTATTATTCATTTGTACTTCTCAAACTCATTAATAATTCATCGAGTTAAAACAAAGAAAATCATAACCGTGAAGGAGGTTTTGATACCCGATCTTAATTAGCATAGATTTTGACGATTTTATTTCTCCGTTTACTCCTTGGTTTTTGTTTCGATTGAGAAGATATATCAAACACTTGAGACAGTGTTTCATCGGCTATCCAAACACCTCAAAGTTCGTTAAAAATACTCCGCTGCGCGTCGTGTTTTCAACTCTCTTCTCGGTGTTTGGATATCCCGATGAAACACTGTCTCTCGTGTTTGATATATTACATGTAACTAACTCCAAGTTCGGGCACAATATCGCTTTGGTTTTATGTAAAAGGCTAATTGTTGACGAATAATGTATCTAGCTATAATGCCATGCCATGCCATGCCATGCTATGCGGAGTCTCAAAGGGACGAGGATAATAGTGAAGCAGACTTTTTTTTATTTCTTGTACATGTTTACTCCAGAATTTCCCGTTGGCTACAAACTTTACCAGTTTACTAGTTGCTATGGTTAAGCTTGAAGTGTAGGAATATATCCGCGTTAATTCATGGTCATTGCGTGCTGCCCATATTTACATCAATAATATCGTTATATTGGCACTGGCTGGTGAAGGAATTTTTACAAAGATCAGAGAAGTAAATGGTTACATTCTACTGTACAAGTTCTTATTAATAAGAAAACCGTGACAATAAATACACTCTGACTAGTAGGATACACAAACGATTCTAAAAAATTCATTTAGCAGAACATGATGTGAGTATTGTGAAACAAGCGAATAATGTCCGTGGCTGTAAGGACTGCTTTTTTCGTTTAAAAGAAAATTCAGAAAAACAAACGACATCGACTAGGACAGTCAGGTTCAAATAGTATTGCTAGTAATGATGATGCTGATAACGACGATGATATGATGATGACTTCGTTTTGAAGGTCTGATACAAATTAAAGGGAACTGCTTCATGTTTTTGCGCATATGCAAGCTTAATGGCGTCAGCCCATTAGATTCCGTCGTTAAAGAAAGAATCGCACGCGTTCAAATGACTTTTGTGGGAAAATTGCCATTGTAAAGTTTGCAGCCATTTGCGGAAACGTGGTAATAGAGCTGTCATTTCAAATTTTACCTTCTTTTTAAGTACAATGTTCACTTAATCAGTATCGCAAAACTCCCGGAAAGCTCGAGTTCCGTCGTGTAACGTCCGCCTCGCACGCGGAAGGTCGCAGGTTCGAGCCCTGCAGAAAGCATGTTTTGAGCCAAGTCGAAGGCATGTTTTTTACTGTATTTTAACCAGGCCCATAAACGTTATCCCATCGATAACGCTCTCATTCAATTTGTTCAAACTTTGATGAATACGAACAAAACTAAAACACGTTATGACGTCATAACGTCGGTGTGGTAACTTCGATGCCAATATAACACAAGTCAAAACAAATTGTGATTCTGATGCAGCTGTAGTGTTGCTCCTAAACAATCTAGGCGAGCAACTTTAAATCCTTTCAAATTAATAAAACTACCATGACTGCTAGAAAGAAGGAGAGGAAGAAGCAAAACAATCTGAAAAGAAATTTATAGGAGCCTGTACGGGAGTTGAACCCGGGACCAAAACGAGAATCATGCCAATAGACCAACAGGCCACACAAAATAACCATGGTTATAATACCCAAATTATGGCCAAGATGACTATTTTTATAATACCAAATTATGTCCGAAATAACCATGGTCATAATACCCAACTTATGACCAAAATAACCATGGTTATAATACCCAACTTATGGCCGAAATAACCATGGTTATAATACCCAACTTATGGCCGAAATAACCATGGTCATAATACCCAACTTATGACCAAAATAACCATGGTTATAATACCCAAGTTATGGCCGAAATAACCATGGTCATAATACCCAACTTATGACCAAAATAACCATGGTTATAATACCCAACTTATGGCCGAAATAACCATGGTTATAATACCAAATTATGGCCAAAATAACCATGGTTATAATACCAAAATTATGGCCAAAATAACCATGGTTACAATATCCAAATTAAGGCCAAAATAACCATGGATATAATGCACAAGTTATCGCCAAAATAACCATGGTTATAACACCCAAATTATGTCCGAAATAACCATGGTCATAATACCCAACTTATGGCCGAAATAACCATGGTTATAATACCAAATTATGGCCAAAATAACCATGGTTATAATACCAAAATTATGGCCAAAATAACCATGGTTACAATATCCAAATTAAGGCCAAAATAACCATGGATATAATGCACAAGTTATCGCCAAAATAACCATGGTTATAACACCCAAATTATGGCCAAAATAACCATGGTTATAATACCCAAATTATGGCCAAGATGACTATTTTTATAATACCAAATTATGGGCGAAATAACCATGGTTATAATACGCAAATTATGGCCAAAATAACCATGGTTATATAACTGGTATGTTATATAACCAGGTCAAAGAATTAATGACACCAGCCGCTGTTCGGGAACCGGAGCCCGCGCTCCTCCCCGGGGGAACGAAGGCTGGACTCGAGAGAGTGGCGGAAATACGAGCCTAATCTTCCTCTGGAGTGATATAACCCCGCCCTACTATTACCCAGCTAAAACTACGGTTGTTTTCAATGTTGATTTCTTCGCGCTAATCACACGCAAAAAAACGACGAATTGTATGATTCTGAAATCTCATCGAGGTTTGATCATGAATTGCTCTGCTTCAATCTCAAGGCAAAAAAAATGTCCTTGCTTCCAATAAGTAAAAAGGAAACCCATGGAATAACGGAAGCTGGATTTCTCTTCGCAAATTCTTACAATTGGATACATATATACTGGGTGAACAATAACAGCGAGTAAGCACATCTTTAAAGTGAAGACAAGCCTAAAATGATATTCGACTTGTACGAGAATAACTTGACGGTAAACATTATCCTGGTCTTACAATTTGCAGAATGGAAAGTTTGTTTGGCTTATAACGAATTTTACCATGCTACCGATAGACCTTGATTTGTTTTCCCAATAGAGATGACGTGATATTCTCTAAGGATTAATATTTTATCTGTTCAAATAATATTTAATATGCATGTAAACGCGATTATAACGCTAAATTTCATGATAATTCATTCACGTTATTGACAACAAAAAAGTACATTTTAATTAATTTTCTTTCTAGCGCAGGCAGGGCGCCGTAGCTCAGTTGGTTAGAGCGCCTGTCTAGTAAACAGGAGGTCATGGGTTCGAATCCCATCGGTGCCTCTTTTTTAAATCCTTCTTTTCAAAATTCATCAGTCTTTTTAGAACTGCTTATTCTGCCTTACACTGAGTGGCGTTGATGTAAAATTTTTATCACTGTGAAAACGAAATTGTAAATCGGCTTGACAAATCGGCGCTTGAAACCGTTGAAATCCACTATCGTCAACGCGATTCAATTCAAGCCTTCGTCTAGCAGTTTCTTCAGTCGCCCTTCCGAGTTTCAAACAGCCGGCGCAAAAGTAGAATTTTTTCAGTGACAATTCCCATGAGAAAACATATTCTGAACCATTTTGCCAGCCAGCAACATTTGCGCTGGGGAACAGATAAAGTGAGGAACAGACTCGTTGGGTGCCCCTGTATTGAGAGCAGAAATGGATCAATTGGATCATCCTGCGCCAAATGAAAAGTATTCTAGCCTCGAATATGTCAGTGGGATGCCATAGAATCCTAGAGTATCCTAGAGTATTCAAGGCGTACGCTATACGTGAAGTACACCTGGAGTATTCGAGAGTATTCGATTTGAATACGTGAAGTGCCCCTGGAGTATTCACGAGTATTCAATATTGAATACGTGATGCACACCCAGAGTGTTCAATTTGAAAACGGAAAAACAGGCCGGATTCTAATAGGATATCCCAGGTGTATTTCGAATCAGGCGTACTAGAATACGTCGGAAAATTACAGTATACGAGGCGTGTGCCGACTCGTATTCGAGTTAATTCTGGCCCGAATATTTGGCTTTTCGCGTAGTGACCACGTCCATCTAAGAAAAAATTTGAATCACACAAGAAAAGTCATGCGTTTTCACTTTTTATTGATTACAATACCACTGCCTGCGTGAATACTTTTATATATATGATATGAAGAAAAAAATGAGCCTGATTGCATGTCATCTTGATCGATATTTTACTATATGTTGCCATGGAAACATTGTAACATTCTTCTGCGGTTTCACTCTTTATCGCCTCCTAAAGCGAAGCACCTCTTGATGCGAACAAAGCAGCACATTTCACCAGCACAGCTCGGGCTTTTCTTTCTGCACAGATAAAGCAGAGCGACGCAACCTTTCTGCAAGAGGAAAACCACAGATATAATTAGTATCGATGGTAAAGGTTCTGGAGAGGGATAACGAATTGGTAGCAAATGTTTAAAATATATGCTATTTTGTCCATAGCGTGTAATTAACTCGTTCTACCTCATGTAACCTGGATGCAGTAGCCGAGAAGCTTTGCTATAGAATCGGCATTGATATTAAACGACCCCTTTCCCGTGTTTGTATTTGTCTGATTTTAATAAGTTTTACTCTGTTTGCTTGTGTTTTGATGTTATTTTTACCGCAAGTACACCCTTGGCCCATATTTGTTTCAAGCGATCGAGTCTGTCCTAATCAGGGACTGGGACCGTTCTAGACAGGGTATGCCTTCAAGACTTTCGTCGGGTTTCAAGCAATCCCTCTCGGTAGCTTTACTTTACCTGTGTTACTTCTATGTGTGCTTACCTGTATGGGAGAAAGTGAAGGAAGAGGAGTAGGGTGGTTTGCAATAACGCACTTGAAGAAGTTGTCAATGCAAGCGAGCTTTTTACAGGCATCATGGCCAGCGATTTTCCAGCATAACTTTCCTTTAAGAATGCAAGGTTTCTGTAGAAAAGACCATGTTCACTCATCAGTTGGGCAGAACTAAAGCTTTCATAACATTTATAAAGGTGATTAATGGTACTATTCAATGTCTTGTGAAATTATCATAAAGGGAGGGGGTAGGGTTTTGAAGAGGGCAGAGTACTATGAAATAACATCTATTTGAAATCCATTAAAAAGCAACAATAATTGCGCGGAAAAATTGCTACCCCTGATCCAACGAATAAATTGTTTTTAACGCGAACTAATTAAACGATTCTGAACGTTCCAACAACAACATCAACAACGAATATGGTTTAAACTGCCCTGTTCTCTCAGAACTTTATTCTCACTCTGATTGCTGGGCAACATCCGAGGGTTGAATGGACCAGGTTAAGGTCATTACCGGTTACACTCCATACGTAGAGATAAACATAGCGTAGGCTCGGTACCCAAGTGGCCAAGTCAACAAAGTAACATTTGACTCTGATTGGCTAGGTCTTCCTACATGACTCACTTACAATTGAGCACATCGTTTACTAAAGGGTCTTGCAACTTACCACGAAATCTGGTGGTTCTGGTTTATCGCTGGAAACCAAAGTATCTTCTGGCAAGCCGTTGTCCCTCAGAACCTGAGCCATTCTTTCATCATGTTGCTCGTCTAAGAAATCAAACACGGCTCTGTGGAACGCCATTTCATTGGCGGACACGTAAGCTGTTAAGGCGAGGAATAGAAGAGCTGCGACGGTCTTCATTGTGGCTTCAAGATTGTGCAGTCGACACTGTAATTTGGAGAAAACCAATGCCTCTTATATAGCGGCTTGGTAGAAAAGAAAGGTTGAAAGCAAATTGGTATTTAGACAGCTTTGCCTTTGCAGCGTAAAAACTGAAATCGAGTGAGTGATTATGAACAAAAGACACCGGTGGTGGGACAAAGGCATTTGCACAGGTGTTGAAGACGTGGAAAAACACCTTATCTCTGCTGATATTAAATTCTTTTGAAAACCAAATGCGAGATAAACATGGTAACAAAGAACCCTGCTAAAACAATCGACGTTTTTGACCCTGCCAGTTTGGAAATCTCTTATGTTTATTTTCCACTGTAAGGGGAATAAATAATTTTAAAACTTGCAGAGTTGTTTTCCTTTAAAGTCACAGCAGTGATGGGTTTTGAACAAAAGGGAGTAAACAAATATTTGTTGTAAATCTTTTATTGAGTAATTTGTACTATTTCAGACCCTTGAGATATTTGACCAAACACAACAACAACTCGAAATTTGAAGTAGTTTATTTTTAAAAAAAATCACTGCTGAAACCGTGAAGTGCACGTGTTTAGTTGTGAGTATATGATATTTCAACATACTTAGACAGATATGAAGCGTGTCTAAAACCGGCTTTATTTTACACTTTCTATTTCAAAAATTAATTGATAACAGCATTACAAGTTAAGGTGAATTTTACTCTTCCGAAAGATCTTAACACCCCGTAAAAGTTAACGGAAAAGCAACGGTATTTTCTTAATCTAAGTAAATTATTGCCCACCTCTGTCTTAAGCTCATGACCGCGCTCAATGGTTCTTTATAGGTTCGTGAATTTTATAGTAGTTTTGTAAAGATTGTGGGAAGCGCGGTGGCCTAATGGTTGAATGTGCTGGACTTCGGATCGGACGGTCCGGGTTCGAGCCCTGGCTGGTGCACTGCGTTGTGTTCTTGGGCAAGACACTTCACTCTCACAGTGCCTCTCTTCACCCAGGTGTATATTAAATGGGTACCGGCAAAATACTGCTGGGGGGTAACCCTGTGATGGACTAGCATCCCATCCAGGGGGCAGTAGAAAAACTTCCAGTCGCTTCATGTTAGGGATACCGGGATAAGCTCCGGCGGTATGGGCCACTGGGCTCTACGCAGACTTTGCCTTTGTAAAGATTTGCGTTTGTATTGGAATTAACAAGTCGACATAAAGTTATACAGCCGGATGAAGAAATATTCTACAACGTATGTCATCTTGATATTAGAACCTATGAGTAGCAAATGAAATTTTTAACCAGCTGCAAAACTCGTTGTGATGGAAAGACTATTGTGTCATTTGGTTATCTGCAAGCAAACCGGTAGACGGCTTTTTTCTTGTCTATTCTCAGCGAGCTAGGGGTGAAAATACTAAACAAGAAATGAAAAGTTATAATACTTTAATATTTGATTTTGACGGCCTGTTGCATGCACGTATTTCCGGCATTCTACTCTTTTAGTTGCCACAAAAATTTTCACCCTATTAGATTGCAAGTGCATAATTTTGCTCCAATTTCTATATACATCTAATGAAAAAATAGTGAAAATAAAAGACTGTCTCTTGAATCTTATAATTTTCAGGAAAAAGAATGTATTTCTGTAAAGTATTCGGAAAAAATGCGAGTTGTGAAATTTGCTGAGATCCTTGACCGAACGGCAAGTGAAACTCTCAAAACTATTTGAACTTTGATTTTGAATAACAGATCTGCTTCACTAGCTAGGGGGTTCTTTGTTACCTTGTTTGCTTATATTTCGCTCGTTTTCCATAATATCTCATAATTATCTTAGCTTTTGAAAAGACTTTAAGTCCAACCAGTATTAAATTAATTTTTTGTAGCTTCAATGCGTGAGACGAGGGAAACGCCACGCTAAATGTTATAGCTTTTCTTAAACAAAACTGTCAGGCTTTGATGTCCTTTGTGCCCAGTTAAGCTAAGAGTGCCAACTCTCTTTTCAAAAATTAAATAGTTGTTGTTGTATTTGCTGAAGTAAAGAATGATAGAGGTTGCTTCTACACATCTAAAAATTGTGAAAATAAGACTGTGACCAAATATGTAGAGGAAGCAAAGTGAACTTATAATTTGTTGTAAGCGAAAAAAAAAATTAAACATTTTTATTTGGAGGGGTGGCAAAACAACAATTTAACCAGCTTTGAAATTAGCTCGGACCCTCAGTTGACCTGGCGGCAAGTTAAACTCTCAAAACTGTTTAAACTTTTCACTAACCGAGCCATTGTTCATTTTAAAAATGATTCTTTATTATAATTGTTGCTAACATTATTTACATAATATCTCTCCCGTTGTTCACATGACCTCATTGCCCGTCAGTAGTAAACTCCTCCATAATATCCGCCAAACAAATGAGTGAAGATTTATAACGCATGCAAGAGCTTTTGTTCTGTTCATTAAATTAACCTTTTGTTTAGCGCTCGACGTTCTCGTCAGCGTTGCCGTGCTGGATTGTTTCAGCTCCCTAATATTTGATATAATTTGCCTTAACTTTTGAAAAAAACCTTCAACTGAGCTAGAAAATTAATCGTTTTGGCCAGCTTCAAGAAATGAGCCTAGGGAAAATGGGTAGGCACGTTTATGATGTTTACTTATCTTTAAACAAACCGCTAGCCTTTGTGTTCCTTTGTGCTTTTAAACAAGGAAATGAAAATTAAGATAGAAAGGGAAATCAAAACTTTCTAATCGAAAATTCATTGTATGCCAACGGTTTTCGGAAGTCAGTGATCGAAGAGAAAATAAAAGAAAAACTTTATTTTTATTTTTATTTATCATTTTTTTTTTATTTTTACCTTTAGAAGAGTTTCACCAGCTTTGGCTAATTTTCACTTAAAAGAAAATCAATACACTCCTAAACGGATATTTACTTGGTTAGTTAAAAAAAATAGTGCCGTTGGAATAAAAATTCCATGTTAAATATTAATAAATACCTAAAGAATCTAGCAAATTAAAAATTTGAACAGCTGTAGAACATTTGCTTAACAACTGTGTGGGCGATTTGTTCTGTGTGTTAGCATTTTGGAGGAGAAGATATCGTAAGTTGAAAGGGGTTATGTCACAGGATGTTTTAACATCACTTTAAAAAAAAGTGTTTCATTTTTGTAATTTAGAAAGTTATTTTTAGAGTACAAAAAACTGAAAATAAAAGTTTTACCAAATTAAATACACTAAAGAGGCACTGTCACTGGGAGATTTATGCAAATTATATTCGGTATAAAAATATCATGTGGTAGCTTTGTCCATTAAGGTTTAAATTGTTTCTTTAAGTTACTTATTTGAGTTGTTCATGTATTTGTCTTGCCCCGCCTCGACTAGCTTCTCAACTATTTGCGGGGGACACTACCCCAACTTGTACTTAAAGACAAACACTGAAGTTGTTGTTCTTCGCGAGATACGACTAGAACACCCAGATGAAGATATTCCTGAATTATTCAAGAGAGAGCGAAGTTTTTAGTTTTTAGCGATTTATCCAAGACACAAGGGCAGAGTATGAAAACGCCTTCCAGCCTTTCTATTAATTTGCCAGAAATATCTCATGGCTACGAAAACTCAAGGAAATACCACTCCATAAACTTTAGTGGTCTATTATAGTCATTTGCAACAAATTAACCGAGGCCATTATTTGTAGTTTTCTACTAAATATAACTGTCTTTCAGCTTTTGACTTTTGAAAGTGAAGCTGACTAAGAGTCCCCATTTAAAGGGGGGTTAAAGAGTGGTTATGACTGAGACGATCATGACAAAAAAACCTCGCAGACCTTTTTAGGGTTAAGTGTTTTAAGTGCGCTATCCTTGAAATTAATTTGCCTTGGGTTATTAATTGTACCATGTGAAGATTAAAGCATGGACCAATCCCTTATATTCTCTTTAGAAGGCTTCACCTTCTCGTGAATTACAGTAATATTAAATATATTATTTGTGAAAGGTATTTTTTTTCTAGAACTAGAGGGCTCAAAGTGTACTCTATTCCAACGGGCAATCAAAAAGAAAAATCAAAATTTATGCTCGTTCAGAGCGAAGTAATATAAAATATCATCTTTTTTGGCGCGGCACATACGATTGAGAAAGTAAACCAGAAAACTCATTCACCCCTCACCCCTTTAGAGGTACGAAATTTGGACGCGAATTGCGACAAATGCGAGCTCGAGTATATTAGTGCGGAAAAAGTTCCACGAGCTCATTTTCAGGCGAAAATTGTATTTCACTTGAGAAGTAAATAAGATAAGATAAGAAAATTTCTCATTTTTGCTCAATGTCGAGTGGCTTGACAAAGATTTCTTAATTTTTCAGGAAATATTAATTGCAAAAGCAAAAACAAAACACAAAGCTTTGTGCGAGGAGAACAAAAAAAAAATGTTTGCGGTGATAACATGTTGACTTTATGTTTTTAATTTTATAATAGTTCAGTCTATTTTCGGTTGGTCCATAAACAGGCACAACCTGTGGGTAAAGTAACTTTAAAGCTGTTTAAACACGCCATGGGAACTTTTGTCTCGGTTGGTTCACGGGGCGTGCGCAATGCGTACCCCCAGCGCGCCTCATGTTCTATATAAACGGGTGCGGGTATTTCTTTGCACAACGTGTTTTTAAGGCACACTTCAGATAGTTAAGAAGCGTCATCATGAAGGTATTGATAGCTTTGCTGTTTTTCGCGGCAGTGGCCGTGTATTCCGAAGAGACGATAGAATATCATCCCCAAGCCATCTTGCATTATCTCGAGCTTGAGGATCGTGAAATGGCGAGGAAGGTTCGCAGTTATGTCACGTTAAGCGACTTCCCGAGTGGTAAACCAAGCTTCGCACCTAGTTTCCGACCAAGTGGTTTGCCTACTGGAATTCCACCAGCAGTTGTAAGTACTCTTTTAAGGGGGCATTGTCACGCCGTTTTATTTACAGTTTAAAAAGCTAAAATTTGTTTTAGCTCAAACTGAAAGGAAAACCAAAAATAATGATTTAGTTTTGTTACCTAATATTACTGAAGTGAAATCATTTACTGATGTCTGTTGTTACTGATGGCGAGGATGGAAGAGGATTGAAAATAGGAAAAAAAAAATATGTGCCACTTTTTTGTTCAAATTCTAGAGCCATCTCCTGAAACAATAAGAAAACAACTATTATTATATTCCATTTGATATCTTCTTCGCAATTAATTCTACAAGAGCAGTTTCTGTACTTAAGCGATGACTTAAGCAGAGAATTAACCTGAACACTATTTTCGCTGTGAGGAAATGAAAGTTAATAATTAACTAAAATCAGTAGTTAACTGACAATTGGCCGAAAAATTAGTAGTTAAACTGAAAACTAGGTACCCCCATTTACTTGCGAAAGTTTAAGTATTATATTTGACGCGGATCGAGTCGAAACGAAAGAGACCACTGATAAACTTGCTTAAGGTAATTAAATTTATTTCAAGTACTTCCAGGAACATATAACTGGAACCAGAAGTCCAATAACCGATTTTGCTTCACCATACAATTTCCTGAATTTCGATGGTATGGCTGACTAGGTCCCTTTAATTGACTGATATTTCTACACAGAAATTTTGTATAGTTGGGGCGGTTATATGTCACAAAAAAGCTGGAGACGATGCTTGTGAGCATTTGAACTGCATCAAGAAAACTGGCATTTGCTTGCACGCGGCAGGTGTGCGTCTGCATCATCTACCTGGTCCTGTGGTGAGTATTGTTCTATAGCTGCACTTTCTGAACAGTTGGCGCCAATCCACTTTAAGCAAATAGTGCACTGACCGACTCGACTAACCGACAGACCAGCTGACTGAATGACTGACTGACTCATAGACTGACTGACTGACTAACTGAGTTAAAATATAAGTTGGTCAAGTTTTGGAATTTTAAATTTTTTGGCCTTCAGACTCAGTGTACTATAGCTATTTTTTTTATTTTTAATGCACAAAGTTGTCCAAGTGAATATCGCCTATATTGGTTCCTCTTGATTATGTAATCATTCCACATAGCCGTTATTCTGATCTGTTTTGACCAGTCACCGACATTATTTTTCACGACAGCAAAATGGGGGCACTGGCATATATACGTAAATAAATATTAAATAAATTGCAGTTCTATAATATTCCATGTCATATTATTCTAATTATTCTACAATAATCTTCTAGAAAAAATGTCTGCCGATCATTCCGTGTTGCTTGCTGGGTAGCGAGACATGCGAGGAGAAACTGTGCTGTTTCGTGCGTTTTGGAGAATGCGCCAAAAAACTCGGAGATGCAAAGGACGCCGAATAACTCATTCAGTCATCCCTCAGCCGGATAAGCGGAATAAAGCCTGTATATTTTAAAGTAGTTTATATTATATGACTTATAGCGATATCAAGTTGTCATGACTGAACAAATGTAACATTAAAGAGCCTGATTGTTATTAACTTGTGCCTTGTGTTTATTTTCCTTTCACATGATAGAGTTGATGTTCGCGGGCGTAAATATGTTTTAGGCCCGACTCAAACTCGTTTTAGCCCGAGCCGCAGTATTTCGGTTCGCGAAAACGTTTATGATCAATATGATCCTGACGCACAGCACGAGTTTGGGCTGCCTGCGGTCGTTCGAGCAGACGAGGCCCAACGTACCGACAGCTAGCAGTCCTTTCAGGGGATTCCTCTCACACGGACGATCGACATCACAGAGCATGCGCACCCATCTTTGCATTTTAAAGTCTGTATAAATTACACGACGCGAGCACAGAACAAAGCAAGCTTGAAGCCCTCATTTAGCTGTTTTAAAAACCTGTCTGTGAAGACTGAACGTTAAGCGAAATGTTCTTCGCTTATTGGTGCAGTTTTGTCATGGTGTTGTTATGTTTGATGAGAAGCACGCCTGGCAATGAAAATAAACCGAGAGGAATTGCGACGGAAAACAAGCGAAGCCGCTCAACAGGTAATCAGGTTGAAATAAAAGTCTTAGCCTTTGAATGTGCACATGTGCATTAAAAATGTCCCGTTTGGACAAAAATTCAGAGGAGTAGCCGATCTACAAGTTGTAGATCAATTTAGGAGCGAGAGGTAATAAACCAAACAACAGATTGTTTTAATTCTCATTTTTCTCTATAATTTATTCGAACATTTCCTTTAATAAAGGTTAAGCTAAAGCCGGGATTTTAATCGTCCTTTACAAGAAAGACTGGGTTATACTTTACAAAATAAAATAAATAAAAACTAAGTAACCACAAGGCGTTAGATGTCTTGCCACGTGTTGCTTTCTTATATTATATATTTTTAATTTATTATTCATCTCAGTGCTCTCGCTCAACAGTTGTTTAAATAAAGGCGACCAACAAAATATTTTTATCATCGCCAAATGAATATAATACCGGCTGTAACTGACTGAACCATTGCCCTAGAGCCCTAGAGCACTCAAGAAAAATTGTTCTGTCAGCAATTAGAATATAGCCCTGCATGCTCGCCATGGAATCTTAGTGGGCGTTATTTTTAATACAACATGGCCCAAAACTATAGAAACCCGGTACCCCGGATGTAGTTTACGCTGCGTTGCGAATTGAAAAAAAAAAATGGCGGCGACAATCTCTTAAAGTTTTCTTTTTATTTCCTTTATTATGGCTGCTAAAACAAATATTAATGAAATAAGTTCAGGTGGACAAGCTATTGAGCTGCGAGTGCCAGAAATACCAACAAGGAGGCCGCCCGCGCGCGTAAATTCGGTGATTTTTTAGAATACTTTAATGCTGTATTCTAAACCAGCTAGAAGATGGGTTTCCCAATGGCCTATAAGAAAATAATGCCCTTTTGAGGTCTAGCAAAGCAGCTGAATGCCCTCGGCTAACGGCTCGGGCATCCGCTAGCAGCTTTTCTAGACCTCAAGCGGGCATTATTTTCTTATAGAACATGGATACCCATCTCAGTCTAGTAGGTAAATAGAAAGCGACTGAGACCCAATCAGATTGACAGATTATAAGATCCGATAACAGTATCCTTTAGTCTGTTAAGTGTACATGTAGGAGTAATTTATTGTTCGAATTTTCTTGAATTATAAGGTTGTTACAAAAAAAGTTATTTTTGATTAATAGCTTTGTATCGTGTGGCCGTGACAACCGCTGACGAGATGTGGGCTGGGACCGATGCTGATGTCTTTATACAAATCTTTGGCGAGAAAGGAAACACGTCAGTTGTGGAATTAACAAAGTCTGGCAACCTGTTTGAACGTGGACAGTAAGAACTAGTCAGTAATAAATAATACAGGACATTATCCTGGTCACCGAAAAATTCTCAGAACTGGCATTGTAAAGGAGCACTGTCACAGGGGTTTTGGTGTTTTCAGCTTCATTCATTGCTAAAATCATTACCTGGTACCTTTATTTACTTGTGCCCAAAATGCTCCTGATGGACTAACAGGAAGATATCAAATGAATTGTGGCTTAGCCTGAGTATCAGGCGTTCCTAAGGGGTTTCCCTCCTCCCCCTCCCCCCTCCCCCTTCTCACATCTCCTCTATCTCTTCTCCTCTCCCCTAGCCCCTTAGGAGGGCCTGATACTCAGGCTAATTGTGGCTCAGAGAGCAAACCATAATGAATTTCTGGCGATATTTTCAAAAAAATGGCAAGTTTTTTCAAATTTAAATCCATTTCCATCCTTGCCATCCTTAGTGATAGGCAGCAATAAAAGGTTTCAGTGTAGTGATATAGTCGTAGGTAATAAAACTGCACCATTATTTTTGGGTTTCCACTGATGCAAGAACATATTAAAATGATACCATTTTAAAATGATACCAAAATGCCGTGACAGTGTCCCTTTAAGGAATGCATGGCAATGATGAAGAGGAATTTATATACTACGTTCAGTTAAAATTCGCGAGTTGAGATACGATTCCCGTGTAGACGTCATCAAAACGTTTTCTGGTTTTCACTAGCGACGGAGTCGGAGTCGTAAGCGGAGTCGTAAGCACAAGCGATCTATTGAAAATCAAACCACCGGAGTCGTGCACGTGAGGAGAGTTCCGATCCGCTTATCGCTCCGTCGCTTATGATCCAGTAGAGCAGGCAGAAGCGGAAGAATAAAACAATCGAATTGCTTTTTTGTGATTGGTTAGTCCTTTCGTTTCTGCTTACGACTCCGACTCCGATAATCTAGTTTTCACTAGATCACAATCGTCGGAGTCATACACCTTATTCCAAAATGGCTACCATCTTAATATTCTTTTGTTGGTATTCAAATTAGCCCTTAATGCCTCGTTTTTGAGCTCAAAAATCAAAAGAACATTTTATCTTGAACGAGGCAACAAGGGCCAATTTGTATGTGAATAAATCAGCGGCCATTTTGGAATAAGGTGTATAAGCTGTGTGAATAGAGCTTCCGTTTCGCGGACAGACTGGATATAATTGAACTCCACTCAATCCTATCATCGCTTTTTTCCATGAGTATAAAGAGTTAAATCATATAAACCATGTTTTTTAGGGTTGATGAATTTATTTTGGTGGAAAAGGCAGTTGGTTCTTTGACAAAAATTGGAATTATGCGGAATGACAAAGGATTATTGGACGACTGGAAGCTGGAATTGGTAAGCAAGATGACTGCTAAATAACCAGACATTGTTGAGCAACTTTGTCAGTCATTGCTATTTTTTGTGATGGGTGGGAGTTGTGGAGCGGTTCCTTTTTTAAGAAGGCCATTATAGGGGAAAATTTTCACTGTTGACGATTACAATATATATATATATATTCTTGTTTTTTACGGTTTAAGTTTAATATTTAATGTCCAATTGAAGGTTTAAAGCTAATTCTGGATGTATACATTTTTATACGTTTGACAGCCGCTGTTCGGGAATAGGAGCCCGCTTGTGCTTTGTACAGCAATTGATTAGAAAAATTCACGCCACTTTTTTATCCAATCAGAAGTAAAACCTAAACCGACCGCGACTCGCTCGCGCTCGTTTTCCCGCGCTTGACACAGGCTGCGTGTATTTATTTTGAGGTTCGATTGGTTCTCTGGATTGTCTGTGTTCTTTGCAATAGATCATATTCACGATAGCCGTCATGATTGTTTTCATATTGTAATGCAAATTGGCCAAGTTGTCCACGTCGTATCTGCGGTAAAGCCACATTTGAGAGCCAAGTTATGGAATAACGATTTCATTATAAGATAAGTTGCGTTTGAAATAGTCACTCAATACCTTGACTTGTTAACTACGCAAGCCGTTTTCTTTTATATAAAAGTGCCAAAATTCCGTTAAACGTAGAATATTTAAACCACTAAACAGAAACCAAAGAATGGCTATGAAGAAAATATCAGACATGACAACATGGCGGCTGACGTGAATAGGGTCTTTTGGCCAAAGTGATTACTAACTTTTTAATCTTTAATGACACTCAATTGAAAAATGTTCTAATAAGATTAACAAGCCTTTAAACAACGCTTTTTTATGGCAATGATGCAGAGATTGGAAAGTTCGAAAAGCAGTATCTTATTATTAATGTTTTTGATTTGATTTTAGGTCACTGTACGACCGGGCGGCTCTTTGGCTTACAGGTTTGCTTTTAATGATTGGATACCAGCCACTCAATGGATCTACAGCTATGGCGGTTAAAATGCAGCGATCTCCTTCCACTTATAAACAAAGTTCATTGACACATCATTTATATAAGGTTTTCTCATTTGTGATATCATGGCTGTTGGTTCCGTTGATTGGTCAAGAGCTTCTCATCTTTGCTTTACATAGCTACTTAAAGGAGCTACGTCACGGTTCGTGCATTTTGAAAAATTTAGCCTAATTTTTTTCAAAATCGTCATTTTTAATCCGTCTCAATCTTCTCCATCCTTAACCATCCTTGTTCCTTTTTGGTTTAGTATCACCTCTTTGATGTTTTTCTTCCGTAGCTTCGACCATTTCAGTTTAGTTTTATCCTTATATTGGACAGGGTCACAAGGCGTTTCGTTAAATCCAAAATTTAAATTCCAAGGGAAGTACGGTTAGAAATGCACATGTGAAGTTGTGAATGAAAGAGAACTTTAAACAGTGAAAATGGACTTCAATTAGAGAACATGAGCAAATTTAACCTCAATCCAGTTGTATTTTATTTTGTTTACAGGTATATCCCATTGCAATTCTATTCTTAAAATTCCCTCCAAAGTGAACATTCAAGGTCCTCACTGTAAGGGTATCATTTTGTGATACCGACATTTAACGAACGAAAATGTTCCCGTGGGGGTTGGGCACATTCTTGACATGTGACAAACCATTTTGCCCACAAGGATCATGAGTTGGCCAATTTCTAGACTGAGTTGAGCTTTCCCAATAGTAGTAAGTCTTCAACCAAGTTGGGCTCTTTGAGTTGTACAAGTGAGGACCGTAATTGGCTGACGATTCTTTGGTCAGCACGCGTATCTCGTCAGGGGCGACGTTCTGGCAGACAGAAGCGATGTTCTTGATCACCCGGCAGTTTAGAGTGCCAGCTGTGTACTCCACCAAGCTTCCGGTGCCATCTGTACACGCGATCCAGTGGTTGATGTTAGACTTGACCATGAATTCATGCCCGATTTGCTTCCACAAGCCGAAGTCCATGGCTCCCCATTGCGTCTCACTCAAGGGAGTCGTCTTTGACACAGGGATGTCTCCATTAGCAGGCCACGAGGGCCGAGGCGTAACCGCGTTACTACCATGCACAAAATTTCTAATGAAACAATATTAAAAACAGGGAAACAAAAGTGAAAGATCACCGGTGCTTTTGAATGATATTTTTTTCCCGATTAAGATTGGAATTTCTTCCCAAAAATGCCAGTTAAGAATAGTTTTGCTGCCTGTTTTCCGTATTCCAAAAGTAATAACTGTTCAAACAATATTAAAAAAAACTATAGCTACACTTATTCCATTATTTCATTACAGGCTAAACATGTTTAGTTCGTCTATATGTCATTCTACAAATCAATCAATCAATCAATCAATCAGTCAATCACTCAATCAGTGAATCAATTTATCAATCATTCAAAATCTGGTTTGGTTGCCCTACTAGACTGGACTATGTACATGTATGAAGCCAAACTTTTCACAAAGAATGTTATCACTTCTTCATCGTCTTCAATTTCTCGTCCCTCTTAAGGCGGCGAAAAACGAAATACAAAAACCCTCAACTTGTCGCGCAACATTGTTTCGTTGCAAGTTTTGGTTGATGTTTCTCGTTTTTCACCTTGCGTGATCAACTTGTCACGCAACAAAAACATTGTTGCGGGTTGAAGAAATTTGTTGCAAAATGTATAGTGCGGGTCAACTTTGAGCAACAAATTTTGGCTTTGTTGCTCGTTTTTCATCAAACTCTCAATTTGTCACGGAGCAAATTTGCTGAAGTTCCGCGACAAGTTGAGAGGTTTTGTATCTCGTATTTCGCCGCCTTTAGCCGGCCGGGCCCGTGTACAAGGAACAATTGACTCCGCGGGGACATAAGATTTGATTGGCTGAAATCTAACAAAGTGAGTCCAGTCACAACAGTCGTTTTAAAATCCGTTTGTCGTTAGTTAGTTTAAAGCGGCTGATATGATTGAAATCCCTTTGTTTGATTCTAGCCAATGAAATCATGTGTCCCCAGAGCCACTTGTTCCTCGTGCACAGGCCCATCCGGCTAAGAGGGATAAGTGGCTCTGGGGACTAGAACACTTACGGATAGTTGGTGAAGGTGTAACTGTAAACTAGCGTCCAGCCTCCCCCGTCCGTTTGCTGGTCACAATAAGCCTGGAAAGCGCTTCCTCCTGTTGGGTTGATCCAGTACAATCCTGAACCGCCCTCAGGATTTTCATCTTTTACAGCTTTACATGACTTTCCAGGGTGGTCCTTATCTTCGCCAGTTTTCACAGGAGTAGTGGTGGCTGGAACTGGGACAATGGTGGGTGGAGCTGGAATGAAAGGTACGGTGGATTTAAAAGTTTATAAAAAGAAATAGAAGATTTTGTTAGCCTATAGCTAGAAGCGGAGAGGATTCGAACACTTGGAGTATCACGTAATCTCGAGCATAGAATACAGGGCGCCGAACACGAAAAATAGGATATGGGATGCGGGGAACGCGACGGGACACAGAAAACAGGATCCATGGACACTGGACAGTGCATGATGGACACTGGACATTAGACACTGGATACTGGAGTCACTGGGATTTGGATACTAGACACTGGACACTGGAATCTAGACAAGGAGCGCTAAACATTAGACACCGAACACTATAGACTCACGGAATTAGACAATGAACACTGAACACGGGACTTTGGACTCTGGACTCTGGCTATTAGACTAGACTCTGGACAATGGGCCCTGGGAACTGGACACTGCACTCTGGACTCTGGGTACTGGGCAGTAGACACTAGACGCTGTACATTTGATTCTGTACATTGGACTGATCTGGACACACAAACCGAAACAAAGTTGAGCGACTGGATATCAAAATAACCCGTTACAAAGCGCATACACTGTACTCATTCTCACGTACCTTTGGTGGGCTTTTGTTTTCCTAAAAAACAAGAAATATATAACAGTTTGAATTATTGGTTGGTGATAAAAAAAACCTTACGGTAACTATTATTGGGAAGCTAAATATTCCTGCCTAATAGAGCAACATTGTCCATGCGAGCACGGTATCACATTTTTGTCTTTCTTTTCATGTTAGGGAATCCTTAATCACAGGGATAAGCTTTAACCGGCAACACACTAGGTGATTTTATACGCCGATTGATCCCATTTGTGAAAAATGCCAAGTTTACCTGCTACTGTGATTTTGATCGTAGCGACATCGGAATTGCAAATATTTGACATGACAAAAATCAGAGATTAAAATCTGCAGGCAATTATTATTTTCAATTTGAGATCGGCGTATAAAATCGTATAACGTATCATCGGCTTTTGGATTTCGCTTTCAGGATTCTCTTTTATTTATAATTTTATTTTATTTTTATCATTAAACAGAAATTGAAATAAAAATACTTTGGTTCATTCTACTTCCTTTCCTTGTGAATGCCAAAGCACACATTCGTAAGAGGTAATAACCATGCATGTATTGTAAGTGTATGTTACAAAAGTTATTTATTCTTCAGGATGAAAAATATCAATCAATTCGAGGAGCCTGTTAAAGGGCTCCTGTCAATTCAACGTAAAGTAACATTACTGGAGTGAACTAATTAAATACTGAAGAGTTGTTAATTACTATCTGTAAAACGTTGCTTACGTTTTTGGCCACAGTAGCGGTAACTTCCAGAAGGCGGCGCGGGCAACTGATACACAAGGAAATCTCCCGGACACCTCTTAACCTTGATGAATACTCGTTTGGCACAGCAATCACTGCCTTCAGTGAAGCATACTTTCTTCTTTCTGGCGACCTTCCCAATTTTCTTAGGATTATTTCCAATCATGAAACCCGGGAAACTGGTGCCACACGCCGGCACGGAGTCACACCCATTCTTTTTTAACCTGCGGAACTCAAAACAGGCGAAATTTAAGGAGGCTCTGTCATCACGAATGAAGTCATCTTTGGTCTTTAAATCTCAGAGAAACCTTCAATAATTGTTTACCAAGGGAGAAAACACGAAGTTGCAACAATTAACTGAGAAGAATCAAGGATGGCTTTGAATGAGGAAGATTAAAAAGGATTGTAATTGACAAATTTGAAAAATTTAGGCCAAACCATTCAAAATGTTTCATCCGTGACAGAGCTCATGAAACTGAATAGCTTACGTTCGGTATCATGATCAAATTCAAACGTGCCAATGACTGAGGCTTTGTAATTATGGTGAAACATCTACAGTTCATTTGTGATGTAAAGGAACTACGTCACGGAAACTCATCTTGAAAAAACTGGCATGTTTTTTCAAGTTTGTCGTTTGTGATTGGTCTATATCGTTGTCATTCGAAACAACCCTTGTATAATTTCAACATTTTATTATCACGTTGGTGTTTGTCGGCATTAGAAAACTCTTTCTTAAAGATTTCCTTCAATTTGAAAGTAAATGGGTAAATGACTTCAAATGCCGTGACACTGCTCCTTTAAATTTATGATCATTGTAATTGCTTTTCTAGATAGATCATCATCGTCATCATCATTATTATTTGGTTCTGCCAACTTTAAACCAATAGGCATGCACCTTAACATTGGAGTGCGGTACGAGATTGAGACCTTCTCCATTTTACCTGCTCAGCAGCAGGGAAGAGTGAGGTCTTTGGGAACGCAATATAACTAGATTGAAATTCGAATGTCGTACTCGTACTCTCAGATGATCTTAAAGTCCCTAATGTCTCGTTTAAAAATTACTAGCCAACAGAATATTTTAAATTTGCATAGTTAATCTAAAATTTCCCGAAGCCCACAGTTATATTAGAATTATTTATATATGAACTCCAACGGCCTGTGACGTATTTGTCTTTGTCTGCTCAGAAAGTATTAAGTTGACTTGCTTTATTAACAATATAATTTTTTGTACTGCTTTATAATTAATTTATGTTGTTAATTTGGGTGTGCAAAATTCGAATTTTCGGGTAATGATAAACTACACAGCGAGAAATGCCTAATTGAAGAAACTGGATTTCTTAATTCCTTCGCACTGAGTTCATTACTTGACAACATAAAGGCAAGCTATCTTACATAACAAGGACCGAGACCGGATTAGACATTTCATGATAATTTATATGGCTTATATGTAACAATGGCCAAGACAGCAGATAGTTCCACCCCAGTTTGCTTAGGGTTAGTTCCATCCCAGTTTACTTGCGGTTAGATTTCACTTGGTGGTTTGGGCAGTAATGTACTATAAACAATATTTTGCTTGCAATATAAATATTGGAAAACATTGAGCTTTCGGAAGCTAGCATCCAGTTAATGTATAGTGATAAGTGAGTGTATGCTGAGTCGAATTTTCCTGGGTTGGATTCCCAATGTTTGGAATAAAATATTTTCTTTTCTCTAGACACAAGGCATTGGACACTGAACACTGAATTGTAGAATTACCTTCATGTAAAAATAAGTATGTGTGACATCTGGTCCCGATCAATGTTTAAGTAAGGTGTTCCAGTTAAGTACGGTTACCTGTTTGACAATTTAAATCCCGCTTCGCCGGTAAATCGGTACCAGTTCCCTGGCTGTAGATCATTCGCGTCGCTCTTCCCGGTGTCTTGAGTAAATCTCTTTTCTCTGTCCGCGTCGCTCAGCTCATTGTATGTTGAACATGGGTCTTTTCCTACAAAAATTCGCATTCAAACTTGTCGAGAGGACAGCCGAGAGAGTGTTCTTAAGAGGAAAATGTCTCATATAGCCCGTGTAGCTGTCAACTTCTGCTGGCAATAGACCTTTTTCGATCGCTTTGGCGTGTTTGTTGCCCCATTGCAGACCATGTGACATGCCCTAGCTAGAGAATTGTTCTTTTATCCATCCAAAAATCATTTATTCAAATACACGCAACTATTTGAAAATTTAAAAGCAAGAATCCTCAAGAGTATCGTCATATAATCTGAAATGGGGCAACAAATTGCCCAAACGAAAAAGGTCTATTGTGACCTATGTGACAGGCTGACGTAGTATCTCTTTCCCAGGTATCCCTCCCTCGGTAAACATGTAGATTTCTTTCTTAATGGATCGAGCTAGTGGGTTCAAGGTCGGGACACACTATGCGACAAATCGCTGCGACACGTCCCCGCGACAGGTTGCTGCAACAAATCGCCTCGTGATACATGTGAAAATCTTTGTCGCTGCGACGGAATTTTGTCGCTGCGGTGTCGCACGAATTCAAACCAGTTCGTGAGACAGATCGCAGCGCCAAAGCAACCTTGTCGCAGCGTGTGTACGGCTTCTGTGACAAATCGCTGCGACAAAATGTAAATCAACCAATGAGGGAGCGTCATGTTTTTCTAGTTTACATTTCCCCTCTTCCAAATTCGCTTGCATGCATGCACCAAACAAGCGTCTTGTCGCGGCGACGTGTCGCAGCGATTTATCGCATAGTGTGTCCCGACCTTTAAGGGTACAATAATAAAATATTCTTAACTTCAAGCTTCTATGTGTAATTTACCTCCTTTGACTGTGAGAATAAATGACATTAACACCACAACCAGACAGAGCTTCATCATTTTTTAGACAAGTTCTGCGTAACAGTAGCCTACAATGGGAATATTTCAAGGGTTATCATTGCCATAGCAGTCATACTGTTTATGTTAAATTAAGTATTTAAAATGTTAAAAATCAGGAGCTAAACGAATTAATTAAAATTAAATTAAAATTAAATTTCTATTTGCGCCGATTTTTGCGCTTTACCTGTAATCAAAAAATGACATTTATTCAAGACTGGTCAAAACGAGAGAACAAAAATAATTTCATTTGCAATATAATCGTTTCGAGAAAAAAAAATACGCAACTATATATGCCAAAAAATTTCATTAGTGTGACCTTAATGAGTCTGTATTTGAACACCACACAAACAAAACAAAATATCATTTTGACTCCCATTGCTTCGAAGAGAAACATTTTTCAACAGAAAACGGCTATGATTAATTTTATCTGTAAGCTTGAATTGTTTAAAAAGGGCACGAAGAACAAACGTTCCAGTAGTAAAGGTGGCTCACATGGTCTGTAGCCAATCAGAAAAGGGTATATAGCGCACGTGATCACTCTAGACCAATCAGATAGTCGCTTCAATCAACGCTTGGGAGTGAAGAATTCGAGACTCTGTGAGACTGCGAGGACGGAATATTTGAGCCCATGAAATTTTAGCACAAATTTCTGCAAGAAAACATTTTTGAAGGATCATTCGCCACTCTAACATGCCTTTAACATACCCTTTACATTACACCTGTTCAAGAAGGACACGTTCAAAATCAAGTCCTTTGAAGCACTTGTCGTGTTGTTTTTATAGCTCAAACTTTATAAAATAATAACACTAATAACGCGAAACCGAGATCAGAACGCTTCTCTTTAAAGTCTTAGAATTGTTGACATTTGTATCAGTTATATTGAGGGATAATTAACGAAATCAAATGGACGGTCTACACTAGAAAGAAAGTATGTATAGATTCGATGCCGATCTTTTCAAATGGCTCTAATGACCATAATTATAAATAAGCCCATTTTATGCCATAAAATACCCAACCTTTACTTACTAAATTACTCATCGAAAACGCTTATAATAAGGCCAGCAGCGGAACTTTATGAGCCTGGACACTGATGAAGGATAACTTGAGATCAAAAGCACACCATACGACTTAAAATAGTACTTCCCTACGCAGAATTCAACTGAGGTGACTGAATGAGCTTCCTTCAGATTGGCTGAAGTTACATTCGATTTTAATTTCTCACAGACCAGAAATAATTTTGCGTTTTAATTTCGGCCAAAAAAGACGATACAAAATATCGCCGGACGAGAAACGGTATTTCAAGTACGGAATTCCCGAGGCGGATTCTCTTCACCCCCGGGAAAATCCGCGTCCATCGGTAATCTAAAAAAAATACAGCACTATTAACTTTTGAAGACGAGAGCACAAACGTGAATACGAGTGTTGTGATTAAGGCGCTCAAAGAAATATATGACGACAGATTTTCTTACCTTCGAGAGTGTACCTTCTTCTTTTCGACTGTCCTTTTGAATGAATGTCCTGTGCCGAAATGTATAAAACTAATAGTTTTTCCATGGTAATAGAAAGTGTTAAAGAAACATCCCGAAAGAGAATTTCAATAGATTTAAGAGTTTAAATTGAAGTGTTTATTTAAGACCTGTGTGGTTGAGTTGTTTTGACTTCCTGTTTTTAATGTTGAACATTTTTATGGAATGAGCGCATTATAAATATTTATTGATATTATAATTACTGAACTTGTCAAAAGAAGTCATTTCCATCAGCGTAGTCTTTTGTTAAGTATCATATCAATGTTACCTCCAAAGCAAAAATGTAATTAGAAAAGCGTCATTCTTAATTATAAATTTCCTTCAGTTTTGAAAAACAAACACATTTTCCTTTTTTTCTTCATTCGTGCAGGCCAGGGCGATATTTCTGATATTTCTTCCTTGCAATACAGCCATAATAAGCATGCCACACCCGCACATTCAGCAATCAAGAAGTGCGCTGATCATCAAAACTTTCATTAAGCTAAGATATACACTTTTCACAGACATGAATTATATTTTTTGTGCTTTGGAATAAAGTTAGCCGCGGGCTCCCGTTCCCGACAGCGGCTGGTAATCGAGCCTAGAATAAAGTGTGTTAACGAATTCTTCTTCAGTGCCTGATATGACCATCAGCTTATATTATAAACTTTAGCAACCACCGTTGGTTTAAAAAAAAATAAAGAACGGTGCCAACCATGGAGGCTATATATTTCGGATACATCTTGATATAAAAAAGTGCTCCCATTTTTAATTTGTTTTGACTACAGCATCTTTTCTACAACTCTGCGGGAGTAATGCAGAATCATTATACATGCTTGCAAGGAACCAAGTCAAAAAATAGTCAATACTGTACTGTGCTGTGCTGTCCTTTCTTCAAAATAGTTTAATAAGTAATATATTAATACGTAGTTGCACAATTCAGGCCTATTTGGTAATGCGTGGTTCAATTCTACCTGGAACAATCCCCCCGGGACAAGTCTTAGCTCTTTCGGCCGGAAGTGTGGCGTCTGTCGGCATGGCGGCTATCGTGAATATGATCTATTCGTAAATGTGGCACAGGCCAGAATCTATCCTTGAAGAGCTCACTATTACACTGCCATTTATAAGCTAAAGCCCATAATATCAAGTCTTTGAAAACATAAATAACGAGAAGAAAACATTTAAAATTTTAATTCGTGCGTTAAATATTCCAATGCTGAAATCGTCAGTTCCAGTCGCAGAATTCCACTGAGGATGACGATGAAAAATGAAATAATCCTCTTACTGCTGAAGACTGAAAAAGATAGAACTCGATCCGGCGATTCGATAATTTAAAAATAAAAAAGTTATCTGGTCAGTGGTCAACTTAAAAAAAGACACGTGACCTCGACAAGCCCTTCATCTGACTCCGCGATATGGTCATGTGAAACTGGTCAGCGTTTACCTGGATTGACCATACCAATATCGTTAACCAGGGCGGAGACACGCTATTATTATTATTATTATTATTATTATTATTATTTACCGCTGCTTTTATGTACATACAGAGAAGCTTTTGATTTTTCGCCGTGCGTGTGCATAAGTTCACACGGCGCTACCCTCTAAGCAGAGATACTTTTCTGTTTGAGCCCCAAACTATTTCATTCCCCAAAGAACCAAAAATCACCCTGCGCCACGCAGTGATTACAACTTAGTAGACCTCGGTCTGTTAAACTTTGCCTAGAGCCTCCATAGCTCTGCAGTGAATAACGTCTAATCGTTATCTTAAAGGTCATGGAATCGCCTCCTTTTGAGGGCTTTGGATTTTTTTTGAGTAAAGCCGACTTGCGATCGCTTCTTCGTTCATTTGTTGCCATCCAAGTTACCATCCCATTTTTAATTACTCACTTTGACAAAATTCTATAGTCCAACTCTTTAGATTTTAGTCGCTTCTTAACTGTAATAATTGTAACTCATCAATCTGTCGGGTACTACAGAAATTTAATTTGAGTACTTAATTTTAATCCATAGTACAAACAGCTACATGTAAAAATATATAGTTCAAAACAATTAGATACAACACGTCTATTCTTGACACACATCCAGGCTATTAGACAAAACAATGTCAATCGGGTTTGCAGACTAAAATCGTTTCGATTCACAACTAGAGAAGGATCGCGAGTATCCTCTTATTAGCACGTCGAGACGTATGTGTGATATGAATCGGTACTTTCAATTGTCATTTATCTTACACTATGTTAAAAAAGAAGGCCCGCTCCTTTAATGAAATTCTATACAATTTCGTCATGATAAAACGATGAAAACGAAATATTCGTGTTCCCATTAAACCCAATGTAAACCCAAGTTAACTTGTGATCGACCAATAGGACCATTCCTAACACTGGTTCAAGCAAACCAGGCACTGTTCCTAAATTTTGCCAGTCGAGACACTATCTTCCTCTTCGTAGCAGATGAGACTTTGATCCAACAACGTGCGGCTTTTGTCGCACTTATTTAGCTTCTGCTTGGTTGAAGATCTTCACCCTGGGTCCTGTTGTGGTGTTTAACTTAGGACCCAAGGACAGTCACGTCTTTTGTCATAAAGCCCTTGCGCTGTGAAGTCCATACAGTTCGGGTGTCAGCTGCGGATTGTGATGAGCGCCATATGCCCCGTAACCATTGTCAGGTAAGATGCGAAAACTGAGTTTATGAGACACGGCGAAACCGTCTGTTCCTTCGAGCTGAGTCAAAAGAATAAGTATTTGCCTGGAATAGAAATTACAACAATAAAAACAATGTTTAATAAGGGCAAATAAGTCACATATCGTAGTTTGGCAAGCCCCTCCCTAACCTCCCGTTGGTGATCAGCAGTGTTGCAGCTCTCATAAGATTGTAATTGTATTCCAAAACTACCATTCTATTTACTTTTAAACCAAAAATCAACACAAATCGCGCCTTCAAAGAACACGGCGAGCGAAAAACCGCGAATATCATTGGCTTTCCAACTGTTTTCTATTAAAAAATTAGACTACGAGCCCGAGTTTTCTATGAGCGAATAGTCAACGAGGCGAAGCCGAGTTGACTATCAAAAATCGTGTCTTTAAAAAGCAACTCGCCTTCGACCTCATCAACTATCACCTCATAGAAATCGAGAGCGAATAATCTAATTGTTAAATAGAAAACGATCGTACCCGCGTTGCAGAAAATTATTTTTGAGTTTTCACTTAAAAGTTCATAAAATTGTAAGTTTTGGACTGCAATCCTTTAGATTTTCTACGAAAACAGTGAACTCGGCTACGCCTCATTGACTATTCGCTCATAGAAAACTCGGGCCCACAGCCCTAAATTGTTAAATAGAAAGAGCGAGAACCGATCAGATTCACGGATTTCCAGTAAAACACAGCCGAGTCTCCACTTGTAGCTTGTATACTGCAATAAGGAAGATCGGAACTCTTTTTAAAGAGAGTTAAAACAGAATTTTACAGAAGGTTTTCTTCTCATTTTTGCGATAATATTTCACGCGTTTTTTGAAGGAGATGCTATTTTCTTAATAAAAAAAATCAGCTTACTTATGAAGGGGCGGAACACAGTCTGTTGTCATAAGCACTCCTCTGGACGACACCACGTTGAAGCTCTCCGAACAGTTGCAGTCCACGAGCAAGTGGTGATCAGGTCGGCGATTTTCCGCGACAACAATCAATCCCGCAATTCCTTGTGCCATGTAGTAACACGTGACCCCAGGAATTCCCTGTAATAAGATGATACTGTGTGTATCGCATCTTACGAATCAGTGGTAAGCAAAACATTGTTTAGCAAGCTTGCTTCGGGCATTAACAAAGACGAGGATTTCGTATTTGTTTACGGCTTGAAATATTTGTTTACCAAATGTCTTTTGGACACAGCGATATTCCCTACCCACCACCCGGCCTTAGCACCTTTGACAAACAAATTACCTCATGTCGCTTTCCCTTGGTCGTAGCCAACAACAGCAGCGTATCAGCCAAACAGAAATCTGTCATCGGAACTTGCTCCATCATGACGGTACGAGAGCTGTGAACTGCCAGAACGTAGTTTGGGAAAAGTTCTTCATCTAAGGGTCTTTCTGCTCCTGCAGCTTCATCATGCCTTGCTTCCGACGGCTGCCAATGGTTGAAAGCTGAACAGACTACAAGAGAACATCAGGAGTACGGCTTATCAGTAACCTGATAATAACCTGATAGTAACTCCTAATAAATAATTTGTTGCGTTACTCCTAATAAAAAGAATTGTTGCGTTACTGGTCAAAATCAAATACGTCGTAACAGGTCAAGCTCTGTAATGTTCCGATTCCCTATATAACATAGAAATTCAAAATCAACCAAAATTATTATACAACAAAAACATCATGAATGGTCAAGGTAAAGGCGGGGAGGGGCTCCCATTTGAAACGAGGGGCAATTTCGCCGTCTCTTTATTACACCCCTTAATTTGGGGTCCATATGGTCCCTAAGGTTGTACATAGGTCCTCTTTAGGGGTTTCATTCAGGTTTTGCGACAATCATTCCCACCCCTTTAACATGAATGGGAGTACCTCCCCCCTGAAGAACACGATGGCTTACAGACGCTCACTGAAAGAAAACAATATGTAGATGCTTGAATCCAAAATGTCTGGAGCCGCTATTTTATAAAGGTGCAAAAGCTTTAAGTATAAAAAATTGTCCTGCATTTATTACGCACCTATCATATAGGTTCCTTCCTCCAAAATACCGTTACATGAAACATCCGACTTAACTTGTCTCCTGCTGTGACAAACGAGCGAGAGCGGCCTGGGATTTACTGTCCCGGATGACGTGCGGCATACAATGATTGACAAGTCAAGGAGAGATTTGACACCTTCTGCCTTTCCCCTGAAAAATAGTTCAAGATAGCGAGGGTTTGTTTGCAATGTGATCTCTTACAACAGCTCTCATTAATTCACACCGGTTACAGAATGTTTGGTCGATCAAACCAACCATAGCGAAATTATGAAGCTTCTATGTTGAGCTCTTGTGGTCAATGACAACGGAACGTCCCTAAACAAAAGATTTAATGAGCGGTGCAATAGCTCTGCACGCGAGTCTCTTGGTAAATTTGTTTGCCGTCCTCTGCAAAACAACAACGTGAAATGGCCAAATTCTGTTGCAAAAAACGTAAGCCAAAATGGCGATCGTCCTGAGAGCAAATGACGTGCCAAATTGATCTACATATAAATCGTGAGATTTTTAAGTAAAATATTAAAACATTTGTTAATCGACGTTGTCGTCGCCGTGGCTTATTACCATCCGCCTCAGTAAACTTTAATTTGCGGTGCCCTGAAAGGCGCAAATTTGCAATAGCATACTATACATTCCAGAGTGCATGTAGTGAAAATCTAGGGTTGCCACTCGTCATAAACTAAAAACTTCCCTGACATTTTACTGCCCTAGCAGTAGAAACAAAGTGACGGCTAAAAGGGATGGCCGAGAGAGAAGTTTCTAACCATGAACAGATTGAGTTGTCTTACACGAAGCGTGGAATCGTTGGACCCTCGGTATCCACGCTCCAACGATTCCACACGTCGCGTATGACAACTCAATCTATCCATGGTTAGACACGTCCCTCTCGGCCATTCCTTTTAGTCATCACCTAGAAACAAAAATCCAAAAATTACATTCGCTTTAGCTTCTTATGTAAACCATCAATCCACGAATAAAAGAAGCGACCTGGTTTTAAATCGCACAGTGCTTGCTGGAAAATGCTTGTTGTAAGAAACCACGCCTTAAAGTCTATATAACGTTACACTCTGACGCATTTAATTTACCTGACTCCCTCCTGGAACAAGCAAAAGTCAACTTCAGTTGTTGCAAATACATTGACCAAAGCAACTTTAGCTGGGGGTCCCGCAAATGCTGGAAAACAACCATTGACACGAGCCTCGGCCCAGCCCTCCCTGATCTTGCACACGTCCACACTATCAAAGTACCTACAGATAAAAACCACAATGGGTTATTCGATGCTTCTCAGAAGCCGATCAATGTAGTAAAAAATGGATGACGATTTGGTTGTTCTTATTTCCCGCCTTTCTGTGGTACATTTTCAGGGATCGACTGAGAGGGGACGCTCCCAATTATGGGCAAAATCGGCACTTACTTCATGAAGTCCTCAAGGGACATCCAGAAGACTCCTTCCTCGGATCCATGGGCCATGAGCTCATATCTCAACTCTGGGGTCCACAGAGGGGATGCATCGGACCAGTCACCAGTCCACGAAAAACGACCCCATGGGTTGCGAAGACGAACGAGCCTGAAACATAAACCATATTTAACGTTTAGTTATCGGTTCTGCTTATTAATCGAGGGGTTATAACAATCTACTTTTTCTTTCAATTAGTGGAATTCACTGCTTTCCAAGTTTTAAGAGAATAAGATCAAGCTAACCAGAACAAGATAAAACGTCAAGAAACTTTTACTTGTACTTGTACTTTTACTTGTAACACTCATCCTCATCCAGACAGTTTGTGAACATAAGAAACAAACTGCCCTGTACTTGTAGTAGTTAGGAAATTAAAAAAAAAATTAAAAAAATTTAAAATTCAAAATCACAACCATTCTGGCCATTTCAAAAAGACGCAAACAGCCCAGTGTCCCAATCACAACTCGAAGCAAATACATGTAGCATGCACGAAGCACAGTTTTGGTTTAACTTCTGACTGGCTGAGAAAATGACGCAAGTGTTTTGAACCAATCACTAAGCGTAGTAATGCAAAATCAAAGCAAACGCAAATTGCTTTTGACAATCAATTGAAACCCGCTCTACTTTAACCAGCTTACCTTATGCCGTGCACATCCGTAACATCAAGCACTGAGTATGCATGATGTGTCTGCAAGCCAACTGCTGCAAACACAGCTTCTTCCTCCGGTTTTGTATCTCCGCCACATGAAGCACCCATCAGAAACCTACAAGGCGATGAATTGCAATAATGATGACACAGGAGACATAGTCTAAGATATGTGGGACCAGTAATATGGTCTCAATTAAGCAAGGATGTAAAAAACGCAGAATCAATTTACAGCTTTGAAAAGAAAATTCGTAAGGTAGATCTTGAACAAGTAATCACAGAGAGCTGTAAAAACTGCCTTCTATGCTGTGCATGAATGACTTTTTTTTTTAGACAAAGGACACCTTTTAATTAATAAGTATTATTTTACATGATAAACTCGGCTACGTTTTATAGATATTTTTAAGAATGTATATTTATGTAAATTTTATCTTTAGTAAATATTATTTTATATTAATTAATTAGTGCTGATAGTATTTTAATTTAGTGTCCCCTATTAGTAGGCCTGATATGGCAAGCTAGAAGACACACTGAAATAAAGTTTATCATCATCATCATCATCACAGCTCACAAATGAAAACTGGGCATGTACATGTACACACCCTGATTTTACTGCTGCTGGAACTAAAGGGATGGAGGGTATCCAATCAAGTCAGTCCTGCAGCAGTCCCTAATTTGAGGCCCTATGCGCCATCTTGGCGCCAAGTCAGTGGGGAAGAAGATGAATTACAAGAGTGACGAAGCCGCGAGCTACGAGTTGTGTTGCCACCAGAGAAAGAGCCCCTTTTAACTTATGCAGCTCTTAATTAAGCGGGGGTTTTGCACAAGCTGGAAGGCAATTATCATATTATTACATGCCACCATGACCCAAAAAATTGTTTTTCATGTACCACATACCCAGCACTTCTACAGCTTAGAAGCTGTGCCCAGATCATGTCCTTATCTATAGGCTCTGTGTCACTTGTGGGGTTTTGAGGCTCTGTATAAAACAAAACAACAGCAATATGAACTACTTGTGATAATCCTATCCGTGCATGTCTGCACATACGGCCGTACAACGATGACCAATGAGGATGGAATTAAAAAAAATGAAAACCAATAACCAAAGACATGATAGTGTAGTGGCCATGGCACTAAGGTACTTGGATCTACCAGTGATCTGAGTCACAACTGAGAAACTGAACTGAAAAAAACTCGGAGACTCAAAGGATAGTGCAGAATGCAATGGGACTGACAATTACTGATGTTATCTTAATAAGCGTTGAAACACCAAACGTGCACAGGGCCGTACATAGTGGGGTACAGGGGGGCAGTTGCCCCTACCAGGAAAACTAAATGTTCTTTTTTTTCTAACATAGTGTTTTGCGGGGCTATTTCTTGTGGGAGATGAACAGGTGTGGAGTTTTTCCCTGAAGACAAAAAATTGCCCCCGCAGACAAAAAATCCTAGGTATGGCCCTGGACAGCATGATGCTTAAGCACTGTTTACACAGTCGTGGATTCATTTGTAAACACATCATTTCCGATGGGTTTACACCTTTCATTTCCAGGGCACCAAATTGAAACCAGTTCGTTTAGAAAACGCTATCGAAAGTGGAATGTTTTCAAAACGATACGGTTTCACGGTCGTGTTAGCGGCTCAACAGCGAAAACGCATCAATTTGAAAACAATTACGTGCCGTTTTTGATGTGGTTTCATCTTGAAACAGTGTCCACAGGAAAATGTAGCTTTAGCCTTTTCTTTACAATGATAACATGATCCTTTTGTTTATTTGTAACATGATACTTTTGTTTTCCTTGTAAGTGTGTCTGCAAACACCACAAGGAAACAAAACCACACGGCCTCCAAACGAGATCCATTCACTAGAAAAAAGTCCTTATGCACTTCCATTATTCTCTGGTACATCTGTTAATTTAAGCGGAATCAGCTTTCAGATGTTCCTAACACCCCTACCAATATTTGCCTTATGCGAAAGCAGTTTCATTTCAAATCTGGCATCTTACCATGCAGCATAAAGCTCTCACATGGTGCTCCTGTCAAGGTACCCAAGCCTTCTATGCAGCGACCAGCAGTGAGAGCCTGGTAACAACCATGAAGTTTGGCCATGGCCTTCTCAATTAATGGAACCCAGAGCTGCCGTCGACGAGCCTACCAAAATAATCACAATATATTTAGTTCGAAAAATTTTATGGCACTGAATATCGAACTGTCAACTGAGATCGCTAAGCTTCAGAGTAAAAGATAGGGACAAACGATCGAGGCTTAGGCTTTTGTACATTATGCTTGCATTTTTCCAAGTATTTTAGTGAGGAAAAAGCATTTTTGAGAAACTAAAACAGAAATTAATTTTCTTAGAGAAAATGAAGACTAAAACTCAAAATTCACAAAAACGGCAAATGCCGCCCTGACAGAGCTGAGTGGAAACTTAGGACAAGTCAGCGGTTTTACGTTTCAGGAGTCTAGGCGGCCATGTTTGTTTTCTTTGTTAAAAATGTTGAAATTAATTAAAAAACCGTTGTATAATGAGCATTATCCGAGCATTTCAGTGACTTTTTTTGGGGAGACCGAGCATTTTAGTGGAGAATTGGAGCATTAAGGTAGAGCATTTTAGTGGGGAAACAAAAGCGCAATGTACAAAGCCAAACAACAGTACTATAAATAATATGATTCATTACTGGCTCCTGGATGGAAAAGGTGCCTGGTGTAGTTATCACAGAAACCCCTCTTCAGGCCGTACTCAAACAAATTGCCGATATGCAATTGAAAGCCCTGGGAGTCAAGAGTTGCAATAAGTAAACTTTCTTGGCCATGTCCCTAACACAAGGATCAAACTAACATTCATCCCTGATTAGCAATATGTCAGTTTTATTAAAATATTTCTTTATTCGTTTGATAATAGTTATATTTACCTGTGAATATACTGGCTGTCCATAGCGATCGCATGGTAACAGGTCATCAACCAAGATGACTGTCCATTTCCCATCTTTACAAAGCCGAACTTGGTAAGCACCTTCAGGGTTAATCTAAATGAATGAAGTGAAGCTTACTTGGACACAGGTGGTGTGTGTGGAGGGGAGGGGGTTTGTTGGGGGAGAGATAGACTACTCTGTTTGACTACCATTGATTTCTTTCCAAACATCAATCTTGAGAGTATTGTATGGTTTATTACAAACTATCTGTGAGATAAGTCACGATAAGTATCTGACATATCAAATATATTAAACTCCAATTTTGTTTGATTTCTTTTTCAATTAAAATCTGTGAATAAATGAGACATTGCACATTAAACACAAAAACTAAAATAACATCAAATACTAGAAAATTGGATAATATACCTCTCTTGTTATCACAATTTTTTCCAGAAGCTCGGGTCTCTCACCCAAGACAGCCATGGCACTCAGGAACCTGCAGTGTTTAGAAAAAAATTAAGATCAACTTAATTTGTTATTAATAATTATATTTAAATAAGCTAGGGTATGCAAATCTCTCTGTACATCCAATAACTCTCTCAATCAAGAGAGGTCTGAGTTTCACTCTACACTCTTGTGTGATAAATATTCTAAACCAGGCATTACAATCAAGCAGTACATGCTGGCAGGCCAGCAAAACATTTACCTGGGACAGGGGAGCATCTAGGATTTTTCTTAGGAGGGGGTACATCACTAATTTATAAGAAATGACGTAACATATGGGTGCTGTTAGCAGAATTTGCTGCCCCCCTCCCCTAGATCCCTCCCCTAGATCCACCCCTGTGTGGAGTGAGTGTTTTATTATCTGGAAGTTTTCAAAGGTACAATGTACATTATGCAAATAAATTGCCAATGATAGCGAATTAATGGAAAACTGACTTTGCACTTCACAAGCATCTTTATCAGGGGATTAAGGGCAGAATTTATACTAAATTATGCAAGTTTTAGAAAAATGCACATGCAAATCACTCTACATTCACTTTTTAGGCATTGTTGCCACAAAAATTTTGGAAACATTTTTGACAACTTTATTTCAGTCAATGTTCAAAAAACATTTGGTTTCCCACTGCTTGACTAAACAATAGATAAATCTGACTGAAAGCAGTCAATGGCCCCTGATTCGTGGAAAATTTTTGGAAAGCCTGAAGCTTTCAAACATTAAAACTGAGTGAAAAATACATTGTGCACCTTATATTGTTATTCTATCAATGACTTACCAGCAGTCACCCAGAACCCCTTGCATTATGTCATCAGGTCTTGGACTACGAAACACTGCCAGTGGAATTGGGGTAGTGCCACGCCCACCTCCAAATGAATTGATAAGCTGTGGGCGCCTCCATTCTGCTACACGAGGGTGTTCAGAGAAACGCGGTTCCAGATACAGAGATTTTTCAGTGGGTGGAAAGGAGTCATCTATGAACTGGATTCTTTGCTGAATATTACAAAAAAGTAAGAAACAATATTAAAATAAAGTTTATAAGCAATAATCGCCAATCACATATCTTCCTTACTGTGCAGGCCTGATCAAATGAGCAACTCTCAAAATTTCTGTTACAAGACCAATTTCATTTTGATTGGTTTTAACAACAATAAAAACAGCTGGAAGTAAAATAATATGCAAAGAGTACAACTTAGGTGACCCATGCTTTGGCATCAATGCACAATCAAACCAAAGTCTGGTATTTTCGGACTTCAAATCAGATCAGGGCTACGTGTACTTGCCATGTTTCCTCAACTACTCATCAACTGAACGTGAATAAAGATCCTGCATGGATATAAGGGTGTAATAATTCCCCCTTCCCAAAAAGTAGCAGCCCATCAAAGAGGTGATAAAATGTCACAAACAAACAGACTCTCCAAAGGTAGGAAATAAAAACGTAACTTGTGTAAGCTACACTGTGATAAGAAGGTGGGAAAAGTTTATGCATACAAGCCTATTGGCCCATCAGGCCAGCGCATATCCCAGTTTTCTTAGCATGAAGCAACTAGGTGTATTTCCACTCACCCCTAGATAGGATGCTAGTTCATCACAAGCTTCCTCCCCCTCCCCAGCATTACATTTGCTGAGATACTCATTTATACATATGGGCAATTCAAGAGACTAGGCACTATGAGAGAAAAGTGTCTTGCCCAAGAACACCGAGGCTCGAACCCGGACCATTCAATCCGGGGTCCTGAGCACACTAACCATTATACAACCATGCCTCCAACTGTGATAAAGAACACTTATTTTTACATACACTGTTGCAGTATTGCACAATGTTGATCCACTGCTCTTTAGCTTGTTTCTCGTCACGCATCCTCCTAGACTCTACAGGTATACTCTTCTGACGCTTCATTGTTCTACTGGGGCTGGCTGATGGCGATGGCTGACTGGTTTCACTATCTGTTGAACCATCTTTCTTTGATCCACATGCACTACACATGGTCGAAGATGGTGAATTGACCAGCGTACAAGTTGGGCAAGGCCAACCAGGGACCACTTCACCAGAACCTTTAAAGTCAGTTTATATATTTTATCAACCAAGTGCAAGGGCAGTTCTGAGAGAACATAGCCAAGTCTTGCAATTGAGCACAGTAATTAGGTCTGTACAGAAAGACTGAGGGACAAAATCCTCCCACTATTGTCCCAAGCAATCTTGGTTAATAAGAGATTTATTAATTAAAACAACTTGAAACAATTTTATAGATGTAAGTGGTAAGACTATAAGTAGAAAGGATAAAAGGTCGGATTGGGTGGGATTGGGTGCTATAGAGACAAAGTAAGACTATAAGGACATTCTCCCTTGAGCACTGGACAGTCTCACAGTCGAATATAATAATAAGTTTATTGTAAGACTCTACTCCACTTTTCTCTCATTTGTCAGCTAGCAAAAGGACAAAATACCCAGCAAGGTTTCAATTGTGACTAAGTAAGGACCAGCATAACTAACCAAAGTGCAGCTCACAGTACTGGATCATACAGTAATCTTCAAATTTTTAAATCAACAAAATCTGATTTAACAGTAAAGGAACAAAATTCAATTCCTTTACCATCAAACCAGGCTTGCTAGCTTTCTTTGTTGACCAATAAGGTTTGGCCCAAGTTTGTTAATACTGCAACCAAAACATCGGTACAGTGTGCATCACAAGTGCTTATCTAAACATTTTGATAGAGGGGGTAAGTTTCTAAAGAAACTGTGGTGCAGCGTCGGTGGGAAGTACAACAAGATAATTTGGTTTTATCAACTGGGTTGATAATGTGAATTGGCCACTGTAAAGAGATTTGACAGCTGACGTTTCGAGCGTTAGCCCTACCGGCGGTCAATTCACATTATCCACCCAGTTGATAAAACCAAATTATCTTGTTAAACATTTTGATAGACTGTTCAGAGCCTCTCTGATATAGAGAACTGTATGTTGAGTAATTACAATTTATTATTACTATTTAATAATTTTGGCTTGATTTCTGCCCTTCCCTCGCAGGGAAACTGCTACAATGAGTTTTTTTTCTTTCAATAACCAATATACCTGATGAATCAGTAGTTTCTCCTGAAGTTCTGCCTTTAGTACCAACTTCACGAGCACTTCCGCAAACTTCACAAATCGAATTTGAAGCTTTGTTGTCAAAAGTACATTCAGAACAACTCCAACGTCCAGCATCCAGATCTTTCGACACATGCGGAATGGATGATTCGGGAAATGGCCTAGGTTTGAAACCTTCCTGCGGACATGGCAAGTGACAAACTATACAGTTTACTCCAATGTTATCGTACAACAAACTCTGGCATTTTGGACACTTTAGAACTTCAGGGCTTTGTCGGGCAATGCCTGGATGCAATTCAAGTGATAAATCAGGATAGAGCCTTTGATTCGAAGTAGGTCCTAGATTTGTCGAACTGTCTGTCATAACTAGCGACGGATCGAACTGACAGACAGAGCATACATTAGCTGTCCATAGATTAGTCAAAGTACATTTGGGGCACGTCCATTGTTTCCCGTTGATATCAGAACGACGAGGAGATTCCATCATGTCCGATCCACAATCATTGCAAAGAACTAATGTTTTTGGGTTACGAGAACCACAAACTTTACAGATCCAGGCATCTGGAGCTTGTTTACGGAGACCACAAGCTGAACAGGTGGAATTTCTTCCATGGTTTATCAGAGTACATTGCTCGCAGGTCCAAATTTGTTCCGTCGAAAACTTCGCTCCCATTTCGCCCATTTGTGGGTTTAAACGTCAACTAAATAATTGCATGACTATCCATCGATATGGAAAAGCAATTATTAATACTGCAAATTACAAGGGAGATTTACCTTCGATAAATTTCGAACGATGGTCATTAAATCATTCAGTCAGTTCCATTTATATCAGCAGCGGTCAGCAGTGATTTTGAGCCAGTTTTCGATAAAAGTAATTTACTAAGTGGGGTGGTGATATGCAAGCCTACTCGACTAAAACAGCAGCAAACAAATAAAAAACCGATAAGAAAAACAAAAATACCTGTTACCATTTGACGCATTTCACACTCTTTGGTCACTAACTTTAAGTTTCAGCCGGCTTTCACAAAACTAGGTCAAAGACAATTCGTATTTCCCACCCACCCATGGAGAAATATTTTGACTACTGAAAACGAGACCAACACAAAACCGGAAGATAGCTTATTAAAGAGTATGGCCAATAACACTTCCGTTCCAGACTTGCTTGGCTTTCTAATTTATCTTTCCGCGGAGATTCTACGATGTATTTCGGAACCAATTATTAATCACGAAGTTACAAATTACAAGGGAGATTTACCTTCGATAAATTTCGAACGATGGTCATTAAATCATTCAGTCAGTTCCATTTATATCAGCAGCGGTCAGCAGTGATTTTGAGCCGGTTTTCGATAAAAGTAATTTACTAAGTTTTAGCCTACTCGATTAAAACAGCAGCAAACAAATAAAAAACCGATAAGAAAAACAAAAATACCTGTTACCATTTGACGCATTTCGCATTCTTTGGTCACTAACTTTAGGTTTTCAGCCGGCTTTCACAAAAAACTAGGTGAAAGACAATTCGTATTTCCCACCCACCCATTGAGAAATATTTTGACTACTGAAAACGAGACCAACACAAAACCGGAAGATAGCTTATTAAAGAGTATGGCCAATAACACTTCCGTTCCAGTCTTGCTTGGCTTTCTAATTTATCTTTCCGCGGAGATTCTACGATGTATTTCGGAACCAATTATTAATCACGAAGTGACCTTATGGAAGCAAGGTACGGTAAATCTGATGGAAGGCAATTTTCAAAGTAATCGTGGTTACGCTTTGTATCAAAGCGGCTCACGTGATTTGTGATTTGAGATCCATAGCTTCTCTGAATCGCAGTGGTTGTATTTTTGTAGTTCTAATTAGCATCGTTAAGCTGTTATCACCAGTCAAAATTATGTGTAGTTTCTTCTTGCAGTTCGGTCACAGTCTTTTAAAATTCCTGCCAAAAAAGATTGCGTGACGCGATTTTCTCTGAAAGTCAGCTTCTCTGTTTCACATTCATGCTTTTGAGTCTAGATTTGAAAAGTTTCAAAATTGACTAGTTCTACTTTTCTCAAATATGAGAAAAAGTATCTACCGATACAGAAATGGGGAATTTTAAGTGCACCCTTGTATGACATTTACTTCACAGTTCTGAGCACTGAGAATCGAGACCTCTGGTCGCCCCCAAATTAGTACTCGTTCTGCATGTAGTTTTCAGCCAATCAGATTTGACAGTGAGTCCGTTAATCGCGGAATTTGCCGTTTTGGAGGCGGCCAGAGATCGAGATTTTTAGTCCTGACCAAAAGCACGGCCTCTGGAGACAAGTAGAAGTGAAAACTTCAAAGGACCGCGAACGATAATGCTGACTCGCTTACCGATACGTAGATCTACAAGAGACCTAATCAGCCAGAAATAAACTGTAACACCATCAACTGTATAAACTGTAACGCGTTCACGTTGGTTCCATTTAGAATCTGCTACATGCACCATGCTGGCGAGTCCCAAGATAGGGCGAAACAGCTATCCACGGTTGCAACCCTGCTTTATCGGTTTCGGACGTGTTCATGTTTCGCAAATTTAATTTTTAACGTAGTAATAAAAAAGTATAAGCCTTGCAGTTTTGAAGGTGTTCTGGGGACAAGAATGCTTTTGGTCGATCCATATTGCCCTGGCCTAGTAAAGAAATCTGTCAATACAGTCTGTATATATATATATATATATATATATATATATATATATATATATATATATATATATATAATATATATATATATGGCTTCAGCTGTTGACACTTGCGCCTGATTTGTACATGTTGGGACTGTCCAAGCTAGGTGAGAAAATTGTAGACTTCAATTATCGTGAGCTTCGGTTCAGCAAAACGAGAAATGATTGGAGCGAGATCAGAGACACTCTTTTAATTGCCTCTGATTAGAAATGGTAGGAGTAATTGGGAGAACAATTTTGGATGATTTTAATTTGAAATAAGAAATTCTTTCAATCAGCAGTTTCACAGAACAGTACGAAACGGAACAAATTGAAGTCGTTCAATTTGGGTTAAAGTAATAGAGCGAAACCAGTTACAGAATATTCGGTTTGGGGGGGGGGGGGGGGGGGGCAGGGGAGGGGCAGATTTAAATTGGCTGGAGTTCAGCGACTTGTATACATCATTCGATAGCTGAACAGTAAAAAAACATTTCAGGCGATGCCGGGGTCAATACTTATCGTATCCCCATTATTACATCTCTTCCCGATGGATCTCTCATCGCGCTGGCAGAAGGAAGAAAACACAGCTCTGCGGACTCAGGACCCAAATTTTTGGCAATGCGCTGTTCTTCAGATCAAGGAATAACATGGAGCAATTCAACTTTCATTGAAGACGACGGCGAAGATCCCGATGGCCTTAATCTTGGCGCAGTGTTCGTGGACGAAGAGAAAAATCGCGTATTTGTAGTGTATTCGCATTGTGCACACAAATGTGTTTATCACACAACATTTTTGATCAGCAGCGATGACCTTGGCGAGACTTGGACGAAACCGTCAAACCTGTCCGGCCAGATTGGGACGTCTCTGTTTGCTCCTGGACCAGGCTTTGGTATTCAGGTATTTTTCTTTCTGTTAAGCTTCGCACCCCAGAAAAGTTAGCTCAATCAATCTATGCCGTGGTTTGTGCATCTTGAATTATTTCATTCCAGCTCAGTTCATAGTCTTCTTCGCAAAAAACGGCTGCGAAGGAGACTACTCAGTTCACTGCCAATTTTTTTCACTGACCTAACTAGAAAAAACAAGATCCCCACAAGGGACGGCTAATCACGTGTGGTCATGCCTCCCCCGGACACGATGGCGTTTTCTGCATTGTTAGTGACGGTGAGTTACATTCATCTTATTTTTAAACCTTTCCCATTCCATGCCTCCCCAGGCAAAAATTAACAAGGAAAAGTGGGAAGGTACATGTGAAGGAGGTGTGATATCGGACTTCCTTAAGTGGAAAAGATTTTGTACCACAATATTTCAGCGTAGGAAATATAACAGCGTCACGGCTTTTGAGTTAATTAACTGCGTAGAATCTTTGGCCTTTGTCTCCCGATGTTCACAGTTTCCTTTGAGCCTGTCACGTACATTATCAGTAAACTGTGCGCTTCTCGCGGAACAGCTCAATGTCTACGGATAAATATCTGTTCGAAACGCATATTTTCACACCAAGTGGTACGGCGAGTTATGTAGATTGTCATTTGACAGCCCTCGGGTTTTTCTTCGACTGTGGAGCGCATGCAGCAAAGGAGTTAATTATAAGTCGCGAGCGAACTAGACACCAACGCAAAACGCTTCGCTCGCTCCAGCGGAAAAACGAATGAGTGACTGGGAATGTCGTTAACATCTGATTTTGACAATTTTTAAGGAAATCCATGCATATTTCAGGTTATGATTTATGCTAGAGCTACACCTCTCAATTTCCACTTTTATAATTTTGCTTCCATTTTTAATAGCATTTTTGTTTCAAGCATCACAAGTTTGCACTTTTGGGCTAAAATTTGTCATACATTGTTTTTTTGTTTATTTTCGCCCAGTTTGTTTTAACGGCCCAGGCTGAATTTTCTTATTTTTCTGCCGATTTTAGGCTGAAAATATTCTTATGCATCTTCTTAGATTAAGAATTTATCATGATATTTTTAACAGCTTAGTTCATGTCTTTTGTGCTGCATACCTTACATATAATTATGTTTATTGAGCAATGGCTATAGTGTAGGTTTCTATCGTTTTATTGGCTAGTTTTGCCGTTTACAGAAAGAAAATTGTATTGTATTTGCACATTTTCAACACAAAATTATATTCTTTTCAAAATCTTAGCCTTGGGTTTATTCTTAAAATATTCTTAAACTTTCGCAAATTTCAGCCTCGATATAAATCTTATAATAAAAATATATTCTTATCAAAAGAAGTGTCCCATGTTGAAGATGGCTACCTCGAGAAATCGTGATGGCATGTACATATAAGCGGTGCATTTTACCGCGCTTAGCATTCGCGCCCGCTTGTCTCGCGTTAGTTTGAAAAATGGAGAGGCTGTGAACGACTGACGAGCGATATTAATGTTAAGATCTGTCGAGCGCAATTAACTAGCTTCGCAATAATTTAAACTAGCCTGTTGGCATTTTCATTGTAGATCATGGAGTTAGCTGGAGGGTTGCTGGTTACATACCCCAAAATGGTGCATTCGAACCGGACGAATCTCAGGTATGCCAACATTAGCTTTCGAATCTCTTTACGGTGGCCAATTCACGTTATCAACCCAGTTGATAAAACCAAATTATCTAAAATTACCTTGCTATACTTCCCATCGACAGTTTCTTTAGAAAACTTACCCCCTTTAAACATTAACTGCTTGCTTACAGCCGATTTTAATGCAGTGTGTAGAACTGGATTTTTTCAAAACATCATTCGCCCAAGGCGATCACAAAAGTGACGAAAAATAAGCTTTATACCTACACAAATTTAACTTTTGTATACTAACAGTCTTTCTTAAAAGTTCAGAGGGACATAAACTTCAACTACAAGCCTTCTGTGTATATGCACTTAGGGCGAATCAATTACGTCATTCCTTAGTGGTGCACCCCCTCTTTCGAAAAATCCTGGATCCGCCCACGAAGTCAGCGCGCAGTCAAGATTGATATTAGATTTGTCCCAAGTCGCTCTTTTCTGTAGAAGCGGAAAAAAAAAAGCCGCGCATAAAGTCACAGTAGTATCTAATTTGTCCAGACGTTTTTCATATATGTATATATCGAGTAAACTCTCTTTTAAAACACCGGATGACTTATGGGAAAGGCTTGGATAACCCTCCAGTCCTGCTCGTCCATGTCCTCTCTTCAGAAATCGGTTCAGTCTCTCAAACTGAACTGTTTACAACGTCAGTTGTATAAGATTAGGTCTTATGCATTGAAGGTATAAGCAAAATTTGTTTTCTACTTGACAGCTTATCGAGTTGTATGATGGCACGATATTAATGACATCCCGGAACGAGCAGAATTTCCATTGCCATTGTCGCATCATGTCAAGAAGTTACGATGGTGCTGAATCATTCGCGCATTCAGACATCTACTTCGACGAAACTCTGATAGACCCGGTGGTAGCCGCCAGCTTACTGCGGTACAGAAACACAGTGTATTTCTCCAACCCAGCAAGCAAGCTGCTCCGTGTAAACATGACTGTCCGCTGGAGCGGTGACAATGGTTCATCATGGATGGGATCTCTTGGTGTGTGGAGAGGGCCGAGCGGTTACTCTTGCCTCACGACTGTTCCTGGTATGCAGGCAAACAATACTTTCATTGGGTTGGTGTTTGAGAAAGGAGACATTCGCTACTATGAGAGTATTGTATTTGTTAGGATGCAAGTATAGCTCTTGTATCGCAGGAAGACTATTGGGTATGTTATTAGAGATTATTGGTATCATTGTGCCTCCCCCAGCTCAACGAAAAAGACATAGAACTTTCCGTTATTGAATGTATACTTCTAGTACTATGCTACAGGAACTGCAAAAAACGAAATGAACTTCATCCGTTCCATTCATTCTTAGTTTTTGTTTTTCCATTGAGTAGGGTATCATTTTTCGTGTTTGGGCGCTAAAACGGATATCAATTTTCGTTGGTTAGGGTTTAAAGGAGCTCCGTCACGGATAACACATTAGCCTAAATTTTTCAAATTTGTCAATTACAATCCTTCTAATCCTTCTTCATTCAAAGCCATTCCTGTTTTTTTTCAGTTTATTGTTTTTTTCTGACTGTCTTTTTTTGTTAATGAGATAATTACAAAATAATTTACAATACTTAAACAATTACAATACAATAAAGTTACTTACCCAACTTACAATACTTAAACAATTACAATATAATATATCTACTTGGTATAAGATGGGGGGGGGGGGAGTCCGGGGACATGCTCCCCCGAGATAATTTGAAATTAAAGTCTTCTGAAATGGCTAGAAATTGATCTAAAACTGCCAAAAGTGAGGTTAATTTTTAATTCTTATAAAACAACGAGTAACAAACTGGCCTTCACGTTTGACCAAATTTAAATGAATAGACTAACTTCTAAGCTAAACCCAACAGACGCTGAACGAATGAAAATAGAAACAAGAGATTGAATGCCATTATTGCGCAGGCGAAACTCTAATCGTCTGTCCAGGAACAAACCTAACGACAAACTGCCTCATCTGGCCGTGTCTGCACGAGAAAACCCTCAAAAAACTAAATTGGATCGAAATGGACAAATCCGGATAAGGCTGCGTTTCCTACTAGGTCCGCATATTTGACATAAAATAATGTAAAATAAAACATGGAGATTAAGCCAAAACTAAAAGCGGAGTTCCATGTTTGTTGTGGTAGGTAGCTATTAATAGTAGTAGTGTTTGTGGAATTTCAATTTTGTAACGTACATATATAGGCCAATTTTCTTCTTGGACGGACACTTGTGATCAAAGCGTACTGTAAGAGGTTTTATGAGATTTTGTATGGATTTATAATTTAGCTGAAAATAGCTCGTTTTTCCTTTGTAAAGGTACAATAAAGTTTGTTATTATATGGAAAGGAAAATTCTAGCGTTCTGATTGGTCCTTTTTTGGTTGGGATTTTGCCATTGTGGAAACGGTCTTACGCCGCGTATTTTTTCTAAAGTTGGTTCATTTAAAACTTGCAACTAGAACTGCAGAAAGAAAAAAACTACAACGTTACAAAACTACAACGTTATTATTTCGATCTGTATCAATGGTCACTTCACAAACCATGTGTAACTATATATTACATAAATGATAATATTTAGAATGAACTAATTTACCTTTCTCATACTTAAAAGTAGTACTTCGATGAAAAAATGTTGTTCTTGTTTCCTTTCAATTCCGATTTTATGTTTGGCAAGAATGCATCATGCCATTTAATGCGCCTCAACAGGGACGGCAGAGCGTATTAAAATCTAGAGGCTCAGAAATGGTATTTTCAACGTTCTCCACGATGTATTTCTTAAAAAAAGACAACCTGGATAAGTGTAAAATGACAGGTACTTTTTGTGCTACAGCAATATTTTGGAAGTTTTGTAAATACGAACCTTGTACTAAAACAAAAAATTGTCATTGTCGTAAAAAGTGGGGTGGCTCCGCTCCTGCTCCGCCGTCCCTGCTCAATTCCGGTTTTTTTGAACGACGAATTCTTGTTTAAACTGTCCGCCATTACCAGATTCGACTTCAGTCGAGTTGCATTACGAGAGCTGGATCGAGAAAGAAAATCACGCCATATACTCACTAGTTTATTTTTGCAATTTGTGAACCCAGCTGATTAGTATGCAGCACTAGCTTTTAGAAGCAAATTGCTGTTCTGCATACCAAATTAGCTGGGTTCACACAGTAAAAAATTAAACTGGCGAGTATATGACGTCGTTTTCTCACTCGATCCAGCTCTCTCAATGCAACTCGGCTGAAGTCGAATATGGTAATGGCGGACAGCTTTTAAAAACAAGAATTCGTCGTTCAAAAAAACGGACTTATTGCAAAAATTGAGGCGCAATAATTGGTATGGTGCATTCTTGCCAAATATAAAATCGGAATCGAAAGAGAACAAGAACAAATTTTTTTTCATCGTAGTACCACTTTAAAACTCTCTGAAAGATTTAAGAACCCCCCCCCCCCCCTACATACCCAGAACAATAATTGGGATGGCCCCACAGTATTTTGCAGATTGGGCTGCCTATAGTAGTTCCACTCGTTCATAATCATATAATCGTAGAAATAATTTATCTAATATAGATCTTAAATTATATTAAATATTTTAAGACTATTACAACTGACCCACGATTAGTCCAGGAAGTGAACTCACTAGGATGCAATTCTTAAAGGGAGATCCTAGTCAGTGTCCCTCATTTTCGATGCCATCGAAATTATGGAAATAAAAAAGCAAAATCTTATTGCATTGCTGTAAGTTATGTTACTGGAAGTATTTAATAAATTACTTTTAGCAAGTTTTTCAATGATCTCTTTCGTTTCGACAGGCTGTGCGAAAAATAATTATAACACCGAAACTTTCTCATCAAAGGCGTGGGTGGCTAGGGCCCTTTAAGAAATTTGAATCATCGTGATAGATAAAACACTGAATGAATATTATAATAAGGTAAGCTGATGTTCAAAATTCTATGCACCACAGTCACGTTATTCAGAGGATTCTTGAGGATCTGTTACTAGAAAAAACAAAAACTGAGCCAGTAGGAGGATATTGTCCAGTTTGTTCACTTGTTTAGCTCATCTTTGGCAGGCTGTTTTCGAGAAAGGCTAACGACAAGGTAGAGCCATTGAAATGCCATGAACAATGCCAGTGAAAAGCAATGTTGGACACGATTGTGCAGTATTCAGCCAGCGCAAACAGAGTGTACACTGCAGAAGCACAGCAGTTGTTAAGAAAAACTAGCAGATAAACCTTGGCATAAATAATAAGATTGTAATTACATGTACATGTACTATGGAATTGAGCCCAGGCCGGGCTCACTGTATTTCTTTGTAAGATAATTTAGTCTCCCAGTGCCTCTCAACGCAACTCATTTAAAATGGGTACCAAAAAATTTGTTGATGCAACCTGACAGAGAGCACTGGGGAGTAATCTGGGTTGGACTAGCATCTCATCCAAGAATCACATGGCAAATAAAAAATGGCTTCGATACATGTACATGTATGATTTTTGACCACCTGCAGCAGGTCCATAAACAATACAAGGTGGTATCTCTCATTAAAAAAAGACATGTACACCTAACTAAATGGCTAGTTTGCTTAGATTGAGAGGTACATGTATGGGTTTGAGCCCTAGCGGGGGCACTGTGTTATATTCTTGGACAAGTCACTTGACTCTCTTAGTTCTTAGTCATTCTCGTCCCCAGAGACCGCGCTCCTTTTGGTCAGCATCAAGCATTCTGGTCGCCCCCAAATTGGGAGCATGCACAGTGAACTCGTTCTGTAGTTTTCAGCCAATCAGATCTGTCAGATTTGACAATGAGTCTGTGAATCGGTACCAGCTGGGAGGACCCCACGATGGACTGGCATCCCATCCAGGCATGCAAATGGAGTACCAGCTGGGAGACTCTGCGAAGGACTGAAATCCCATCCAATAGAGGGGAGTAAAAATTCTCCTACTTCATGCCAGAGTTATTATTAACACAAACAACAACCAATAGCAAATTCAGATCTGACTTAGTCATTTTAATTAGTATAAAGGATACTCCCTTGTTCACAGTACCAGTTATGTCTGAAGAAAAAATACACTGCCAGACCAAACGAGCAATAATTGAAGAGCATTATAGCTACTTTTCTTCTGGATAATATATATTCCTGTAACCAAAATAAAAACACAATAGAAAAAAATATGAATTAAAACTGGTGTGAGACTAACTATTTTATCTTATTTTATCTTATATTTTATTTTTTTATCTTATTTTATCTTACAAGCCAAAAGTAATTTTTCACTGGGAAGCTATGTATTGAATAATTTCTAGATAATTTGTAGATTGATTTCAATAACTTTCGACTATAATTTTGAGTAGTCTCGTTTTTTTCATTATAATCAGAGTTACTGTTAGAATGATAAACCTGGTAGCCAAAACCTACTACATGGACTGGTTAGTTGCTGGCTAGTTGTCTACCCCTACAGTAGTCTTAAGCCTGGGTGAAAACTGCCATGAAAATTGTCAAAGGTCACAATCTCTAAATTTTGTTTGCTGTCACTGAAAATACCAGATATAAGCCACAAGTTAAGTAAAGTAGTTAACATTTGTACCTCAGTGTTCATTGGCTTGCTTGCAGTCAACCAGAATAAAATGCATGACAGAAACATATAAAGCATGGCACAAACCATAAATAAAATGAATGAAGCTTCATGGACATCTGAAACATAAAAAAGCCATCAGTGGATACATCTAACTATGTACTCATTAAACTTTGGAACAAACAGGATGACACACCCGTAACTCCATTATTAGAAGTCCACCACCACACCAATAATAGCTCAAGAATTAATTAAATTTTGTTATACATGCATGGCTATGTCTCACAAGTCTGGGAACTACTGAATCTGCGACTGAGGCCTACAGTGTAGATTTTCTTATCTAGACCGGTTATATTTTGTGGTGAGAAAGCTACAAACAAAAAAACAAAAACATTGACTTGTTTCTACTAAAAATATTTCTCTCTTAAATGAATTATACCAAGAAAAAATAGATGAGAAAAAAAGAAAGAGAACAGTCAAGCAAACTTTGGCAAGATTTTGTTCAGCATATCGCAGTTGACAAGCCAAATTTAGCAAGTACTGTAAAACCATCTTCGTTAACTGAACTTAGTCAGTCTGTATGAGAGAATCTTGATCTCAATCATGAGTACACTGACCTCACTGCATTTGATCTGCACTCACTACTCCAGTCAAGATTCCCCCATACAGACCTCATGTTACGGTTTAGAGCTAAGTATTCTTTAAACTGAAAATAGTTCCTGTACAAATGAACATTGTGACATAGCACCTTTAAAACGTAAGAAAATTTTAATATATTGTATGAACATGACTTTTGTATATTCCTGTAAAAATACATGATGGCTGGTGAAATACATGTACCTTACCAGAGTTGTCAGTTGATGAAATATAGGTTAGCGTCAAAAGTGCTCCATTTTCCACTACTTGTGAAACACAGTTTAGAAAATTGAGTGGCTTAAACCACCAAGTTGTTAAGTTATACCGCCTGCCTGGTTGGCTTTCCTTGTAATGTTTATGAATTATGGAAGGAAAAAGGAAGATCCGTGGAAGACAGTGCAGTGCTATTCCAACTCTCCAAATAAACTTCTCAGGCATATGCCCCCCTATTGCCGCACTTATTGACGGTAAATAGTTTGAAACCTGAAACAAACAAAAAAAACATCCAAAAAATTTTCTTTTAACCCCCAGCTAGATTGCCAGCAGAACAAGTTTTTCCACATTATGTAGAACACACACGATCCACTCTCGTATAAATCCACTTCTTGCTCTTTGACCCTTGACCGAATTTTCATGTAGCAGAAATACATGAAGCAGGTTGTTTAACACAAGCAGATCATGCACACTCTACAGGGACGCTATCTATGCTGAAGCTAGAAAACCTATCAATCAAAAATACAGAGATTCTGACCCTCTCATTTTGGCAGTAAACCTCCCATTTTCGGCGCATATTTCTGGCTCATTTCTCCGCCGATATTCAATATTTTTCCAACTGCTTTTTTTAATAAAAGAGCGCACTTAGACTATGACTTGGATCTAAAAATCCGATTTTGGGAAAAAATGTCGATCTGAAGGCATATGGTAACCTTAAAGGAGCTTCATCACAATATTTTGAGTCATTTCTTTGACAACCTAAATTACCCTTAAAATGTAGGAACCTAAAAATAATACATAAAGTTTGCTAAGGACTAAAAATACCAAAGGAGTGATACTAAACCAAAAAGGAACAAGGATGGCTGAGGAAGAAGAAGATTGAAATGGATTGGAAATGATGATTTTGAAAAATTTAGGCTAAATTTTTCATAGTGCATGAACGATAATGTAGCTCCTTTAAAAAGAGACCAATGCATGTATGCCCTGTGGAATGTGACCTGTAAAAGAAACCTATCTAGCACGAAAACTGATAATCAGGAGAGGGGCATAAGGGGGGTCCGAAAACCGCACAGAAATACGCCAAGAAACCGCAAACCGCATCGGATTTTTCCCGAATACCGAAACCGCACGTACATGGAGGCCACAATATGAAAGCTGACGTCTGCAATACTTGTGATATATTCTGATAACATTGTGCATTAATTTTAAACATACCATCATAACGCCAACGGCATATTGTACTACACTATTATACTCTATTTACTACTAACCAAATGCCGACCGTTCTAAAGAGTGTTATCACCGCAGACACTTTTTTCACCGAAAACTGCGACTTAAAGGTTGTAATTACCGCAAACCGCTTAGTGTTTTAAAACGGCAATACCGCGAGTTACAATAAAAATTACCGCAAAACCGCACCAAAAATAACACAAAACTGCAACATCGCAAACCTTTACGCCCCCCTCAATCAGTGATAGGACTTATGCACCTATCATTATAAATCCCTGGGGGAGGGGTGCAGGCATAGATGGGGGATTTGACAGTAGTTACGTGCATGCACCAATCAATGTTACGCAGGTGTGGGGGGAGGGTGGAGGGGGAGGGGGAGGCCGGGCATAAGCAGGCATTTGAACTGAGCTGATAGTTTCTGTTCAAATTCCCTACCCCATGGCATTTGTGGATTGTCAAAATAGTAACTAAAAGTCAATAAAATGTTGCTAGAAAGGCCATTAAAACGGTCAAATCCCCCTCCCCCCTCCTGCCTTGGGGTAGGGCAATTGAACAGACAGTTCAAGTCCCCCACCTATGTTCGCACTCCTCCCCCCAGGGATTTACAATGATAGGTGCATATTAAGCTTAAATCAATCAAAACTCGCTTACGTGGCAATGAGTTCTTGTTGTTTGTTCGAAATGCCAGACAAGAGCGATCGTCACACACGACACGAACGAAAGGAGCGGTAGAGAACAAAGAAACAGAGCAAAGCGCTCTAATCGGACGGACATCAGAGGCGTTTGGACGCGATCTGCGGCCATATTTGCAACATTGGTTACGCTTCAACCTCGTTCCCAGGGCCTTCTCCGCTTTCAAAATGGCCGCCATTTTTTAGTCACCAACCGCTGACCGAGGAGCCCGTTTAAAGGGACTAGGTACTAGTCTATACACGATGGGATTAGCAACTATTGATCCACAAAGTCAGAAAGAGCACACCGAGATTTACAAAATTCCCAAGTTTGGTGTTAATCGGGTTAGTTTTGACTGCCGAGATACAGCCATTTAGATACGTCAAAATTACAAAGAAATGTTTGGTAATCCGGACGCAGCGTCCGCATGGCCATTTCTTTGTAAATTCTAACTGGCTGTATCTCGCTTAATATTGGGTCTATAACACCAAACTTGGGAATTTTTTAAGGCTTGGTGTTCACTTTCTGACTATGTAGTCAATAGTTGCGAATCCCATAATTTGTTGACCCGTACCTTGTCCCCCTCAGTTTGAAATCATGCATTAATGCCAAGCCTCGGCGCCGTGCAGCCTCGCTCTCATTTGGGGATTTGGCCTTGCGCGTGGTCGTCATGCTGCCGCGTACATCTGCAGTTTGCTCGTAGCAAAGCAGTGTTTTCGTCGCCCCCTCCCCTTTATTCCCCTTTCTTTTGTTCCCTCTTTCCTTCTCCACTGGCTTCAGTCAGTGTGACTTAGTGTAAAGGGCCCTGCTATGGCGTCGGTTTCCATAGCAACCGTCCAAGCACCTTCCCCTCAGTCGGGTCCCCGCCTTCGCTTCGGGGTTACTCCACTGGTGCCTCGTCCCTTTGCATTCCTAGCCATACCCCGCCTTCCTTTCGTTGCGTAGCGTAACAGACATTAGGGACTTTGAACAGAACAATAGTCCTGTACGTGCGTTATCCATCTTTGTTCAATTCTTTGTCGTCCTCTGTAAAACGACGTGAAATGACTAAATTCTGAGTTGTGTTGAGAACGTGAACCGCAACGGCGAGTTTGTCATGTTTCAAGCGCTGAAAAATGCAATTAGAAATTAGCGCTGATACTGATAATCACACTAAACAAATTCTGATAGTTGCGAGATTCTTTTTTTGTGGCGTCGCCGCGCGCGATCGAATCTCGCGAAAATTCGTCACCAATTCCCCAACCGGGTGAAGGGCTCTGAATAGTGAACAGCGGGAGCACGCAATGAGGAAATCAAGATGGCGGATCAATCAAAGGTAAAATGTGTGGCGCGCTTTAAATTTTACGCTGTAAAAGAAAGAAATGGCTGTTCTCTTGAGTAGTTCTCGGTTGAAGATGATATAAAGTGTAACTTGGTGAAACTATCCGACAAAATATCTTTTTTTTTCGATGTAGCACCGACGGCCGATGAAAAGCGTCGGCTGCTTGACTGTACTTTGCTCAGAAACGCCGGCTACTTTTTTTCCCAAAATTGAAGAAATTAGAGAAAGATTCTCTACTCAAATCAGCCGCCTGCTTCAAATTTTATTGAAACCCATTCATTATTCATTTCCAAGAACGCACGCTCCAGGGTGAATTCCACATAAATCCCACGCTGAAGATACGCCGAGGGTTTTGAAATTCCACGCCAAGCGTCTGGCAAGCAGCAAAAATCCCACACCGTTTCACCAGGAAATGCACCTGCTCCAGGTCTCTGCTGCAGAAGAGGTCTGTAAGAGTGACTCCGGAAACAATTATAACACAAATGACACCATAAATGTTAAGCCAGGGGAGGCAGGAGGGGGATGGGAAGGCCAGGCATAAGCAGGGCATATGAACTGAGCTGAGATTTTCTGTTGAGGGCATTCGTGGATGGTCGAAAGAGTCACTATAAGTCAATAAAATGTTGGTAGAAAGTCCACTAAAATGGTCAAAAGTCTCCACTGCGGGGTGATAACTACAGTATTCTGATCTAGGGGACCCCCTGTCCCCCCATGGGCAAAAAGTTTAAGGCCCAAAGGGCTGGAAAATGTTTGGATTTGCCCCCACCTTAGAAAGAAGTCTGGATATGCCACTGAGTTATATAAACCAAAATAAACTTTAGCATAACTTGCATTACCATGGGCAATGTTTGGTTAGCCTGTTAACCTTTTTGCTTTTGTTTAAAAGGAACCAGAAGATGGTGTGCCAAGCGATATCAGTTTTAACAGCCAGGTGTTTGATTTGAGCTTCCATCCAAATAGAGACATTATTGCTGCTGGAGAAATTGATGGAAGGGTAACAGTGTAAGTAGTACAGCATTTTCATTTTTTCCACTTGTATTGTTGTATTCTCGCAAAGTGGAGAGGTACATTTACATGTACTTGATACATGTGACTCTCATTTCAATTTTTTTAAATTGCTGTCACACCATCACTGTTTACACAGTTACACCTGTATTATCTGTATTTCAAGTGGAATGTAATGGTGTCTTGATAATATGAATTTTCCTCAGTCACTCATACTCCATTGCTCAAGCAAATCATTTGTTGCTGGATCTTCGTCATCACAAGAAAGCTTGCAGAGCATTGTCCTTCTCACCAGATGGCTTGTGTAAGTATAGTGACCTAAATTCTCATGTCAATAACTCATAGCACATACCTACATCTAAAGCCCCGATCAAACGGCGCATGATAGTCGATGATAGTTTTAACCCCCCGAACTGTCATCAACTATCACGCGCATGTTCAAACGGGAAAACTATCATCGAATATCATGAAGATTTTGAAAAAGTTCAAAGTGAATGATAGTTGATGATGGTGCATGATAGTTCGTGTTCAAACGGAGATGATAGCTGGAGCTATCATCGACTATCATTAACTATCATGACCATTTGATCAGGGCTTAATAATATAAAAAAATGATGCTCAAGGAATTGCACTGCCTATGTTTGGCCTTTTGAAATAGGCCATTTCTGAGTTCTCTTTTGCCTCAGTGTGCAAAAGTGTTTTACCTGCGTGTTCATTTTCATGCCCGGCCTTAAGTGTCCTCATGGGCACGATGAATATGAGTGAGTTCATTTTCATGCAAAGCAAACTCATTTTCATATGAATAGTTTTGCACTTAGACTCGTCTTGAAACAGAGATAAAGTGTACGTGCTCTGGCGCATCATATAAATTTCCTATGCTCTTTTCTCACGTTTTCTTTCATTATTTGGATCAAATTAAAATTTAGAAAAAAATGAGTGAAAAAAGTTTCACTGCATTTCAACATTGTTTTCTGAAGTAAAAAAATACTGTAATATGCCTTTCAAATGCTGATGAGTTCAATTAGGCCATTAACCAACTGAGTATAAAATAATTATAACTAAAATGATTCTTTACAGACCTGTTTACAGCATCTAAAGACAAGTCCCTCCAGGCTGTGGACATGAATTCAGGAGGAGTCGTGCATGCAATTACAAAAGCACATAAGTATGTTTTACGCCATTTAGTAATTATAGTAATAGGACTGAGTGGAGTACAATTTGGTCTATGATCATAAATGAGTAATTAACAAAGTTGGGCTATCACAAAGTGGAAATCTGATTATTATTTTGTAAATCATGAGTAATGATCACAGACAGAATTGGACAAAACGAAGTCATGTTACCACCAAAACTATGACAGAATTTGAGAAACAAAATAACCACCAGAAAACTTGACAGAAACATAACAGTTGACTTTATGTACAAGAAAATCATAGTTAATAGTATCAATCAATCAATCAATCAACTTTATTTAAAACACGGTAGATGGCTCAGCAAGCTGGTTTTCAGACATGCCGTGCAAGAATTACAAGATAAATGCTAAAAATTTCAAAAATTACAAGATTCCATCATGGTTAATGCTCTGCCTACGCCTCCGATTTTCAACATTCACTAGGTTGTAAGGGTTTTTACGACTCCTTATACAACTGTGACTCTGACTTTGTCTGTGAAGAACCAGGCTTATTCACTTGCTTTTGTTGTCATGATCTACACTATCATCCAGGGAAAATGGGACTTCCATAAAAGGAGGGAGGGCGACAGAGGGGCTTAAATGGGAGTGCCGGGGGGGGGGGGGTGGTGAGTGGGGGGGGGGGGCGACTTACTGGTAGTATATCATTATATTCTTTTACTGTACTCCTCTCATTAATGACTTCTTTGTTTTGTTCTGAACTTCAGCTCTCCTGTTTACTGCATAAAGGTCATAACTGACAATCTTATAGCTACAGGTGATGACAATGGCTGTGTCAAGGTGAAGAATTTGAAAAACATTTGGTCAACTTTCTTTAAAGGAGCTGCGTCACGATATTTTGAGTTAGTTTTTGCAATGAACCAAATTCCCCTTTAAATGTAGGAAACCTAAAAATAATAGTTTACTAAGGAAGAAAAACAGCAAAGAAGTGATACTAAACCAAAAAGGATGGTTAAGGATGGAGAAGATTGAGATGGATTACAAATGACGATTTTGAAAAATTTAGGCCAATTTTTTTCAAAGGTACAAACCGTGACGTAGCTCCTTTAAGAAAGGCATGATTAAGACCAGCACCATCTGTTCATCGGAGAGAGGTGTCTGCCCTTTAGAGAGTTAAGATACAGCAAAATGAAAAATGGCTTGCAAGGACCAACATCAGTTCTCTGCCATCTTGTGGAGTGTCTGTCTTAAAGAGATGTCTGTAAGAGAAAGCTGATTGTTCACAGATTGCTAAACAACATACTAATTAAGTTTTAATTTAATTTCATATTGAAAAGGAAAAAGCTCATCAGCATTTACTTTAAACACACATTGTCATACGCTACTCCAGAACTAGTTTCATCAACAGACCTCGTCAGTTGGTAGCCATGTGTCGTTAAAATTCATATTTCAGACCACGTCATATGATATTGCATGAGGTAACTTGGTATCCAGGTAACAACGACGCTAAAGTAAAAATACAACTTTAACAACAATAGCAACGGACTAGAACCCAGTTTCATTGCGCAGTAACTACTATATCTGATTATTTGCAGTTCTGGGACACAAGACAAGCAGCTTGTGTATTGACAGTGACTGATAATGAGGACTTCATTTCTGATATGGCCTGTGATGCCGAAAAAAGAACGCTTCTAGCTACAAGGTACCATGAAAAGAACTCCCGACTGTTGATAGACAGAATGCCCAGATAATTTTTTTCTGTAATGTGACGTCAGATATTGCTATGTTTGTCTGATCCAAATTGTGACTTTGTTGGAAACGTGTGTTTAACCCTCATTTTTGGATATGAGTGTTTCTTATTATCTCATTGCATGCTTTTGAAATTTTTTTTCGTACAGTGGCGATGGCACTTTATCTGTATTTAACATTCGACGTCAAAAGATTGAGCAAAGGTCAGACAACATGGAGAGTGAGCTCCTGTCAGTTGCAGTTGTAAAGGTGAATATTGTTTGATATAAGGAGGCAGCATGACCGAGTGATTTGGGGCACTGGCCCCAGGTTCAAGTCCTACACCCAGCCACTACCACTACATAATATACTTTGTAGCTGGACTGTTGTTTTTGGTCATTTCAAATTCAAATTGTGAAGCGCACTTTTGTAAATAACCGACTGGTCTTTTTCTTACCAGTTGGAGTTTTTTACTGTGTTAGGATCGTTTAAAATTTCTGTCTGTTCTTCTTGTGATTATGCTCATGCTTACATCGCCTTATGACGCGGAGATTCCTGGTGAAAACATGAGAAAAACAAGTGGGTTGGTTCTTCTTATGCTCGTGCTTATGTCGTCATGCTTATGCTTGTGCCCAAGTGAAAACCAGCCTTTAGTGACATGCCTTAAACTATGTTGTCTCAAAGCTAACTGCTTGACCACGTCCACTATAAACACCAGCCGCATTATTTTTTACATTTTTCTACGTTTACTTCGTTGGCATAATTCTCAGGTGGTCTGGGGTCTTTGAAACGATTTGAGACAGTGGTTGCAGCCAATGATGTTTTGGTGCGAAACTCTGAGCGATACAGTTACTTTTTAATTAAGCTATCAATCAGAACAGAACCAGGATTGTTAGAACCAGCAAGGATAACTAAATTTATGTTGTGTAACACTTTTAATTACGGAATAAAGAAAGTTTTTTTTTTTTTCGAAAAAGTGCTCTTGTTCCTATTGTACAGAGAAACAAGACGTTTCGGGAAGAACCCCTTCTTCAGTCGCAAATAATGTGCTTGATGCCGGCAACAGCATCATTTGCGACCGATGAAGGCGTTCTTCCCGAAACGTCTCGTTTCTTTGTACAATAGGAACACAAGCACTTTTTTTTCAAACAGACCTTCCTTTATTAGAACCTGCAACTTGTAACACCAAGCTGGTTAAAAACACGTGTCTTGTGACAGGTCTGACTCAATATTGCATGCAGGTATACTGGCTGGGATGGTGCTTCACTCATGATAAACGTACAAGAGATTCACATGGGCAACCTGCTTTTTCAGTTCTAACTTTGCCATATTAAAAAAATCAGTTGAACAATAAATTAAAGATAAAAGAACATCAAATTCTGAGGTGGAAACAGGTGATGCGAATTGCGGCCATTTCGTCAACAGTACGTTCGCTAAAGTACAGTGGTCACTAAGCAATTGAATCAATGGATGTTTGCCTTTTTCCGCACTGATTGTCATCGCTGTTTGTAGGGTGGACGCAAGGTAGTCTGTGGTACTGGTGATGGCATTTTAAACCTGTTTTCTTGGAGTGAATGGGGTGACATAAGTGACCGTTTTCCGGGTCATCCTCTTTCCATTGACTCCTGTGTGGCTGTCGGTGACAGTGTTGTCTGTACTGGTTCAATGGACGGGATTATCCGGTAAGAACTGCACATGCGTTGTATTGTTGCAGGGCTCGACACTTACTTTTTATCTCAGTAGTCTTGTGGCTAGTAACAGGTCTGATTTTACTAGCCAAAACTAAAATTGCACTAGCCAGACTTGTCTCGCAGCTTCACTGATTTGTGTTTGATGAGAGTGGTTGAGCTCAGACATTTCTTGTTACAATATATCTAAAAACCTCGACCTCGTTGTTTACGCTAAATGAAATAGTATCCGTGTAGTTCCGCATGATTTCACACCGTGTTAATCATTAACAGGAACCATCGTTCGTTGCTTTCGAACGGGAAAACTGTAGTCAGTGGTTTCCTATTTAGTTTTTTTTTTTACTTTTGACCTGTTCTATTCTTGCAACAACTTGGACAGTTGTTTCAACGTGACTTTGAAGCACTCGCGCTTTCCCTTGCAAGATGTTTGAGCACAGCTAAATTTCACTGGCTGCTCAATTTGTTGGATTTCAAGCCTCGAGAATGATTATTCAGTCTGCGCGCCTTCAGTTATATTTGAACAACAACGAGCGGTTGAACGTCGGTAAACGAAATCAATCAAATTAAAGCTAATTGAATGAGTCGAACCCACTCTCGTAGTTTCTGATAATTAAACGTGTCCTCGTGTCCTAGCAATAACTGGTAAAGGTAAAGTCTGCATTCGGGCCTAGTGGCCCATCAGGCCGGAGCTTATCCCGGTTTCTGTAGCATGAAGCAACAGAGAGTATTTCTACTCCCCCTGGATGGGATGCTAGTCCATCGCAGGGTTACCCCCAGCAGTAAATTTACCGGTACCCATTTATACACCTGGGCGAAGAGAGGCACTGTGAGAGTAAAGTGTCTTTCCCAAGAACACAACGCAGAGGCTCGAACCCGGACCGCTCGATCCGGAGTCCAGCGCACTAACCATTAGGCCGCGAGCCCGGGTGAAACGGCCGCCGGTGCAGATCTTGGTGGTAGTAGCAAATATTATAACGAGGCAAATCGTGGTGGAAATTTATATCCAAAAGTTTTATTCCTAAAGCCCATTTAGAAAAAGTGATATCCTGGCCCGTGAGCACCTGTGTCAGTGAATAAGCAAGATCGAAATCAAGATTATTTCGATACCACTCTTACATTCAGTCTTCCCCTCCGCTTTTCACCCCCCCCCCCCCCCTAGTTATCTGATTATATCTTTCCCCCACCCCAACAAAGTAAGTACCTATGACCTTTGCATCCAAATACCCTTTGCCCAGCCTATCACTCTTTTAAAGGGGGTTATTCTGGAGAGAGTTTTTCATTTGATGTTTACTTCCTTATGATCACCAGGGCTGTACATATTCTGCCAAACCGTTTCGTTGGCACCGTTGGAGAACACGCTGATTTTCCAGTGGAGAGAATGCGCCTGTCAAGAGATGGAGACAGTCTGGCGAGTTGTTCGCATGATCAGAGCATCAAGTTTTGGGACGTGAGTCACCTCAAGACACTGCACGTGGATCCTGGGAGTAAAAAGAGGGACACTGTTGCGGACAACCCCACAGATGACTTCTTTGCTGATTTATAGTGTTTACAACTTTCTACAGTTGTTATGTGAAGAGATTTTAGTTTGAGGAAGAGGAAGAAGAGGAGGAGGAGGAGGAGGAGGAAGAAGAAGAGGAGGAGAAGGAGAAGGAAGAATAAGAAGAGGAGGAGGAGGAGAAGGAAGAAGAAGAAGAAGAGGAGGAGGAGGAGGAGGAGGAGGAGGAAGGAGAGGAGGAGGACTCAGAAGTTGGTGATGATGGTTATGGTGATTGAGGAGATGGTGCTGAATCAGGAAGCAAAAAGGTAAATCAGGAGGAGGAGGAGCATGAGGCAAGTGTCGGGAGCTAAGGGTGAAGGAGAATGGGAAAGGAGTCGAAGTGTGGAGGGAGTGATAGGAGGAAGCACGAGGAGATAGAGGTGAGTTGGAGGGGAAGGGGGGATAGGTGAGTTGGAGGGGAAGGGGGGAGAGGAAAGGAGGAGGAGGCGAAGGGAGCGTACAAGTGTAGGAGGAGAAAGAGGAGTTGTCTTTGTTGTTGCTGTTTTTGTTGTTTTGGATGGCGGGGATGGCGGCGGCGAGAGGACGAATAAGGAAGAAGAGAAGCATAGGGAAGAGGAAGGAGATGGAATGGTAGAGATAATCGTAACTAAGGGAGGAGATAGAAAGAGCAACCTGGGGGATTTAAAGCAGGCTGTTTACCCTGAAGAATCTTGTTCTTGTCAATTAACAGCGCTCTCAGCAACCGGATTACCTCTCAGGGTTCTAAAGAAGCCAGTTCTTGTCAATTAACAGCCCTTTCTGTAGCCCAATTCCCTCTGAGGACTTGTCACTTAACAACCATTTTGAATTTACGTCAGCAAATAAATAACACTTAAAATGGACAAATCCCGTTAGTGTAAATATAGGTCGAAATTTAGTTAATAAGTGTAAATCGCTACAAGCGTAATGCACGTGTCGCAAGCGGGCTTTAAATCAATGGTTTTGAGCTGAAATGATAATTATCAACAATAATTATGGACAATTCCATTAGTATAAATGTAGACCGAAATTAATATTAAATCACTGTACAAACCTATTGCATTCGTCGTGAGCGGGCTTTAAATCAATTGTTCTGAACTGAAATGATAATTGTCAACAATAAGAAATGACCATTGGCATGTTCTTTCCTTTTGCGTTTTTAATCGCAGGTTGTGAAGTTATGGAATAAATATTATTTTAACTCACTTTTATCCATGCTCTCCTCTTTACGCAGGACCATGTTGAAGCAGGGCGCTAAAAAGGAAGGGCGGCGAAACGCGCCTTGAGCGATGTGTTATGCGGAGTGGGGCGAGAGCGCTTCCCTCCACCAAAGTTCAAAACATGGCGGCAAGTGAGTTTCTATGGCTTGTGGAGAAAAGTGATTGCTACACGAAAACAGTAAGAAATCTCCGTGGAATTCTTTTGGCCATGGAATAACGACATGTTTTCCAAACTGCAAGAAGTTAGAAAGGGTTTGATTCTGTGAATACCGTCCTGAAATATTGTAAATAAAACCAACTTTCTCGAAAGGCCTTTGACCTTTTCCTCAGACGCCAGAAGTCAATCAGCAATTTCATGGAAGGAATGGGGGGAGATGGCATTTTCAAGCCGTACCCCTCCGCATCACACATCGCTCAAGAGCTCAAGGGCGCGTTTCGCCGCCCTTCCTTTTTAGCGCCCTGATTTAAGTAACGCCATTGAATGTTCAAAACTCTGCAGTGAAACTTCTCGCCCGCGCGCGGCTTATGATCCCTCTTGATATTGAACATTTTTGTGTAGTCCTTTTACTTGTCTGTTAAGGTATAGGCATAGACAAATGTGGTCGATTCGGTTATTAAAGGGCCACTTTCACGGACATTTTTCGGCTTTTTTAGCTGGGATGGCCACAGAATGATGACTAAGTTCTTTCACCCATACAGTAAATGCTCCTAGAACATAATAGACCCTATGCAAATATGGCGGCCGCTATTTTTTGGCCCCGAAAAGAAACATTTGTCAAGAGAATTAAGACGGAATCCGTCAGGACTTCGAGCATTCATTGGACAAAATTATGTACCAAAATGATTTGCACCTTATTGCAAGCTTTTGTGTTACTACTTCAAATATATTATCAAGAGAAATCTTTTCTAACAACACCAAACATCGAAAACAAATTTCGAAGTTCCACTGAATCGCTTAAAAGATGTGAGATCTTTCCTATAGCTTGCGAGCTTTGAAATTCATTTTCTCAGGCTCTGATAAGAAATTGTTGTACCAAAATTATTTGCACCTTATTGCAAACTTTTGAGTTACTACTTCAAATATCTTATCAAAAGAAATCTTTTCTAACAACACCAAACATCGAAAACAAATTTCGAAGTTCCACTATAAGTCCACTTAAAGGCGATTTTACAAAATGGCTACACGTTAGATTTTGCCTAAAGTTTGTGGGCTTTTAAATTCATTTTCTCGGGCTCTGATAAGAAATTGTTGTCGGTGTTATCACAAATAATTACATCTTTACCTTTTATTAAGGGTAAAAAATAATGCAATATGATTTAAATTATTCGAGTACTCGATTTTTGTCCAACTTAAATAAATATTACTCAACTTCCTGATGGATTCCGTCTTAATTACTTTCCTTTAAAAATTAAGTCAAATGAGATCGATAGATGGAGTTTTGAGGCTTTTTCTTCTAACCAATGGAAAGTTATAGGACCATTTATATTGCCAAAAACATGAAAGCGAGGCTAGGCGGGCCAGAGTAGCTTTTTCCATACAAATCTCTTAAATTTAAACCAGTCACAATTTTGCAGGAATTTAACCAAAAAAATTGAAACTTCTCAGAGTAGTATATTATGTCATTTACTTCGAAGTGTCGCAATCGGAATCTTAACAAACTTGCCCAGACTACAAACAACAATGGCAGCCATTTTTGCATAGGGCCGATCTCAAGCAAATTGTTTAAGGACGAGGGTGACCGAAAATAGTTTTCATCGATTTTTCCAAATTACAAGGACAGAACTTGAAAAAGTCAGCCTAACTTTTTCAAGTATAAATCTAAAGTTTCTGACAGCATCACAATTATATCACTCCTGACCATGTTTAGCTTCAGTACACTACCATTGTAATTTATCAAAACTTGACAGCTGTTTGTAGGTTTCATTGTCTTTTGGTGTAAACACGTTTTTGAGCTGTTGACAGTGTCCCTTTAAGAAATGCAAATGGCATAGGAATTCAATGCTTTGTTAGGACATTTGTTTATTTCCTTATAACCGGGTAAATAAATACATGATAGTTAATTCTATCGCTATTCCAGATCATGACATCAAGACTGAGCATTCATTTTGAGGTCCCAGCTGTGGGCATCGATTATTGCGGCATTCAGTCATTTTCTCGGCGCACGTATCCAATTCCTCCGGTGTGTCCAGGTCTGATGCAAAAGAGCATAAGACGTAGCAAGTTCGGCATCTCCGTAAACATCTGTCCGCTTGTCGCTTCAATGGTGTGGCGTTTATGAGTGCAGGAAGAAGTGTACAGAGGATCATCACTACGGCCGTCATACTTCCTCGTTTCTGTGACATCTGACAATAAACGAAAATTAACATTTCATAATTCAGTGGAATCGAGCTGCCTTGACGCCGGTACTTTTCACTGCCTAAGTGTCAAACTAATTAAGAAAGTAACAAACTAAATTAAACATAAAGAAGCAAATATTAAGTAGCAAACGCTGTTATTCAGGGATGTATGATGCGTTTTAAGCTTCTAATAATTTCAATAGATCATTTTCATTGCCACACAAAAGCAAGACTTCGGCCGATTATCGTTACTTTACTTCTATCGGAGGATATATGTCAAGTACGGATGACCATATATGGGCAACGTGACAATTTGTTGAATAATGCAATGATGACTTAATATGATGGAGCAGAAGGTAGTGCTCTGAATGCGCACTAACAATTCAACATGCTCTCACTGATTAACGTATTTATTCCGCGAGGGGCACATGTTGTCGCTGGTACTGCAGGATATTGCTTTGGCATTCTTCATATCCCAGGTTATGAACTTCCTTGGGAAGATGCAGAGTTTGTTTATCCAACCGAACGAACCAGTCGATCGCCAGCCTTTCATGGCTTGACAAATTGTTAAAGAAAGGCATATATTTCTCGTAGTTTTCTGTAAATTTGCCTTCCAGTTTACAAGGAATTCCAAACAAAACCGCATTTCTTAAAAGACCCCCGCGAACATAAAGTCATTTCTCAAAATGGCGAGAGACAGCAACGCGCAGGCCTATTCTTGTTCTGTTGGAGCTTTTTTTACTTATCTTAACGCGTCTTAAATTTCTGCTTACCCCAATGCCCAGCTGCTTACCCTTTTATTAACCTGATTTAGTATCCAACTGTGCTTCGTAGAGACAAATAACGCCCAAAACGAGTACAAATATCACGCGGTATTTATACTCCAGAGAACCGGTAAGAAATTCGCCCGCACGAACATAACAATTTGGCGTGTTGGATAATAAATCTCTTGTTAGACGTTATGTTGTGTAGTATCGCTGAGAATTTTTACTCGTTGTTTGTATTTTGACTCGCCCTACGGGTTCATCAAAATACGGCACAACTCGTAAAAATACTCAGCGATACTACACAACATAACGTCTAACAAGATATATGTGTTTCAGTCTCGCAGCAGTGCGTTTAGAACACTTTCTGATAAATTTCAAAACTGGATTGGGTTAAGGAGGGTAAATTTATCCAAATTAAAGAAAACTTGCAAGAGGATAATTACGAAAATCATTAAGCTGGAGTTTCGAAAATCACATCTTCAGTACAGGTGTAAGACAACTCAAAACTCGGTAGTCAGTGTTAGCGTAAATAATTGAACTGTGTTGTTGTTGGTCTGGCCGATTGCATCACTATTGTTGTTGTTTTGTTATATTTTGGCTTGTTTATTTTCAGCGATAAACTTGTTTATTGACATATAAAGTACACGAACTTTTTACTTTCTATTTTTTATTTTTTTTCTAATTTCTTTCATGTTGGGTACAAAAATTCAAAAATTACCTCAAACCCACTGAGATCGTTCTTTGTCGGTTTTGGTTCGTATGCGTGGTACCATTTTCAGTAAAATTTATTTGCACTCGGTTAAAATAACTGCAAAGTCAAAGTGTACATAAACAGAGCTTTTAACAATGATGTATCTGCAAATTAAAAGACCGCAAGTCCCGCTTTCGTCAGTGGGCGAGACAGCTGATTTTGTAATGACCAAGCTACGAAGCTCACTCAAAATGGTCATTAGTTTAGAGGGAACGTGATCAAGAAACGCATAAACACAAAGCTCATAGACAAGCATACGTCAAAATGTTTGCAGCTCTAAATAGTTGGCCATGATCAGTGGGAGAAGAAGATGGAGGTATGAGAAGGCTTCATCACCAAACTCGCCGAAAATGCAAATTTGCGGGCGGCGAAGAAATGAAATCGTCTTAAGGGTGGGCACAAGTAAAACGCCTCGTTTCCGAAACCGCAATAGAAAGAAATATCCTTTTCAGCTGTTTCAGATCTAAAGCGCTGTTGTGCGATCCTTTGTCGGCGATAAAATGAAGTCCTATACTGCGAACTGATGTTAACCTTCAAGTTTTGTGTTGAATTTAGTCAAGCGGCGTTAATTTTGTCTGAATAAAAATTGCATACGAAAACTGAGATTAACTGCACTTTTAGATGATTTTGTTTCGCCGAGGCTGGAAGGCAAAGCGATCTTCCTGCCAGACCTTTTTAAATTTAATTGGCGAAACACTTTACTCTACTTCAGTCCGTCTTTTGTAATTGTTATTAATTGACAACTATAACATAAGGATGTTATTTTGGTAACTTGGGTCTGTCGAAAATGTATTTGACAAGAATCATTGTTTGCCGTTTTGTCTGCTACAATCAATTCAAACAGCGACGACCACATGGCTAATACTTTTCTTAGATTCGCTTTTTGTGGACAAAATGACAAGCCAATTGACAAATGAAACAAAAAAATGTGTCGTTTCGCGTTGACCTGAAACGATTGTCATGCACTTATCATTTTAATAACGTACAAAAAAGTACCCGCATAGAAATAAAAAAAAAAAAACTTGCAACAATTGGACGTACCTTCTTCAGCGGGGAAAGTGTTTTTGAATCCTGTAATGCTTTTGTTTGTGAGCTACACGTTCTGTAGAAAAATAATCACAATATATAATAATAATATTAGTTCCCAACAACATTAAACAAAATGTTACAGTCTTGTTCTTCGCTACTTACGCAGGCAACAGAAAAAGCCAGAGTAACGGCTGAGCTACTCAAAAACACGAATATGGGTTGTTAGAGACAGAGCTGCGTGAGGTATGCCGTTATTTTTCAATTGCGGAAAAATCAAATTCCTTGGACATTTAAATAAGTGTCTCACTTATTCGCACCGGTTGTGGAAGCTTCAGGAAGCTTCACAAAAACACTATATAGACGAATCGTTTTGACCATTAATGGACAGCAATCTATTCTGTTTGACAGCTCACGCTGTTAGAAGAATTGGTTTCAATATATACCAAGCAAATTGAACACAAAATACTAACAGTAGAGTACAAGATAACTACCTTTATTCGCCGTCTAATCGATCGATCGCTGCTGTGAATACGTCGAAGTTGGCTGAAAGCGGCAGCGCGGTTTTTATAACTTGTGTGCGTTAAGCTCTTTTTATATTGTAAAAGAGTTTGTGAATTGTCAACAACGGAACTAGCTCTGCCGCAGACCATATCCGCTGGGTTTTAGCTCACGTTGCTGATCGAATAGATCACTGATGAATTTAATAATGTTTGTGTCAGCAAACCTGATCAATATAACACCGTTCACCTGTTGGCTGTAGCTCGCAATTTCAGTCGGCCGTGAACAGAATCAGATAAAAACGATAGTAAAAATTCGGCAAACAATGTCGTTTAAATAATCTAATTGTCACCCCCTGGCACGAAATTGGACTAAAGACAACTTGACTTCGCGAATTGAAATTTCTATTTCTTTGCAATTGACTTGAAAAATTGGTATACGAAAGCGTGACTGCAAAAACAAAAGCGAGACGCGTCGCCTATTCGGTTACCCCAGACTTGCGATTTCTTTATCAGAAGTTCTTAAATCGCTCTAATTCGCGAAGCAATTCATTTTCATATTGAGGATTGAAATCATGTTTAAATTACCAAAAGCGCACAGCGCTATTGTACGCTCCGGTTAGGAACCCCCTTTTTTCAGCTCGGCTCAAGCTACGATCAAAGTGCCGTGGGCTGTTTCACTCAATTAGATGACTGATGCTGAATTTAAAGTACGATATTAATGAAAAGGACAAAACAAAATAAATACATCTACGAACAATAAAGTTTTTCTACACGAATTTTATGGTCTCTTTATACGATGCTGGGGCCTACACAAACAATTGGTTTATTCATATCGAACAAAATTGCACACAATTTTCAAAACAAAATAAAACCGAAGTAACAACTTTCAAGTGAAAATTCTGCGGAACTTTTATCTTAACAATTAGCAACTGGTGTGGTGTTTGATTCAGCCATCATGATAAATGCAGAAAAAAGAAAAAAAGAATAAAGGTTTATAGCAAACTTTTTTACGGACAGTGTACATTTGATGAGGATGAACCACCGAAGACAAGCTAAATCATCAAGGAAATTTAGCAGATCAGTAATATTTGCAAAACGAAATTAAACCAGCGAAAACTACTGTTTGCTTTTTGTTGATCATGCCATGAAAGGGATATACAATTTGGTGCTTTTTGAAGAGTTAGTTTATCAGATATGTGTAAAGACAAGCATAGTTACAATAAATTAGATGGAATTAAATGTTTCTGCATCAAATTCTCAAGTGGTCGATGCATTTCCCGTGAAAGGTGTATTGGAACACACAATTCTCCATTACATAAAGGTTAAAATATATGGTAATAATTAAAGCCAAGAAAGGCCGGGACATGTTAATTAAGCAGTCTCAATTCGGCGTGTTTTTCACTAATGTACAGCTCGTTTAATTAACCGTTTCGAACGGTAGCCAAGTTCTTTGGTTGGCCGGAATGTCGGCCGATACGCTAAAAGTCTGTGATCGATTAGAATAGAGTTGGATATTAAATAAGGAACATTTAAAAGGAAATGAACAGGTGCATCCGCGTTAAAAGGCTTAAATTGTAAACGGGGAGAAAACTGGATGATGCGAGGACTGACTTCGTCAGCGTTTAAAGTTGATAAGCTGAAGATTTATACGATTGTGAACGAATTGAGACCATGTGGCTTTTAATAGTCCACTGACAGAAAGCTGAATCGGATGATAAAAGATTGAAAAGAACGATTGGAAAAAAGTAAACAAAGCTTGCACAACAAGGGACGTTCGGAACAAATATACCAGATAAGGCATTTAGCCCGAGAAAATCTAACAAAGAACGTTTTAAAAGGTTAAAAATAAAATCAGCAAGAATTGCCAGGAAAGGCTTAATACTATACGGGAATGAATTGAAAACGCAAACAAGCATTTCCATTTCAAAATAAAAAACTCGTCCAGTATAAATTCTAGATCCTGGTATAACTAAAGTTGTCTTGAGATTAAATTTTACTGAAAATACTTTTTCTGTTTTGCGGTAAGCCAAATAGAGGTTAGGGCGGTTTTTCTTCTATTTGTTTGCGATAACTCTTCAGGATCTATACAAATTAAAGATAATTGTAACCCAGCAACAAGTCAATATTGCTTTAACATATCAGTGACAAATCTAATATTTAGAGTTTTAGGGAAAAATTTATGCTTCTTACTTACGTGCGTTCTTATCCAGAATCTGGTCTCTTTGAAGCGACGCCAAAAGATCGACGGAATGAATCGAATACTCAACAACGTTACTTTTAAAATAGACAGTTATTGTCAATTTCAAATTTTATAGGCGGAAATGTACCTGTCGCACGCGTAGCTCTTTTCTTTCATTGGAGTTGCCAAAATTTGTGACGCGTATAGCACTGGCTTATTGAATTAAAGCAGCTGTACCGATAGTGAGAGAGGTGTATTGTAAGGAAAACTTTCAATATTTCTTTCTCTGGTTTGTCAAATTGCGTTTAACCACGTAAAAGAGAAAATTGAACAGATACACAAAGTATTGCGCATACAGAGGCGTGGAAGAAAGAGCACGCATGTTTCTCGTCGTTTGTTAAGTGTTTTCATTCCATTTATCCAAGGTGCCGCATTTAAAAAGAAAATAGGAGTCCGTGCAAGGATGTTTCTAGCTCTTAAAGTACGCAAACACTCAAGATTTTCGCGTATTGGCGGAGTATTATTAATTTAAAGGTTTTCATGGTTGAGCTATATTTGCTTTGCGAAAAGGCTTTGTTTAATGCTGAAGAAGAAAAATGCTAATGTATTCAGATCTATTGAATCTTTTCTTCTAGGCTTTGTAATGACGCAGGACAAAAGTCTCCGTTTTACGATCCATGACCCATACTGATTTTAATGTAAATTAAGAATTCTTTTGATAAAAATGTAATATACTCTCAGTCATGGGAAAAAATCGGATCAGTTTTCCGATTTCAACAAGTAAGGGAAAACGTTTTTCAGGTTAATTTTGCTTGGAAAAAAAAAACGTTATTCGCATTTTAAATCTTGGAAATTGCCTGCGGCCCTTTCGATATAGAATCGTCACTATTAATGGCCTGGCTGTTCGCAAAGTCAGAGCAAATCAGATTAGCTATATCTGAACCAAAATTTAAATGACCAGTGAGCATGCTAAATTCAAGAGGAAACTTGACATATTCTTTGATTAAAAATCTTAATTAGATTTATGTGGTTTGTATAAAGCTGGCGCGTAGCAACAATATGGACACGCGTTTCGGCTGACAGACACAGTACCACGGACGCGTTTTCATATAAATTTACCTTCTCTAGCACCATGCATGAAGGCCAGTATCAAAGGTTAAATAATGCCAAAAAAGAAAGACATCCGTTCCGGTCAATCGCAATTCCAAAGCTAGCCATCATCTGATGCATAAAATGCATAAATTTCATTTTCGGGACAAACTCGTTTTTTTCATATGAAGATATATTTCTTTAAATTTTCTGTCTCAACCTAGATTTTTTGTTTCTTTAGGCTGTATGCATGTTAGCGTGTTGGCAGTGAAAGCCTGCGGAACCTTCAATATCTTTCTTAATTTTTCCCTCCTTTGAATATACAATTCTAGATTACTCAGCACAGCAAACGCAATATTGCTCTAGCACAGTCCATCCCAACAAAACACACAACACGATAACATACAGAGCTAGAATAATAATAATAATAATAATAATAATAATAATAATAATAATAATAACGCAAGACGCAGCACATACAATTAATACGCCAAACTACAAAATACAAAAGCATAGAAAGAAAATATATCAAAGTGAATGTACTACATTCAAAAATGGTATTTTAATTAGCTATATTTTGACAAGTGTTTGGGTGTCAAAGGCCTTTCTATATCACTTCCAGTTTCTTAATAAACAACTCGATCGCACATTTGAATAACGTCACATTTCCGAGATGCTGTTTTCCTCTGTTTCAAGACGAGTCTTGGGGCACAACCTTCCATTTGGAAATGAACTTTATTCGCAAGTCTTTTGTCTTGAAATTCAAAATTCGTTTTGAAACAGAGGAAAACAACATCCTTTATTCAAATTAGCCATTTTCTAACGAGCAGGGGACTGGGAAGACTGGGAAAAATATGTAAAACCAATCAATATAAGTCGAAAAATCATGTCTGATAACGGAAAGAGCACACTTTAGGCCATTGTCACTAACCTCTCTGACTTGTTTCAGGAATTTGATTTAAGAACCATCATTGACTTCCCTTTTCTCTAATCACGCTCAAACTAAGGCTTGGATGCTCTTACGTGTGGAACGAGTTTTCAACCCACTTGAACCCAATCTATTTTAGGCATTCATACCCAGTCCTCTACTCGTTTAGAAAATGGCTAATTGGGAGAGTCGTGAGAGGTCTGGGTTTAAGCCATGGCCTGAGTTATGTTCTAAGCACAATCAAACGATAGAAACAAGAAATTAAACAAAAAATTTGAAAGAAAAGGTTTTAATTTTAACTGTTTAATGTTTGATATTTTACCAGTTTCCTGTCGATTTACTAAATTTTACAGAAGGCTTTACTAACAATGTTCTGAGTATTTGAAAACGCCGAAATGTGAACCATTCGGCAGACGTATATGTGACCTTGTCTTTTCAAGAAGAATAGGTTTTCATTGATCGGCATTTAAAAGAAGCAATGGGAAATTTAAGGCTATTTGTCCCGATCAATTAATCCAAAATCCGGACTTTTTTAGCACTCTTTAAGTGCTCCCGAAATCAAATTGATGAAATCGATTTTTTTGCATAATAATTTTCTTGTGCGACGTTCTTATACTTTCACACTTCACACTTTTCAACTTTTACACCTTATGGAATGTATTTCAATTAGCCATATTTTGACAAGTGTTTTAGGGGTGTCAAAGGCCTTTCTAGATCACTTACCAGTCTTATTTACCTTACCAAATTTCAATCCATTCCGAGCGTGGGACTGAAGTGATTTTAGTCAAACAGTTTCCTTTTTTCAGAGAATTCACGGCTTCCATTAAGTTTTCTTTTTCCGAGCTTTATTGCAGTTTGGAGAAAATGACGTCAAATGTTTTAAAATACCTCACGGGCTGAGATTATAATAAACAATAGCTATTAAAAATCAAATGAAGAGCAGCAAACCTTTTGACTCCTTCTTTGTGCAATTTTTTTACCTGATTGTTATTATAATTTCAACCTGTGACGTATTTTTGAGCCTTTGACGTCACCTTCTCCGAATGGCAACCAAGTATGGTAAATCCCCCGAAACGTCGGGAAAACAAATTCTCAAGTTGTTTGCATGTTTGTTTGTTTGTTTTTATCTATTACCGTTGGTCTTAAAATGTTAGCCAGGTCGAGCTCTTTTTGCACTATGGCCGCCGCTTGTACGTATGCACGTACGGGCGGACGTATTTTGTACGCGCCCGCGATGGTTCTCCTGTTTGTACTTTGCATGTGTGCTTGGTTCTCCTATTTCTATGGGTATGGGGCTCCGCTCTGCCGGAGCTCGGCTATTAACCGGCTTTGTAACATTAGAGACCTTTAGATTCTACGACGAGGACGACTACGAGTATGAGAGCGGCTGTGAACAGTCTAAATCTTTTGTTTTGCGATGTTCTCGTTGACGTTGCCGTCGGGAAATAATGGAGACCTTTTGATTCTACTACGAGAACGAGATTTGAATTTAAATCTTCTCGCGCGTACTAACAAAATAGCCTCATCAGAAAACTTCATTTTCCTTTTTATCGACAGCAAAGTTAGCAGGGACGTCATCTTTATTGAAGGCAGACATGATAAAGTTACTACCAGTTTGATAACTTGTTTTCGCTACGACATTTTCACTGAAACTCGTAGTGGCGAAAACAAGTTATCAAAATGTTAGTAGTTTTATCTTCTTGTGGTTAGTAGGAGAAGCCAAATTTCCTTCAATAAAAATGACCGTGCTAACTTTGCTGCTGATAAAAAAGGAAAATGAAATTTTTCCTACAAAATGGTAAGCAACGGGTTGGATATGGAAGTTGAATCAGATAAATAAATAATGATATTTAGAGAGAAATCCACATCAGCCTCAGCTGGTTTTCATGCAGGTCCTCTATCCAGGTCGAATTGGAATTTAGAAATGTTGGTTTTTGAGGAGGGAGAAAAACCCGCGAAGCGAGGAGAGATCAAACGACAAACTCAGCCCACATATGGCACCAGGCCGGAATCAAACCCATGCCACAACTGCATGGCAAGAGACGAACACTCCATTTGTTTTATAAATATTATACACCAAAGGACATAAGAAATAATGACAAGGTACAGATACGATAAGCATTTATTCACACAAAACAAGATTGCCGCTGCTCGGTTCCATCAGTATTTGTTGTTCACATTTTCCTATAGAAGACCACCAACAGATACATTGCACAAACAAACAAGAATGAAACATTAAATCGATAATTTAACATGCTGTTACTTTGAAAATAACATTTAGTTCCTTTCTGATGAGAAACGAAATGAAAATAATGTTAATTCAGGGCTGGCAAGGACCTGACCGTCTACTCTTCTTTGTTGTAGTCTCGGAAGAAGCTTGACAAAAATTCTCTCTTTCTGACGCATCTATCTGCGCAAGAGTTGAAAGGTACGGCGCAATTTGAATGGCAGTTGTCCCTGTTCGTACACTTTGCATCATCAAACATGCAGGTAGTATGATCGGTTTGACAGGAGAAAAGGCATTGACTATTGACGGCAGCATGAACATCCACTGACACCACCATAAGAACAACGAAGACCAAAATTAATCCTTTCATCTGCAAAAAAAAAATTATTTATTTATAAGTCAAATGGCAGTAACTACAAGACCGCTCTAGGACTGAGTGGTAATAAGAACCAGATTAAGAGGGTCTTCGTGGACATCTGAAGCAAGAACACAGTGCACATATATATGATTCAACACTTATCCTAATGAACTAATGAATTAGGAAACGTTATAAAAAATGACTAAAATGATTTCACAGTTAAAGGGGCAAGGTGATGGCATTTTAGATATTTCTTTTAAATTATTCATTATGAGCTCTGGACTTATATGAGGGTCTTAAGGGGGGGGGGGGTCACTTTGACGGTCGACGGTTAAAAACTAAGCCTTTTTGACGGTTGACGGTTAAATTTTAGGTCATTTGACGGTTGACGGTTAATTTTTTGGAATACGCTTATTTGGCTGAAATTTTTCAAAAAATATTACAATTTTCCCTTATTTTAATAATCCAGTTAATCTTACAATTTGTGCGTTAAAAAGTAGATTTTGCTCCTCAGCAACGTGTCTAATTAGTGCAATTACATCACCTAATTTGCTACCGCTGGGCGTATTTTGTGATATATTGAAACTTTCATTTATAAACAGCCGATCTTGACCCCATTTAAGACAATTGTTTAGTTCTTAATTAAAGAAATCTGAGACATCTGACGGCTAACATTGGCTTCCTCATTTGACGGTTGAGAGTAAAAATATTGTGTTTTTGACGGTTTACGGTTTATATTTTGGCCATTTGACGCAGTTTGACGGTTAACCCCATCGAGATCCTCGAGTAAGGGTGAGAGTAAGGAGCAAGAAGGAGCGAGTAAGGAGTAGCTAGAGAAGGGTTAGTGAAAGGGGTACGGGAAGGGTAAGAATTAGGTTAGGGGAAGGGGATAGGATAAGGGTAAGGGAAGGAAGGCTAGGTAAAATGGTGAAGTCTGCATGCGGGCCTAGTTTCCCTGCATCACGCCGGAGCTTGTCTCGGGTTCCTTAGCATGAAGCGACCATGGATGGGATGCTAGTCCATCGCAGGGTCACCCCAAGCAATGAATTTGCCGATACCTGGTTGAAGAGAGGCACTATCACTGGAGTACGAGCCGGGGGGTCAAGGGGGCTGCAGCCTCCAGTTTCGCGAAATTGTCTACATTTTTCGGACGAAACGCTCAGGATTCTGGCAACAGCAGATGGAAGAAAAATATTCAAAGAGGCGACTGTCTGCTAAACGTATTAACTAACCAAAGAAGCGAATGTCTGTGTTCAGATGAAATGGTAGATTGCTTAATCAGATTTTCAGTACGCGCACCTCGTGTGGTATGACGACAACCTAGAACGTGCTTACAAGTATTAGAGGGGGTAAGTTTCTAAAGAAACTGTGGTGCTGCGTCGGTGGGAAGTATAACAATATAATTTGGTTTTATCAACTGGGTTGATAATGTCAATTGGCCACCGTAAAGAGATTCAAGAGCTGACGTTTCGAGCGTTAGCCCTTCGGAGCGAATCAAGGGATTGTGAGTCGTGTGTTTTTATATACAGAAAGATGGAGCTGAGCTATTGGCTGGTGCCTGGTAATGTTAGTCGTAAACGTTCGATGCCATTTTTTCGACACTACACTACCAGGCTGATCCGTCAAACCCCCACAAAATTTCATTGTAAAAGATGACTTTCTTAGTACATTTTACTTATAGTATTGCCCTACCCAAGGGCAATGAAAGGGCAAGGAAAGGGAAGAGGCAGAATGGGCTCCTGGTAGAGGTAGGGTTAGGGGAAGTGGTTCGGATACGGGTAGGCGCACGAGAATGGTAAGGTGAGGGGTAGGGGAAGGGGAGGGGATGATAGGGGGAGGGGGTTGGGGTGATAGCAAAGGTAAGGGTAAGGAGGGAAGCAAGAGTGAGGGTTAGCGTACGAAAATGATTTTCGAAACTATGGAAATTACACGAAATAAATTATGCGATTGATGAAACCAAGAAGCAGTTATTTTCTTGCACATTCCACTAAAATTATGTGGTCTTGAATTGAATGATTAATCGTTGTTTCATGTTTCGTAAGGCAGCAAGGCAGCTCTCGAGTATTCAAGTAAAAGAGAATGGCTCTTTTAACGCAACTCGATCGCTGATTTTCATATCATGTTGTCAATATAGTGATTCTGAAATTGAAAACAATTCTGGAATGGTATTTGTGACCTCTGGCTGTTGTTGGCGGGGAATATGTAAACAACTCGCATTTCTTCAATTTGGTGATAACACAATATCGCTGTACCCAGACTGTTAAATGCATCCAGCAAGTAACAGGAACATTAAATATTTAACACCCCAATTATAAATTTTAATGCAGGGAAATAACTTGACTTCCTGCTGGTAATCTGTCTAGATGAGATCTGAATATTTTCCACCAATCGAAAAAGTTTTTCAATTGTCCACTGTAAATAATATAATTACCCAAACAAAACCCCAAGTACAAGCGCCACTTTGTGATTGCTTTCGAGAGTTTATCGTTTTTTCTCCAGGTAGAGATTAGAAAATAATTCTCACAGAGCTTATCAGTCACTCAAACCAAATCTGAAGTAATGAAATGAAACCTTGAACACAGGTAATGGTTGTGTACTTCATTTACGATAGCCAATGATGAGCGAAGTTGGGATTAAGTAAATGTTTGTTACTAAATAAATTATCAGCTGTGATGTGAGGTGTCACTTTACGGATCAATCAAACAATTAGGTAATTCGATCCCAGACCAAACTTCAATCTCGATTTCAGCAACTTTTTTCATGGAAATATTAATTATTTAAGACTCAACATTCGACGGAAATAATATAAAAATTCGGTTGTTTTGGGTTTTTAAAAAAAGGGCAAAGAAAGGAAACTATAAACAAAGAATGTAATTCTGTTTTAACGAAATATATACTACTCTTGCCCTTTCGTCTTTACCCGGGGTAGTTTTTTTCGAGTGAGAAGGTGATGCTAGAATAATTTAAAATTTTAGGAATGTATATTTCAAGGATTGATGCCAGCATACAGGTTTGGCCTTGGAAGGTTGTCAAATATCTCTTTTAATGCGAAATAAGAACGAATCGAGGCTGAATAGTTTTCTTTTAAGCATATATGGTAACTGTTATGACTGCAGAATTCGAATCTGGAAATTCAGTGGTCTAGCTTGATACCCGTAACGATATCTTTCAAGACTTTAAAGCGTTCCATGCAATGTTAGCAATTAACAAAATAAGTGTCATTCATCCGAGGCGACAATTTTTGCGAACAGATCCCAGGGAGACCGCAATCACACCTACCTCGATTGGTTTCCTTGTATCCTCTTTGAAGATCAGCAGAATTAGGCCTCTTCTAAAACCAAAACGAGAAGGATTTTAGCTCCAAACTTCAAAAAGGCTTGGAATAAGGCGCCTTATGAACCTATTCCCTCGGTTCAAACCTAAAGCTAAAAAATACTGATACTGATTTTGATTTTAAAAATAAAAACGATAACAAACGCAAAAGAGAAATAAAAATTAAACGAGGCAATGTTCACCCTTATATGAAATTACAAACGTACATAGGCTAGAGAAAGGACGTTGGATGGGCTTCGTTTGTTAACCTCAAGAAAATCTACACGAACAGATGCGAAGTCAACTCCTTATAAGCTCGTCGACTCCCACTCTTACTAATTTGCATGCATTGTTTTTCATTATGAATGTGTCTCCCCAATTTGGCTCTCCTTTTCGATAGTTGAAAGATTTTGTCACTGATAAATGAATGCCAAGAAGAAGATTACTGTTAATGACTTTTCACCGGCGTAGGTGGATTTCTGTGTTATAATAGGGGCGATAAATGCGTGCGCAAAATGATTGTGTTCACTGTATTGAGATAACACATTGTTGCACATAATTTAAATTTCACAGCTTTGGAACAATTGCAGTTGATATTTTGAAAATTGGCTTTTACAGCTTTTATTCTATTAAAAGTTATTCCCAGGGTAGCCTTCTTCCTTTTAATAGAACAAGTATTTATTAGAAAGAAACACCAATGATTGGTGCGCGAGTTTGAGTGCCTTCGTAAAATTCGTGTTTGGCTTAATTATTTCTTTAATCCTAAAACACGTAAAATAGGCGTACACACGTTTATGAAAAAGTGAAGTTTACGGGAACGCAACTTGTGAGAAGGAAAGCAAAAAGTAGTAAGCATTATTATATTTGTAATTAATTTTATCTAAAAATTTGAGGATGTACAATTGATTTTGAGTCAAACTATAGCGTGACTTAAAATCAGCCGCAGATAATAGAAAAAATGTATAAAGAACCGCATAGGCATAAACGACTTGTGAACTTTCATATTTGTACAAAGAAATGAATATCATGCAAATATAATGACTGATGGTATTTTCGTGATAAAGTGGAGCGTAATGTAGTACGCGCAGAAGTATACTTAAAAAAAGATTAATTTCGCGACCGTTCGTAAGAAAAACATAAATTGAAATTGAAACAAGAAAGGAAAGATGAATCTATCAGTTCTAATCACAATTTCACAGATCCATATAACACTTAACTTCACAAAATAAAACAATTCAGATCATTCCTAAAAGCAGCGCCCAACAATAACAAATGGACCCAACACTTCAGGTTGCTTAGTTTTACATTTCTACACTACTCAGGCAGCAAAATTAGTTGTGTGATTTCATGAACTGATAACGATCCAAAAGATAGAGATTAAACACTTGTTAACATTTTCTTGCACGAACGAATACTACATCACGGAAAAGTGCCTCAGCCCGGCTCTAGTTAAAAACATCACTCCATCACTGTTCTTAGAAATAAAAGTAATGTGACCTCTTTCTGAGTGTTTGTTTTTTGTTTTAAATGTAGCAATATTTAGATTTCATGTATGCTTCTAAAGAGGAACAGAAGGCTCAATAAAGATCACTTTCTACTTAAATGGACTTGCATTGTTACATTTCTTTTATTGTTCAATTCTCGATTGAAAAATTTCGTTCGTAAAAGCCTGAATCAATAATCTGAGTGTGGAAACTTTTGAAAGAGGGATTCCATGAAATATATAAACAATAGCCTCCATTTGCAGGGGAGATATGCTCGGATATTTGTCCGCAGACAGTTTTCCAAGAGTGAAGCTCGAGGAGAACTGTGAGCTAAAAGGACCAGATAATTTCCAAGGACAAATATCCGAGCATATTTCAGAGCCAAATGGAGGCTATTGTGTTTATTATCTTTCAAATATTTTTTTCAATTAGGCCACCCAATTTTGCACACCTTTTCTGAAAATTATTTGACACGTAAACATTGCAGTGGGCGTTGAAAATGTTTTCATTCTGTTTAAACTGTGTTCAGTTCTATTCAAATGAAAACTTTACTCGAGATGAAAACTAAACGTGCGAACATAAATCCCAAAATTCAAAACCTGGGGAATATCGCTTGGGGTATATTTTCGGATATTCCCCAGTTTTACCAGCATCACGTGACGTGTTTAGGCCAATCGCGCGCGCAAAAAATATGATGTATTATAAATAAAGGTATATGTTAATATGAGCTTTTAGTTTACCTACCGGTACAAAAGCATTTACTGCAACATGCAAATGTATTTCTCTTTCTCTTTTCTGTATAATTAATGACCTTTGTTTTATTATGAATAACGATGTACGTGGATTAAATGTACAGCTGTAGGCGGGAGATGTTAAGTTTGTCTATGGGAACACGGTGAAACTCCGAGATAATAGGGTTTTTATCAGCCCTTTTCACGTAAAAGCATAAAAATCTAAAACCATCGATCTTAACCTAAAAACAACGTTTATACTCAAAACAATTTTAAGGAACATTTATTAACAAAATAAATAGAAAGAATAAACAAAAGTGTACTACTATATGTTATTTCATTTAATAAAGGAATGTTGTCGAAAACATAACAGTGGTGGATTTCGAAAATATACTAAGCAAAATATTTTCCACAAGCGTTGTTGCAGGACTTGAAACGCAACCAAATATAGGCAAAATTCAAGTAACTTCTGTTTATTAATCAGTTCGAAAAAGGAAAAAATGAACATAAGATGCATGTGGGAAAAATACAATTTAAATTACTATATAAGCCTGAATCATTCATGCAGTTTAATTGAAGGAAATAACTGTTTTGTTGCCTTTTATTGAAATTATGTACTGGGCGTAGATATACTTTTTCAATATCACTGATATAGTACTACGCTACCGATAATGTAATATTAATAATACAATGTGTTATATTAAAAAGTAAAACATATACGGTAAAATAATGTAAAACAACATATTACATGAACTGCGAGTAAAATTAAGCAAGTGTCCTAGACAAATAGTTAACTTGCATACTTGTTATCTGCTACATTTTCTTGGCAAATTTAATAAAGGAAGCATAAGGTATGGTAAATGAACTGGTTTGTACTGCTCTTTTTTACATTGTTGTTTATTTTATCCACATAATTCAAAGGAACGCGGCTAGATCAAGATACAGCTATTTTTCGGTGGGTGGAAAACATATTCTGGTTTACTTTCTTGACCCTTTTGTGCGTAAACGAACAAAATTTTTTCAAGAACTATTAGTTTCCTGTATATTCCACTAAAAGTAAATAACGTAAAGGATTAAATTATATGATATCCCTATGCCATTAAACTTCTAATATTTACTGAAATACCCTGAGAGTGGAATATCATATAAAGAGCGTTGTGCATTTCGTGAAGAGACAAAGCATATTCTATTTTTTAATGAAGCAGTATTGTTAATGGGTCTAGTCAGCCACGCCTTGGTTATTGTTTACAAGCGCGAGTCTCAGTATTATATTTTGCGTGGACGGCGTATCAAGACGAAAGAGATCACTGAGAAAGGTAATTCAAATACTTCCAGTAACATAACCTACAGCAGTGCAATAATATTACGCTTCACCATACAATTTCTATAATTTCGATGGCATAGTAAATGGCGGAGGCTGACGAGGGTCCCTTAAGGAGCGCTGTTTCATCATGTACCCTTATTTGCATCCTGGTTGCAATTAAAAAAGAAAATTATGCAAAGTTTTTTTCTGCTAATTAGAAGTTTATGTATTTTTTTCAGTTTAAGTCAGTTTAGGGTTTCCGAACGCAAAAGCGAAAAATAAGTCGATAAGCTGTATTAGAACAAGGAAAAAGTATTAATTAATTTATTTAAAATTCATATTATAAACTGAATTTCTGTTAGCGATCAGGTAAAAATGCAACGGATGCACTGCGTTATTGAAAAACTGAAATACTCACGTGTACAAAAATTAAAGATGAACCATGGTTCGTTGTTTTAATCCATACATTTTCAACTGAGGATCATAAGAATCTGCAGCTGTTGAGTTTTACAACTTCAACAGATTGCTTCTAATTCAAGCCCGTATTTTCAAAAATGTCATTCGTAGCATTGAGCTAATCATGGTATTTTTACGATGATTCTTTATTCAATGATGTCACATGCATATAATTTGACAGCTTAGAACAGCAGGAATCGACGTAAATGAAGAAATGGTCCTTTCCTTTTATTACTTCGGAAAGGTAGAGAGTTTAAATCTTCGTGTACTTTTCGACATTACCGGAATAGCTTCTGCTCTAGCCATGAAAATTCTGCTGTGTGGAAAATTTCGTTACATCATTTCAACAACAAATTAAAAAAACTATAGCACTTCTACATTGTAAGTAAACTGCTAGGGGTAGAATAAAAGAAAATGATTCCATTTAAAGTTTTTAGTTTGTTTCACCTGATTGTTTTCCCAGAATCAGAAAAAGAACCTCGACATACAAATATACACTGAATATTTAAGTATTGATTCCAAGAGGAGTACATATTTCTGGGTCTACGTATTGACACGAAACACAATACAGTACATAGACTGCTCCATGCTGGACACAGAATTCTCAAACAAGATTAATAAAGTTAAATTTACTGGTTGAGACATTTCCCCCTCCCACAACATTTTACGTCCATAAGCAGACAATCAAAATGTTCTACTGACAAAATGAGAAATTAGAATTAAATTCGGCAAGTATTGCTGTATGCATATACTGGTTCACGAACCAAAGAAGATTTTTTTCTTATTATCATTTGTAAAATTACCACTATTGCTATTGCGTTTTCAAAACAAAACACTAACCCCTCATACAAATTAGCACCTTTTTTTTCCTGCTTTAGCACAGAAAAAGTGAACTTAAATATTTTAATGCTCGAAAATTGTAGTTACAAAAGTTATTCACACATTTTGACCGTCGAACACTCCCCGAAGGGTCAAACATATAAAACTCCCACTGTCCGATCAGTTAGAATAGTTATATCTTATAAATCACTGCCTCTTTTGTCTTTTGAGACGAAACAAACGAAAACTACTCACCGTAGGTTTCTGAAGTCAATGTTACAAGCGAGGCACTCGAGTGTGTTGAAACAAACGTGATCACTTCTGCTTTATCTTCTTCATATATACTGTTTATTCCTAATTTGCATTGAATACCTCATGGGATTCGCGCGGCAGGTGAGAATATTGAGCACTGATTATTACAATAAGCTCCGGATGGCACCAACCCATTTCATCTCTTTCCTTTTACATGTTAAACATTTTATTTACTTCTTGCGTGGAAAACAAGAGTGCATATTTACTTGAAGGCAAAATTAATTAAACGACCAGAGATCGAAAGTGACAGGATTTTCCGAGCCCGCTTCATGGCTCGGAAGTGGCAACAAAACGTGTAGGAATTCTCTTGAAAAGAAGTCAACACTAAAACAATAACTTGGTAAAGTAAGCTTCATTTCACAAGGGAGGAACAAATTCAATTTTTTGTAAGGTTATACTTTCGATAAATAGTTCCATAGCATAGAGGCGTTCGTTCCCGCACACATCTACTTGTGCTCCCCCGTGTATTTACTTTAGTTAAACGTATTTATTTTCGAGTATAGCGTTCGGTAAACCATGAAGAAATTCCGCGAGCCGCATACGACATTGTTGAGTAAACGTTGTCAGCCATATATCTACCGCAGAAAAGTCACCTGTCACGAGAAAATCACCCAAACCCTTTTCTCATTGAGTAAGAAAATCATTAAAAATGAACTGAACCGCTTGCCGTATGACTCCTTACAACTCAAATTCGTCATAATCACACTCATACAATAACGCTCGTTAGAAAGCTTTCAGCCAATGCGACAACATTTTTATGGGTTAGCAGTTTGCGGTGAGTTTATAATTAGGAGATGCGACGAAAAGCTATTACAGAAAGTATTGAGTTAAATGAAGCAACGCAAACGCATTGTTCTGTTATTTAATCACGTTGTCTGTAATGACCAGTTGTTTAGATATGCGAGTATAAATCTTCTTTGATGGCTTTCGGCTTTGGCTAAATCTCTTTCTCGATGATGGTTTTAGGTTAGTGGCCAAGCAGATGTTTTAGCATAAATGCTCTTGGGTTAGGAAGAGAGGAAGTATTGAATTATGCCGGCATAGTGATGCGAAGACATCACAACAAATGTCTTGTTTTATTAACGAGGGAGTGAGCATCTATAATAGAAATAATCTTAATGCAATTTTTTCTATCTTTTGAATTGCTTTATTCGTGTCTACAAGATTATAATAAATGACTCTAGACAGAGAAGGTTGGCGAATCTTAATCTGAGGATTCACTAAATACCGTGTTTCTATCAAAGTAATGAAAAATCGTCCACACCCAACCAACGTTAGAAATATTCGGGAATTTTATTTTCACTTAGTTCTGTTCAAAATAAGGGATATCATTCAGTGAATCGTACAGTTAATCTTCTGAGGGAGACAAAATAAAGGCCATGGGAAATTTCCCGAAATATTTTTATTCATCGCCCGCGGAATCTTTTTGCATGCTCATAACAATTTCTATAACCATAGGCAATGTATTCACGTTTAATGGTGCATGTTGTTTTTGAAATATCAGGATACGCGTAAGTGAAAATAATTCTTCTTGGCCAGTGAAATGTCAGTGAAATACTGATTTCTCAATTCAAATTTTGCGTCAGATAACTGCCCAGTAGATAAGATAATTATTGCGACTTTTGATTTTAACTTCTAATTTAAAAACGTTTTCTATTATTTTTTTGTCTACATGAGATATATTTTGAATCGCGTTTTTTTATTTATTAACTTTTAAATTTTTGTCGTTTTTTACCCGAATTATCAAAAATGCCACCGAGAAAATATGAAGAAAACCTGGCGTTGCTGTAAAATTAATTTTCATAGATTGTGGATCTCGATACGCTGTTGACACCTTTTATTCTGAAATCTTCTGGATGGAAAGAAATATGCACGTTGAAGCAATACAATTTGTTTATGGCCAAGAGATCTTGACTTTTGTAATTTCCTGCAGGAAAGTTATTACTGCAGGTTTACTTTTGTTTGTTTCTGAGGGATTTTCACAAACCGACATCTAAAATTGAATTCTGTGCTCAGCAGTAATTTTATCTCCCCCAGCGGAAAATGTCCATTTTTGCAAATAAATTCAAATAATTTCTTTTTGTTTCATTCTAAGATATTTCAAACAATAATTCCACTAATTCGAGATGTTGTGAGGTAATACGAAAAGAACAATAGAACTTGTGAAGGTGCAATATGACACCTTTATTAAAACATATTAACATCTTGTACTTGTCAAATGAAAAACGCGTTCTTAATTAAGTTTGACACAAGGCATGATCAACTACTTCAGTTGTCATTTTCATCTTTGTTAGAGAATTTGTCTTGAAGATATAGCCCTCATTCTTTCAACAAAGTAGTGGCAAATCGGCTTTTAGTGTTACTCAAAATATATCTGGTGTCCATTAATTATGTTAATGTCCATTTTATTCCTTCTAACTAGTATTGCAACAATCCGTTCATTCTTTATTTTCTTAATACCTTGGGTTTACTTTATCTAGTTTAAAAATGATTGCACTGAGCAAATCTCAATGGGTTTTCTTCGCACTAAGGTCAACGCTTAACTAAAAATTATCAGTTATTTTGCAATATTTTTTTCTTCTCCTAATTGCAGAATTCTGAAGCGATAACACTTGACGAAGTATCAGATATTTGTTAAGTGGAAAGTGCATATTTGCGTTACTAGGAATAATATATTTTTAGCAAATATATGGTCATTCTCACTGGAGATCAATAATGCTCTTGATTTTGAGAGCTTTACTTCATAAAGAAAATTTAATTTAGGATTAGTTTCAGCATTCAGTTCCTATATAGGCAAGGAAAAAGAGTTTTTCACAATTGCATTTGACAAATCGTACTTATTTTTGTAATTAGATTGCACATGTTAAACCCACGAATAGAGGTAATTAAAAAAACTGAAGATTAATAATTATTTTTTTTTTAACAGGACATCTTCAGTTCACCAACATTTACTTATTGTTAAATGGCGGAATTTTTTGTGGTTTCTAAAAGTGTAAAAAAACGAGTGACCCCAGAAGTAAAAACAATATAAATGCTATTTAGCAACTTTTTTAATCTTGGGCACTTTTGCCTAGAAATAAATAAGTATAAATGACATAAAAGTCTCCCAAAGGCGCTTTTTATTCAATTTTTAAATAAAATCTATTTTCTATCCATCTTTGCATCAGAAGTAGTTTCGTGCAAACATATGTGAACAAGGAGCGGTTTTATAAAACGTAAATTAAATGGGAAAAACAAAGGCGGCACTTCAATAAGTAAACGTAACTTGGCAAAACAATGGCTCTGCTTGCGGCATCCAATATTATCTTCGAGGCCTTATCTTCGAGACGTTTGCTTGGGATGCAACATCCTGTTTGAATTAAAATAGTTAATTTGCACTTAAAATATTGTATCTAGCGCCAAGGAGGTACTAAAGCGATACCATTGCATTTTTCTAGTATACTGAGGCTGCTTTTCTACAGTTGAAGAATGAAGAACGAAAATATAGGCCGCCAGCAAATTTTTCTATGGTCTCAAATTGATCCCATATCTGAAAAATCATGCATACTATTTGCCACCGGAACACGTGAACATTTATCACATATTCCAGTACTTAGAGAATCATCTGGAGAGACATAATTATTTATGGCGAAAAATCGAATATAAATCTAATCCTTTATGCATCCAACGCATGTGGTCTTCTTTGGAGAAATATGGCAAGGCGAAAACCAGTTTTTATCATAGCAATAATTACAACGAAATTGGGAAAAGTCTGTAAAGGGGTGTAAACGATCTGATATCATGATTTGCGAAAGTAAGAGAGAGTTGTGGTTATGCTTTGTTTTGTTTTTTGGGTTTCAAACTCAAGATGTCAATGAAAAAGCAAAATGATACTTGTCGCAATATTTCAATGAAATCAAATATACAAACTAAGGCATCTGTTACGAAATGAATGATAGTTGTTTAATATATACATATATCGATGAAAACTGGTATAACCTCGGTACAAGGACAAAGTGAGTTTGTCATGAGCGTTCGTTTAGCAAAAGACAGCTCAATTCCATTTATTTTTATGTAATTAAAATAAACAGTAGAAAGTACTCTAGCCTTCGAATCCATAAAACTATCCACTGATCTTTGTGGAAATTGTTACTTTAATTGTCTGACCGTAAGTTACATGCAGAATATAATCTTAAGAATGAGAGTTGGCGAGGGTTTCTTACTTGTCAGTTCTCATCGACTGTCATCACTTGTTTTTTTTTTTTTTTTTTTTTTTTTTTTTTTTTTTTTTTTTTTTTTGATATTTACATACATGACAGACGCTACATTGCACTACATTTCTACACTAGTTTACATTACGCATAAAAAAAAAATAATAATAATAATAAAAAATAATAAAAATAAATAAAAATAAAAATAGAAAAAAAAAAAAAAAAAAAAAAAGTTATACCAAAAATCCCAAAATTTTAAATTTTAAGAAAGAAAAGGCTTCCACTTCCTTTCGTGAAATTCCAGTCTATTGTTCTTTGTGGCAATTGCTCGTTCAATAGATTCTATATGCTTCAATCTAACTACAAGATGAGACAACAATGGTGCGACGTTCTTTAAGCTATTTTGGTAAATTATCTGTTTTCCAGCAATAATAATATGGTTTAAAAGTAACCAATGAGACATCTTTTGAGTTATACCAAAAATAATATCTTCATTTTTTAAAGAAACAATATTGATTTGCAGAGATTTAACCCAAAGAACAACAGACGTCCAAAAAGCGCAACTAAAATCGCAACTACAGAATAAGTGCTCAAGAGATTCCTCTGCGGTCTTACAGAAGGAGCAAAGGGGTGACTCAACAATTTTCATTTTGTATAACGACTTATTTGTGAAAAGTATTCGGTTTAGTACTTTGTATTGAAACATTCTTGTTTTGGTATCGAGGGTCACAGTGTGTGGAATCAGATAGATGACTTCCCAGTCAAGATTACAATTGGGATACAAAGAAACATATTTAGAACGTGCAGAAGGATCAACCTGAATGGTTTCGATAAGTTTCCAATACAATTTTGAAGAGGTAATTGAATCAAGACTTAGAGTGTTGCCTTTTAAGTTTAAAGTGGGCGAATTCGTGGTACTTTTCTCCATGGTAACTTGAGCTTCGTTGGTAGAGATGATAAATTTCTTCCATTCTAGAGGTAGCGAGTTGTAAAGACCTACGAGCAGAAAGTGTTCGTTCACATTAAGTCCCCTTGCCTTGAAGGAGTTCCAAGAACTAAGTCTTCCTTGATTTGTTAGAATATCTGCAAGATATACAATACCCTTAGAGAAGAGCTTCCTACAAAAAACAGGTTTTTTGTCAACTCGTAAGTATTGATTGTTCCATAATATTTGATTAAGTACTTCTTCACGGGTAGACACATGAGATATATTCGATAGACTGGACCAGACTGCAAAACATTCCCTATAAAAAGGAGGAAGACAACTAGGAAGATCGGAAGTACTAAAGTTACAGTGCAAAAGAAGTTTTCCGCCCTGGTCCTTCAGAAAAAACGAAAGTATGAGTTTCCAAGGGCTACTGTAGTCTTCACAGTATTTCTTAAGGCAAATAATACGTTGCGTGTCGATTGATGTTTGAAAATGAGGCATTCTCAAACCACCGTTTTTATAATCACTAATAATAGCAAGGCGTTTGATTTTATCCTTTCCTTTCCAGATAAAGTTGTAGATAATGGAATTAATTTGCTTAACAATGTCCGCAGACAAGCAGATCAGAGACGCCCGAAACATAAACTTAGGTATAATGAAAGTTTTAACTACTTGAATTTTACCAAACAGAGTGAGATTTCTCCACTTCCACCTTTTTAAGGTCTTTGATATGGAGTTCAATATTGCATCAAAGTTGAGTTCTTGACTTTTACGCAAGTTGTAAGTAAAATATACCCCTAGAATCTTTATCGGCTTATTGATGTTTTCAATATCAATGAATGGAGGATTGTTAAAATTGCTCCCAAGCCATAGAGCTTCAGTCTTTTCAACATTTATCTTTAAACCAGAGCAGATTCCAAAGTTTTTCAGAATCGTTGAGAGGCAATCATAAGACTTGATACCTTCCAGAAAAGTAGTTAGATCATCGGCAAAAGCTGCTAATTTTACTTCTCTGTTTTCAACTAAAATTCCTCTTATATCCTTATCACAACGAATTTTGATAAGCAGTGTTTCCAAAGCAATGATAAAAAGATAAGCCGACAAAGGATCTCCTTGTCTAACACCCCTTCGTACTTCAAACAAGTGTGTGGAAAAGCCATTATTAAGAACACAGCTTGATATGTTAGTGTAGAGTATGGAGACCCATTTAATAAAAGAATCACCAAACTTAAAAGATTTTAAAGCCTTGAACAAGAAGGACCAGCTAACTGAGTCGAATGCTTTCTCAAAATCAAAGGCAATCATAAGTCCAGGCAGCTGTTTGATTTTAGTGTAATGCATAATATCATCAATTGTTCGCACCGCGTCAAATATTGTTCTTCCTTTGACATAGGCATACTGATCAGCATGTATAATTTCCGGTAAGACTTTTTCTAAACGCAAGGCAAGGGCTTTCGAGGCAATCTTCACGTCGACGTTTAAAAGAGAAATGGGTCGCCAATTCTGTCATCACTTGTGCCAAACGTGCGAAAACTCTAAGACTTTCACTTCATTATGAACAATTTGAGCACGTTTAAAGTCGAGAGAGTCGCGAGATATTGTTGCCGACCTGTTAGCTCAGTTGGTAGAGCGCCGGACTGCCGTGCGGGAGGTCGCGGGTTCAAACCTCGGCCGAACCAACACTCAGGGTTTTTAAATAACTGTTGAGAAAGTTCCGCCTTTGTACCGTCATCTGCAAATGGTTAGGTCCCGTCTCGCAATCCTTGTTCCTAATAACTCTGTGGGATGTTAAAGAAACCACCCCCCTGGTGTAGTGGTCTATCTGGGTGGGTAGGGTGGGCACCTCGTATAGGACCGCGAGTCAGAGTCTTGTTCGTGCTCTTTCCCTCTTGGCAGCTTTGCGCAATAGAATGGTGAAAAAAAATGGGTCGATAAAATAGCAATGTATGCTGCAAAGCAAATGTGTTTCTCCTAAACATTTATAATAAAATTAAATATGCTTCTTATTAAGGATTCCGTTTCTGTCACTCTATCCTGATCTTATTGGCATACCTAACCAAACAAATATTGTTTCGCTAACTAAACCTTTGCACTAGTTCGAAACGCATTGAGCCTTCCGTTTCTCCTTTTTACTAAATTCTGACTATTAATTTATAGCACAGTTCAAAAGTTACGAAAAACTATACATCATTTGTTCCACGGCCGGGTCAGAAGGGGCGTGGGTCTATTCCTGGGTTGACGTCACAAACTGATTTGCATCGCATGAAGCCAATATTTTGTAAACAGACAACTTTTCCCTCGAAAGCGCGTTCTTCTTGTATCTGGGAAGCCTGCGCCAGGCCAGCGGCTTGAGCTATTGGAGCTTAGACCGGTTCCTGCAGCATTACGCAGCTGGGAGTGTTTAGAAACCTCCTGGATTATCGTACACGCGAGACACGCGAGGGTGAAGTGTCTTAGCGTTTGATCCGGATTCCAGCGAGCTAACCATTCAAGGCCACCGTTCCTATCTCTCCTTAAGACCTAACATTAACAAACTTTAACAAACGCCTTCAATTTAAATGGTGCGCATACGAGTGCTCTGTTTTGGGTGGTTATAACAGCAATTGATTTTGTTCAAAGTTTCTTTACTCTTCTTATGCTGAAAAAAAGATATTGAAGTTTCGATGACTTACCTGAGGTGAATTGCCTGTTTGAGTGAAAGGTAAGCAAAAGGACTACCCATTTTTGGTAATTTTTATAATGATCATAAACCTTGCCTATCGTCTATAAAATGTAGTGGAAATAATAATTACATCACAGTTTATTTTTTTTTTTGCTCTGGTGAAGTTTCTTTGAAAAGTGAAGCAAACGAGAACAGTTTCATGACTTGAAGTTGATTTCACAACACCAAGAAACTCCTTTCCTCGATTTCTTCTCGTAAGGGCTCCAGGTCCTTGAAAGGCCAGTCTGGTTCAATTTTACTCTGTGGGTGACTAGTCTGCGGTTTAAATCTCCGCATAAGCGAAGGCGATTGTGTCGATTCACTTTTCTGATTATGCCTGGGCGCCGGGCGGTTTAGCGGAACGTATGTTAAGAGGCTCTCTACTGTCAAGACAAAATCCTGACCCTTGTTAATCCGCCTGCCACTCGGCCATCTTTCTTTCTCTTGGCCCAGGGACGATTCAAGCAGTTTAAAAAAACTTTGAACAAATTACGTCTAAATTGCTACCAATGTCCTCAGAGTGAAACCCAAGTTTTCCACGACAAACCTTTCCTTGTAAGAAAGCACTAAACTGAATATTTACATTTATTTAGCCTTTATTGTACCTTAACGGCACGCTAACTAGTAAATAACAAAGGGAAATGACAAGGGCGGGAAGGGATGGGGCGGAAACCCCTTTTTGTCACTAATATATATTTGGAAACTCTTCTTTTATTAAGTTGCAGCTGCGGGATACAACACAAAACAATTTTATGAAACAGTCGTATCTATGTAAATTATCCCGACACAGGGGTATTTTGCTATCAGTTTTACAGGCCCTGGGGCTAATGAAGAGTCAACAGACGCACCGCAAAATTAACATATACTTGCTTTTTAACTTGTTTGTGAAACATCCCAATATGCGAATGGTAAAAGGTACCCCCGCGTCCTAAAGTTACGAAAATATCAGCTAGCTCTTTCTATTAAAAAGAAAAGATAATAATTAGCATTATTCGAATATCTGTGGCTGGCCTTGAATACACAGTGAACAATGTTATTTGCCTATTAGGACGAGCTGAGTTGGTCGAACTTCAAGGACAAGAACTTCATTGACTGAGCTTTCTTTCGGATCAAAAAAATAGTCACAACAGTCAGGCAAGGTTCTCCCGTATATAGTAAGTGTACTGACCTTCAAAATTTCTCGCGTTCAAGTCAGTCGGCACTTACCAGACTTACAAAATTTGCCAAACAATCGATACACTTTCCCACCCTCACTTCTCAATGCGCAATCAATGTTTTAGAAAATAAGTCAGTGAAACATACTTACATGAAGAGTGTCGGTTGTGTACTTGCGTCCGTTCAAAGTCGCAAAGCTTGTAAGCAAAACCTTATGTCTCTCACTTATAATAATAAAATAAATGTTCGATGAGGAGGCGTCAGAAATTGGCTGGTCATTTTTAATAAGATAATGGCATATATTGAACAAAATATCTTCATCAAAACCACTTACATAATCAAGAAAATAGCAATGGACAAATTGAAGTGGCTCTTTCCAAAATGTTTTATCAACGATTTGGTTAATAGTAATTTCTAACTTAATTGGAATCCCCATTCCACAGTTCCGCATGAGTGGTCGTTTACTTCCTTTGACGAAGCCAAAAAGCGGAAAAGATGGCCTTGGAATATTACAAAAAGAGACTGACTTTAAGTAGGGTAAAGTAAAAAAAATAGTACAAACGTCGAAGATCTGCTACAAGAAAGCATTAACGAAGGATGATCACATCACAACAAAATGCGATATATGTTCTTCTTTAATACCAGCTTATTTCTTTAGTTTTCAAAAGAGCCTAAGGCACTGAATTGCAAAATACAGCCACTAGCTTACTTTTACGCTATAGTATAACATGGGTATACAAAAAACACTCCATAGAAACCGGGATAAGCTCCGGCCTGATGGGCCACTAGGCCCGAATGCAGGCTTATGCAAATTAAAATAACAAATCGATGGGTCGGAAGACAAAACTCACTTTCGCGTTCTTTAAATGCATTTCATTGTATTGTCATTCATTTTAATTGTGTCAGTCTCTCTTCTCTACAGGGAATCTTTCTGCTAAGACAGATTATAAAATTACTGTCCATTTGTTTTATTTTATCTGAAAATAAAACTTGAAAAACTTTTCCATCGCTCTCTAGAATTATCTAGCGAATTATGTAGCATCTATCTTCTCTGTATCCTGGAAATACGATTTTGGAAAGTATGGCGGCGTGGTACGTTTATTGAAAATTGTTTTCTTACCTTTTTACGAATGTTCATTCGTAATGACAATAATCTGGTGTAGTTCGGCACCTTAAATGTGGCGGTAACCGTGGAGCCCGAGTTGTAGATGTCAAATACTGATTTGAATTCACAAACACTGAAGCGAATTCAAGTTATTGCTGTCCTGATAAAAGCTATTTCGAAATTAAAGTCGATGTTTCTTCCGTACGATTAATTCTATTAAAGTTCCTTTAAAAAAAAAACAACAGCTGTTCTGCTGAATGTGGAAAAGGCAGTTAACGATGTCTCCAGTCCTCCGTATACATGTAGCCAAAGGCAAAACTGTTTGGAGTCGCTAATCTTCCAAAAAGTTTATTTCAATGAGAAAGTTTTTTTTGGTCTACGTATCTGTCAATAGACCCGCCGCAAACAATAATCAAAGATCCGATCCTTACGTACAGCCGATTCATCGTGGTCCTCCGGAACTATCGGAACATTTTCCGCCGGCATCAGAACTATCCAGAACTATATATATTGCCGCTCTATATATCGTCGGCATGCCGACCAAGTTCATTGCAAAAGTGAGGGCCAGATGTTTTCTTTGATTTCCGGCCGCCATGTTGGTGCCCATCGAACGGGCACCATGGCATCTCCATACTCTGCTCAATAAATCTGCGTGAAATGCTTTGGCAAATAACTCAAGAATAGTGTACCGTACAGACCTGAGACTTGGAGATGTTGTCCTAGCGGCGGTTAAACATGTACACTATCTGAAACGCCATACCACAGGGGACCCATACAAGCAGTACGTCTTTGTATGTTCGAAATATAAAGAAATGTATGGGAACACTGAAAGCGTCCTACTATCGAAAACTTATTTAGAGTAATGCTTATTTTTTTGGTTGAAATAAACATGAACTTACCTCAGGTGTTGTATTTTGTCGTTCCTCGGCTCAAAATGGTGATTTTGAGCGATTTGGAGGGTTTTCCGTTGACTGTTGCTTCACGTTATAAGAAGGAGACAAGGGAGGAAAGCTCGTTTTCGACCGCTCCAGCGCCAAGCCGATTTTCACACAGAAATTGCTCGAAGCTTCTTTTCGTGGCATTCAATCGAAGATCCATTCAAAATCCAAGCACTAACCGCCGATTAATTTTCGAAAAATGCAGCTTTCGAAGCGACAAACATCCGCGGCAGTCCGTTCGTGTTCCTGGGATCAACCGTCACGCTGTGTGCTCCACACTGATTGGTTGTTGCTAAACAATACCCTGTTAGAAATGACTCATGTGGGAGTGGTGCCAGGCACATATTGGCAGCGGCGATTCATCCACTGACAAGTCTGGGGTGATTTTTTATGATGCGTAACAGGATCGATGGCCTTGAAGAGCAGCCTGTGAACACAGACGGATTTCCGGCTTTTGTTTCACGCCGCCAGCATGAAGAGCGGAGATTCAAACACAAATCTTCCAAGATCGAAGAAATTAGCGACGAGTCACAGCTGCAGAAAGTCACCTAACACGACTTGCTTGACACCGAACAACATTTTTATTTGAAAGCTGTTCAGTCTCCAAACAAATCAATTAAATAAATCAATAGTGGTTGAATTTTTATGATCTTAGACCTACGATATTATTAATCTTATATTATTAGTTTTAGTCTCTTGTTATGTCTGTACAAACACGCCCTCCATGGAAACCAGCTGAGTGTCGTTGGGGCTAGCGTGTTTCTTTGAATTAAATAAAGTAAACCTACCTACCTACCTAAGCAGTGCATCCATTTGTATGTTCGAAATATAAAGAAATGTATGGGAATATTAAAAGCGTCCTACTATTAGGGTTTACATTATGCCGGCATAATTTTGGGCATAATGGCCTAGTCAGAGCATCGAGCATAATGCCGGCATAATGGTCAAATTTATAGCATAATTTTAGCATAATGCTACAAAACTAATATTTTCCCTATTTTCAGTGAAAATGTGAGAAAAAAATATCGAATTTGCCTCCTGTCTGATTATTCAGCTCTTTTTAAGGCTTGGTTACTGGTTTAGAGGCCTGGTTACAGCATTATATCACGTTCTGACAACAGTCACAAGGCAGGTCCCGAGGGTCCCAAACTCGGTAAGGCGGTACCGTGGATACAAGGGCGAAATTTCAGGCGGCATCACACGAGCATAATGGTCTGACACGAGCATATTGTTCGGCATAATGGCACGATTTTTAGGGTGACGCCAAAAAGCATAATGGACTAATTTACTAGCACAATGTATCTAACCCTACCTACTATCGAAAACTTATTTCGAGTAATGTTTATTTTTTTGTTTGAAATGAACGCGAACTTACCTCAGGTGTTGTTGTCAACGCAAAATCCTTCAAATCGCTCAAATTCACCATTTTTGAGCCGAGAAACGACAAAATAGTAAACCTGAGGCAAGTTCAAGTTTATTTCAAACAAAAAAATAAACATTACTTGAAATAAATTTTCGGTAGTAGGACGCTTTCGATATTCCCATACATTTCTTTTTATTATATAGACGTGAGTGTTTTACTGGAAATTACACCACTCGTAAAATTCATACGAAACTACATTCGGGACCGTAGTCGCGTATTTTCCATATCTTCACTAGTGAGGATATCGATGACGTCAAAAATTGTTTTACTCAATGTGTTTTTTTGTCTATATAATAAAAAGAAAATTACACGTTAGCTCAAAGATATGAATTTTATGTTCTCGTGGCAAGAACAGTATCTCACTCGTTCGCTGCGCTCACTCGTGAGATATTGTTCTTGCCACTCGAACATAAAATTCATATCTTCTCGCCACCGTGTAATATCCTCTATCTATTTCGAACATACAAATAGACGTTATAATTTGGTTTTATCAACTGGGTTGATAATGTCAATTGGCCACCGTAAAGAGATTCAAGAGCCCTTCGTCGGAGCAAATCCGACGAATTTGATTCGCTCCGACGAAGGGCTAACGCTCGAAACGTCAGCTCTTGAATCTCTTTACGGTGGCCAATTGACATTATCAACCCAGTTGATAAAACCAAATTATATTGTTATACTTCCCACCGACGCAGCACCACAGTTTATTTAGAAACTTACCCCCTCTATACAAATAGACGCACTGCTTATATGGGCTCCCTGTGATGGTACAAGAAGCGTGACTAATGATTAACTACATACTATTCTTCTTATGCTGAAGGGCACTCAAAAACTGTATTTGAGACTTTCGTACACGGACAGGACTATTTTCCACACAATCCCTTACGATTAAGCCTTAAAAGTGCTATAAACTACCAACGATACAAGCAAACTCTTATATAGTCCTTATTATATGGCCGCTCGTAATGCTTTCATATACTGAGCTTGGGCTACCTGTGGTCTCCAGTTCGACCTGAACCCGATCAAGTCATGTGCTAAATTATCAAAACACTACAGTCACGTATAATGTGCTAACTTATTTGGGCAGCTTTGATTTTAATTACCATCTACGCAATGAAAAGTACTGAAAAGGAAGTTTCCTTTTCCACTTCTTGCTGTACGTTGATGTGTGGCGAAGTATTTTTCACGTTCTTGGAGGTTCTTGGAAATGTGATGAAACACCAGGGCTTGTTTTATCTTCTCAATCGCAATGAGTTCCAATTACAGTTAAGGATAAAATGAAGAAATAAAATCGTACAAGCCTGTCGGCTAGTTAAGATCACATTTCCAAACGGTTCTTATTTCCTTTGTTTTCATTAATTATCTTATTTTTTTTAATTTTTGACCTGAAATCGTAAATGGACCAAAAATTCTCAGTTTACACCCCTAAGCGAGTAGTGGTAGTAGTAGCCTGCTGAGCTGGTGGGATTCCGCGACCGTGTGCTTTTGCAGTAGCCGTCCGTTCGAGCAGCCAATCCGCGAGGGCATATTCGTGATGGCCGGTACAAGTAGTCAGAAACAAAAGAGAAGGATCTCCGTCTCTTCCACATGCGAGTATCTCAAGCAATCATGTGCCGAGACAATAAAAGGTCATAAAATTATAGAGTATTTTCACACACGTGACAAGCGGCCACATTGGATTGTTGAAGCAAAAGATGATGTTTTCATAACAGTAGAGTTCAATAGACCATTTCCGAGTTCTCTTTTGCCTCTGTTTATCTTAACTTTTATCTTAACTTTTATCTTAACTTTTATCTTAACTTTGTTTATTTTGTTGACATCTTGTCTTGCTATGCACGTGCTCTTTTTCGCGCACAGTCGACATTTGTGACTCCATTATACTTTCACTGAGCATTATGTCGGACAACATCACCTTCAATTCAAGGCCAGAAACATTAAATTTTCTACTCTGAAATAGGAGTACTGTTATAAAAACTTGGACACTCCTGCAATCTGACCATGTGAAAACCGCAAATAATCTGACGTTCTTAACGATCAGTCAAAGGTCAAAATCCCTCAAAAGCACTAATCAAGATAATCAAGCAGACACGTCCTGAAGAATTCCTAAGACGGAAAACATTGCGACTCGTTCATGAAGATTCATGATTGCGATTTAGCTTGATCTGGAATATACTGCTTCATTCTGCTTAAGATGCGAAAATGGCATAACTAGTGTGGGACGGGGAAGGGGGGGAGGCAGGGAGTTTAAAGGCCACGTCATCATCATGATCAATGCAAAGGGTACTTTGCACCCTTCGCAAGCAAAATTATGAAAGTGGAAATTGCGAGGTAAATAAACATAAAATAACCTACCTCTAGTATAAATATTAGCCTTAAATATTCAGGAGTTTCCTTTAAAATTGCCAAAATGTTCTCATTTACCGAGGTGTCGGGCCTTTCACTCCCCAATCTTCTTCCCCTTTTATTTCTCTCCCTCCCCTCCCCTTCTAAGGGAGGAGAGGAGGGGGGGGGGGGGTGTTGGTTCTCTCGCCGGGGACAGCAAATTCAAGTTATAATTCAATTGTAATGAGTTCGACTTGAAGAAAAAATATTTGAGCAGAGTAATTTCAGTAGACTATGTAGAAGACCGTGGGTTGATAACCCTGGACATCTCAGTTTAAGGCATATGGAAATTTCTGACTTCATACGTCGTTTACTTGCAATTGGTGCCGATGGTGCTCGATGGTGACGCGACTGGAACGCAGCGCGATTACGTAAGATAGTGAATTTTAGCGGAAACTACTGCCGGCTCAGGATATGTAAGACAGAAAATTGAACTAATTCCTACGAGTTTCGCTAGCGGTATAAAGAAGAC